>CP045898.1:9023913-9080742 GCA_013387185.1 Caligus rogercresseyi | reverse complement strand
TCTTTCTTGGAGCATTCAAGGCCATCACATCGGAGGTTTAAAAATTTTCTAGAAGGTAAACAAAAATGTAATTAATAATGCATTCATGTATTTCACAAAAAGTTAATTAGAAGAAAATATTTTGCAGGGTCCTCTGAGCAAAACCTATAACTTAAACTAAAGTTTGATAAACCTCAAATCATACTGTTAAAGGATTAATGGTATGACTATATTCAAAAATACGAAATACTAATACATAACAAATAATTGAATTATACAAAAACTTAATGATGGTGTGCATGCTTTCATTAAGATGATTATAAAACATATACTATATATTTATAACAGAATATTTAGGGCACATAACTCTCCAAGTTGAGCGGCGTAATGGCGCCAAAGTATATACTATACCATGACTTCCAGAAAAAATTCCTTCATGCTTCAGAGAAAACGCTAGGAGTAGTTTTAGATGTGACTTTTTATGTTGAATTCATAATCTATTCGATGGGAGCTCCTCCTGATATTTTGCTATATAGCAGCAAGTTCATCTTCCCGAATCGCTTGACTTTGAAATTGTGTTAGAGGTTCTGCCATTGCAGGTTATTGTGTTTGTGGATTGCAATTACGATTTCGTGAGTCAGATGGTGATTTTTTTGTTCCACAAGTGTTTAAAAAAGTTTATCTTCATTAACTAGGATCAGCTTCCTCCATAATTCGGTTCGGTGAAGCTCAAAAAATAACTTCGACCGCTTTTGTATATTAATTATGCAAAAATTCTTTTTTGCATGTGGTGGGGAAGGTTGAGTAGGCTAAGGTTAGCCTTCAAGAGGAGTACAAATGTACTTTTTGGGAGCGTTTGACGTAGGTAGAGAGGACTTCATGAGTGGCAAGGGTCTCATACAGCTTTAGTGAACACAGACAGTCAATAAGGGGTTATAATGGTGGGACTGTTGGGTTTCATATCCATAACCAAGGTCCTTATGCGAATCAAACTTCTGAGGCGAGACGCTCTAACTCAGTCTTAGTGAACGCAGAGCTAAGCACTAAGGATGCGTTTCTTAGATGCAACTAGATAACATCATATCCGTTATTTGGGGGCTCCATACTAATAAAAAATATAGACAAAACAATCATGCATATAAACTTAATAATTTATCCTAATTCTATCAAAACGTACCTTTTTCTGAGAAAACAGACTTGACTATATGATTGATAGGTGTTCTCAGGGTTAAATGAAACTACTAATCGTTTTTACAAAAAAACCGGATGAAGAGTCATGTATTCAAAGCCAGGGTCTCGGTCGGGAGTCTGTCGAGTCTCACTCCATCAAACGAGGGTGGGCTTAGTGATGGACTCCTTCATCGGAGAATCTGCCGCTTTGCCTACCGGCGGCTTCTTCTAGATGGGTAACATTCACGTCCTCACGAGACCTACTTCTGTCCCATCACATCAAGAAACCCGGAATCATTCCTTAGGACTCCACAAAAAAAATATTCTTGGGCACTGCTTATTGCTGGTGATGAAGCAGAGACATGTGACGTCACTAAATAATTAACCGGATGATCCTATGTCCATTCTTTATTTTCTACGTATAAATTTCTCTTGAAACACATTTGGTAAAGTCTAAAAAATCCCAGCTTCAATACTTGCTCAACCATTTTGAATGAAAATGGAATATAATTAGAAATAATATAGAGTAAATATTTTTTTTCTTTTTTCATTAAATAACGTAATTAAAATATTTCAAATATCAGTGATCGAAGTTTCGTGTATAAATAATTGCATACTTTGAAAAACCCGGTAAACAATCCTTCCAGTGATGTCACATTTTGTTTATGTTTGAGATGTGACCTACCTGTATTTCTATATACCGTGCTTGTACGACAATAGTAACTAGAGGCATATATACACTCAGAGTGTGTACCTCCGCCGATCCCCACAACATTCCCATTCAAACATTCTCCTTTCACACGCCCGATTTTCTATCTCTAATCATTGTTTCCTCTCTGTTAGCTCATTTTGCATTATAAAAAGCACTCAGAGACGGGAAGAGGAAGAATTTAAGCTACGTCACTGGGTTAACATAGTCCTGAGCGGATAATGAACAATAATACGTCAATGAATATTTTTTTTAGCGTTTGTTCTTTACTCCCTGAATAGAGACCCCATTTCATTTAGTAATTTCTCATTTTGCATATTAAAAGAGCACTTAGAGATGCAAAATTTAATCACTTGTGACTTTTGGCATTTCCAACAACTCCACAAAGTTTCATTCGAATCCGTTCAGTACTTTTTGAGAGTATCCTGCTGACAAACCAAAAACTAACAAACCAACAAACGCCAGTGAAAACTAGAGGCATATATACACTCAGAGAGTGCAAATCTCCGCCGTCACGGGGTCTTTAGAGCCTTCCGAGGCGGATTTTTTCACGACTGGGGCGGCGTAGAGAGACGGGGGAGGGTTCCCCTCGACGGAAATTCCGAGAGGAAGACGCTCTCGGCACCAAATTTCACAGCACAGCGACATCTATTGGCAGAGTAGTAGGCTAACTTGAAATATTTATTAGTATTTAGCTTGTTTTGCATCTTAATTCGGCACTCAAAGATGCCAAAATTTAATCACTTGTTCCTTTGGCATTCCAACAACTCCACAAAGTTTCATCCGAATCCGTTCAGTATTTTGAGTTATCTTGCTGACAAACAAACCAACAAACCAACGCCAGTGAAAACAATACCTCCTTCGGCGGAGGTAACTAGAGGCATATATACACTCAGAGAGTGCAAACCCCCGCCGTCACGGGGTCCTTATGAGCCTTCCGAGCGGATTTTTCACGACTGGGGCAGCGTAGAGGGACGGGGAGGGTTCCCCTCGACGGAAATTCCGAGAGGAAGACGCTCCCGGCACCCGATTTTACAGCACAGCGACATCTATTGGCAGAGTAGGCTAACTTGGAATATTTTTAGTATTTAGCTCATTTTGCATCTTAATTCGGCACTCAGAGATGCCAAATTTAATCACTTGTTTCTTTTGGCATTTCCAACAACTCAACAAAGTTTCATCCGAATCCGTTCAGTACTTTCTGAGTTATCTTGCTGACAAACAAACCAACGCCAGTGAAAACTAGAGGCATATATACACTCAGAGAGTGTGTACCTCCGCCGATCCCCACAACATTCCTATTCAAACATTTCCCCTTTCACACGCCCGATTTTCTATCTCTAATCATTGTTTCCTCTCTGTTAGCTCATTTTGCATATTAAAAAGCACTCAGAGATAGGAAGACGGAAGAAGTTTAAGCTACGTCACTGGGTTAACATAGTCCTGAGCTGATATATGAACAATAATACGTCAATGAATATTTTTTTAGCGTTTGTTCTTTCCTACTCCCTGAATAGAGACCCCATTTCATTTAGTATTTTGCTCATTTTGCATATAAAAAGCACTCAGAGATGGGAAGACGGAAGGAGTTTAAGCTACGTCACTGGGTTAACATAATCCTGAGCTGATATATGAACAATAATACGTCAATGAATATTTTTTTAGCGTTGTTCTTTCCTACTCCCTGAATATAGACCCCATTTCATTATTATTAGTAGTAGTATTTTGCTCATTTTGCATATTAAAAAAAGCACTTAGAGATGCCAAATTTAATCACTTGTTTCTTTTTACCTTTCAACAACTCCACAAAGTTTCATTCGAATCTGTTCAGTACTTTTTGAGTTATCTTGCTGACAAACAAACCAACAAACGCCATTGAAAACAATACCTCCTTCGGCGGAGGTAACAACTATGATTTATTATAATATCTGGGAAGAAAAAATTGATGCTTGTATGATAGTTCTTGCAAATCCAAATTGATCATTTTTTTTAGTTGGTATTTTTACAGAATGTATATATATTCATTAAAAAAAAAACAAAGCTAATACCTTCAAATGAAACATAAATAATCATAGTTGTGTAAACTTTAACATTGGAGATTAACTAAATAATTTCTTACAACCATAGGCGTAGGGGAGGAGTTTGGTTTGGGGGGGGGCAGCATTAAATTTGCCCGAATTTTAACAAGAACTGTTGAATCTGTGAAAAAATCACGAATGAAGAAAGCTATGTAGATTTATATGTTTTATTGTAATACACAATATTCATTTCATTATTTTTATTTCAGAAGACACTAGAAAAACATTTTTTTCTTCATTTTTTCTGCCAAATAAATCTATTATAGTACCGATGTCCACTCTATTTACAATACGTCTTTCGATGCTAAGAAGTCCTAGAGCATGGAGCCTTTCCTGGCTCATGGCGGACATGAGGTAAGTCTTGAGTCATCTCAAACAAGAAAAAGATCTCTCTGCTGAACATTATGTTAGTGGTATTTTAGCTAAGGTCTTTGAAATCTCTGTGAAGTGTGGCAAAGTTTCAGAGAGGGAGTTTGAGCTGAGGTATTCCACTATCTCGTTTGCTGGCACCTCTTGAATTCTTTTGGCACTCCCTTTTCCTTCCTACTCTTTTGGATGCCCCGTCATAGCATTGGTCCACAATTTCTTCAACGCGTAACTCTAGGCAGTTGATAACTTCAAGCACAATTTGGAACAATATCTCACCGGTTGTGGACTTAACTTCATAAATCCCACGAATGCTTCTGTAGGCTGATCATTATAACATAGTGCAAACACACTGCCACTTGTTCCCGGTTGCCAATGTCTGTGTTTCATACACAATAAGACTGAACTTGCCTGCTTCCCTAACATTTTTTAGCAATTTCCTTTAATACTAAATTAGATGCAATCCTCAGTATTTCATTTTAGATTTTTGGTGAAAGCCACTGACGATGGGCCTCCAAATTTGAATTTAGTCTAGTGGCAAGCCAAGGAATGTTTCTGCATCGTAAATTTAAAAGCTTTATAAGGTTTCCACGGTTTATGTCTGACTACTGTCCAATCATTAATCTGTCTTCTTCATGGCCTCTCTGATGGATGTTTTGCTGTGTGGTGTACAAGATGGACTCTACAATGACTTTAAGTTAATTTCTGTTCTTTTGGACCATGTCTTTGTGGGTTGTATCAAGTTGGACCAAGACTGATGATTTTTATTGACTTTTGAAATTATCCATTAGGACATTGCAAGTCGATGATTACCGCTCTTGACATGCTTCACTAGTCGTTTCGGTTCTTCAGATTGCTGTATGTGAAAGTGGAATCAGATAAAACTTCTGACACCGGAAACAGACTATAGATTTCGTGGGAGTATCGAAGCTCGTCCATTGGTACTTCTTGAACAGGTCAGGATTAAAGTCTCTTGTCTCACTTCCCCGATCTAGATGTTTCCTGTTGTATTCATCGAACAGAGGTGGATGTGGATGATCTCGCATGTCGGTTTTGGTAGCCTATGGGCTGATGCTCTTTATCATTATTTTCTGTTTTGTCCATTGTAGGCTGTATATCCTATACCATGCCTCTACAGCTAGCAAATTAAGAATCTTCACCTTTACCTCTTCAGTATGTTCATTATTGTCAGTTGGTATGTCCTTTATACTGATTGATTCTTCTGCTTAGGAAGTAGCCTCCGTTGGCATCATTATCTCATTTGTTTTTCCACTGTTCATAATTCCGAAAGAAAAAAAATTCTGCTTTGGATCGACCAAAAAAGGAATAAACTTTACTTGTTCATTATTTTCATGTACTCTTGACATTTGTTTCCTCTTGTAGTCGCCATCAACTTCTTTCCCATAGTTTGAACATCTTACTCTGCTTCTGTATAGCCTCTTTCTTGACTTACTCATGACCAAAACCTAAATTCATTGGATTTAACTAAGTGAAGTGAACCTTAATTTAATTATAATTTTCAAATATAAGCACATTTTGGTTAATACAGTGAGCAGCAACTTACTTCTATGGAGAAAAGTTTTGTTTAGTAGTTCGATGAATAAAGTTGCCGAAACTCCAAATGGTATGTTGACTTGACAATTACCTCTGACAAGAACTTTATTATTCTCTTAGTACTTTAACTAGTTGATTTGTTGTTATTTTATATTTCTGTTACTAAGTACTAAGTAGTATCAAAGTACACTCTTCTTACCTGCAACGTGCGAAGTGCAAATTTTCAGTAGCGCAAAAATTATAAACTTAAATGTGTTGATAAAATTGAATTTCATATTTCTCAAAAGCTAAAGTTGAGCGTTATCTTTCTTCAAAAGGGGAAAAAGGTGGAATTTTAAATGTGATTTGAAGTCACATAGAGGAGAAAGTTCTTGTTTATAATTCACAATCCGCTTGCTTTCATATTTATATTTTTTTCAACTTAAATGCCCGAATACATCAAACAATTTGCCCGAATTTAAGCATTCACCCGAATTTCGGGGGGGGGGGGGCAGTTGCCCCCCATATCTCCTACGCCTATGCTTACAACGATTATGACTTAAAACACAAAGTATATATTTTGGCTTGTTCAAATTGTTAAGAAAAAAATATTGTTAATAAACACTCTGTAAGCATCTATTAAGACATTTTTAAAAATATAAATAGTGACCGGCGGTGATTGAGGGATAAGAATGGAAATATTGAATCTTTCTCGACGCATACGACCACACTTCATTCTGAAGAGAGAGGGAATCTTCAACTCTAAGGCCCATATCTTGCTGTAGCTGAGAGAATCACACATGAAGAGGGTCCCACAATGTCAGTTTCTTTGCAAATAAGGCTTTGGTTTTATGTTTGCGAAGTGTATGGCTTTGGTACATGAATATTTGATGTCATTGTCCATGCCAAATAAAATAATGCTTGGAGAACTTGTCAGCGGATTTTTTTTAATTATATGTCTACAAAAGGAGGTAGTCCCTACAAATGACGTCACTGGATGGATATTTACTTCACTTTTGTCATTTATTCTTTTTTTATTCCTTTGAGTTTTTGCCATAGAGATATAAAGATATAGAGAGCTGATCCCTTCAATAGCAGAGAACATCGTTCAACTGTCAACCTTGCCCAATATAAACAAATAATTTGATCTACGTCATCGTAAGATGATCATAGAGATAGATTCTATTTCTATGATCAGCTGACGATGACGTAGTACAAATACTTTGTTAATATATTGGGCACATGCGACAACTGAACGCCGATGTTTCTCTACTCATTGAAGGGAATCAGCTCTCTATATCTTTATTTCTCTATGGTCTTTGACTGCTCTAGGGATATAAATAGTATTCCTTTTCTTCTCTTTCTTGTTTCTTATTAGTTGCTAACACTGACATTTATCTTGTCGTTTTTATTTCAGTCTATTGTCTATCTTGTTATTAGTTAGGTTGTCGTTTTTTAAACCGTCTGTTAATTATAAATATGTGCATATAATTATGTTTATTGTATTGTTCAGGGTCCCCTTAGTATTCTCATATTCTTGTTGATCTCATGTCTTATATTTAAAGTATTGTATAATTTTACACATGTTTTGTTCTTCCCTTTTGATTATTATTTATTTGTTATATTAGTTCACTTTGGAACGCCTTAGAATATAGAAGGGGGACTGATGTCTCCCAAATATATAGATACAGTCCACTTTTATTGAGGCCCGTCCCTGCCTTTAAAGGGAAGGAGTTCATTGGGAACTTTTCATGGTCCTTCGAGCCGGATCGTCAATGGATGCGACCGATACGTCTGGATTTGGATATTGAGGCGGATATTTGTTGAATCCCCTCATCGTAGAGACTCTTCCGAGGACTGCTAGTTGGAGCAAGGTCAAGGAGGAGTCGATAGTCATTTGGATTTGGAGGAGGAAGTTTGTTGGATCCCCTCATCATTGAGACTTCTGTGGATTGCTATTTGGAGCGAAGCCCAGGAGGAGTCTACATCGTTCGGAGGAACGCCCGCATAAAGTCGTCAAGGAGTATTGGACTCGACTACTTTGGGATAACTTCGTAATATATATATAATTTATTAATTTGTTTGTTTTTTGCTTGTGTGTTTCGGTTCTCTTTCGCGTGAATTAACTCTTTGATCCTAGTAAAATATGGCTACCGTAGGAAGAGCATCCATAAAGATTCTTGGAAAGCTAAAGGCTAATTTTGAAGATTTGTTGGAGGAATTCTCAGTCGAGGCTAGTAATGAAATTCCTGATTATAATTATATTTCCTATTTTCAGGAATGTTTGAGTAGCTCTATGAGCCAATTGATAGACCAGTATGCACTCTTGGGAGTGACTGTAGCTGATAGCATATATTTAACTCATTTAGACGAACAACATAGGTATCAAAAGAAGTTTCGTCAAGTTTTGAAGGTCTCTAATGGTCTTATCGTAGAAGGCGAAAGACTTCGTAAGGCTCAAGCAATTGAAAATGCCTTTAAGCTAAGGGAGGCTCATTCCCCAACTCCCACAATTAAAACAGACAGGGTTGAATCCTTTACTCCGACGAGTAGTCTAGCTCATGTTCCTAAACTTGAGCTGCCTAAGTTTAGTGGGGAGCCATCGGAGTTTTCTGTGTGGTTTGATACCTTAAGAGCCATGATAGATATTGATAGCGTGAGTGACATTATGAAACTCAATTATCTTCGCTCTTGTTTATTTGGGCAAGCTCTTGAAAAAATATCTTCTTTACCCATTACGGGGGAAATTATTTTGAAGCAATAGAGATCCTTAAAGAATCTTATAGCTGTGGAAGAATGGCCGTTTCAAAGCTTGTACATAGATTGGTAGGGCTTCCACCGGTCAAATATAACTCTAGTGATATTATGCGTGCCCTCAAGGGCAATGGAGTAGACATCGAGAAAAAAAACGCAGAAAAGGTTGTACTGCCTTTATTAGAGAGTAAAGTCAGTGGGACTATTCGAGATGGTTGGGAACGCTTTGTTTCTACTAGTGATGATTCTTGTTCTTCAATAAGAGAGTTCCTTAAACAAATTAAAATATCTGGAGATAGGCCGGGCAAAATAATAAAAATACCCAGACTTGAGTTGGAGGCTTCTGGGCTATTTTCTCGTTCGGTTTCTTATTTTGAGGATAACATATCTTTGACGCCTCAACAGTCCGATTGTATTGTATATTCTTGTATAGTTTTTTGCTGGCTCAAACAAGAGCTTTGTGTATTGTGTAGCATTTCTAGCCATTAAAGTAAATCATTCAGGACGTGATATGTCCTGAGTATTAAGATCATGTTTTGAAAACTCATCATTCTTCGGAACAAGTGAGCTTTGAATTCTCTTCATACAATTATAGCTATAATTAATGGTTTCGTGAGTTTCATTGGTCAGAATTGTAAAATTGTATATAAAGTTTAGTATAATTCATGGCGTATCAGATAAGAAAATAATAATTAGTTGAATAAGCATATTAGTCATGAATAAAAAGATTAATTGATCACGACCTTTTCTTGGAATGGATATTATAACTTCATCATGCGATGCTAATTGTTAAAGCATTTTCAAAGAGATCCCCTCATTTAATACCGAATGGAGGTATTGGACCTTAGCTCATCGGTCAGGAGTGTTGATTTCGGCGGGAGGGGATTTGAATGCACAAGTAAACTAACAATTTGTTATGAACCAAATGCTTGGTTCATCGGGGGGAGTATGTTAATTATAAATATGTGTATATAATTATGTTTATTGTATTGTTCAGGGTCCCCTTAGTATTCTCATATTCTTGTTGATCTCATGTCTTATATTTAAAGTATTGTATAATTTTACACATGTTTTGTTCTTCCCTTTTGATTATTATTATTAGTTTGTATATTAGTTCACTTTGGAACGCCTTAGAATATAGAAGGGGACTGATGTCTCCCAAATGGTATAGATACAGTCCACTTTTATTGAGGCCCGTCCCTCGTGCCTTTAAAGGGAGGAGTTTCATTGGGAACTTTTCATGTGTCCTTCGAGCCGGACCATGAAAGTTCCCAATGAACTCCTTCCCTTTAAAGGCAGGGACGGGCCTCAATAAAAGTGGACTGTATCTATATATTTGGGAGACATCAGTCCCCCTTCTATATTCTAAGGCGTTCCAAAGTGAACTATATATACAAATAATAATAATCAAAAGGGAAGAACAAAACACGTGTAAAATTATACAATACTTTAAATATAAGACATGAGATCAACAAGAATATAATAATACTAAGGGGACGCTGAACAATACAATAAACATAATTATATACACATATTTATAATTAACATACTCCCCCCGGATGAACCAAGCATTTGGTTCATAATAAATTGTTGTTTACTTGTGCATTCAAACCCCTCCCGCCAAAATCAACAATCCTGCCCAATGAACTAAGGTCCAATACCTCCATTCGGGCATTCGGAAGAACAATCTTATGACTGGCAACTACAACCCCTCTTCAGATCTTTTTAATAATTCTCGCCATGTCGAGATATAATGCCCCTAATGGGCATCCATATAATAATAAACTATAGATCCAAGATGAAGTTATAACATAATAGTCAATACAATATTCCATTCAGAGAATATGGAGGGTAAATGCTCGCAAGAGTATATGTAACAACCTTTGTTCAGAGGTCTTGCCAAGCGTGCGGACACATATATCACACAGATCTTTCAATTTGGCAACCAAGAACAATCCAATACGATGTTAAAGAACTAAGTGAGGGAGCAGCGAAAAAATACGGAAATAATATCCATTCCAAGAAAAGGTCGTGGTCAATTAATCTTTTTATTCATGACTAATATGCTTATTCAACTAATTATTATTTTCTTATTCGATACGTCATGAATTATACTAAGCTCTTATATACAATTTTACAATTCTGACCAATGAAACTCACGAAACCATTAATTATAGCTATAATTGTATGAAGAGAATTCAAAGCTCACTTGTTCCGAAGAATGATGAGTTTTCAAAACATGATCTTAACACTCAGGACATATCACGTCCTGAATGATTTATTTTAATGGCTAGAAATGCTACACAATACACAAAGCTCTTGTTTGAGCCAGCAAAAAACTATACAAGAATATACAATACAATCGGACTGTTGAGGCGTCAAAGATATGTTATCCTCAAAATAAGAAACCGAACGAGAAAATAGCCCAGAAGCCTCCAACTCAAGTCTGGGTATTTTTATTATTTTGCCCGGCCTATCTCCAGATATTTTAATTTGTTTAAGGAACTCTCCTATTGAAGAACAAGAATCATCACTAGTAGAAACAAAGCGTTCCCAACCATCTCGAATAGTCCCACTGACTTTACTCTCTAATAAAGGCAGTACAACCTTTTCTGCGTTTTTTTTCTCGATGTCTACTCCATTGCCCTTGAGGGCACGCATAATATCACTAGAGTTATATTTGACCGGTGGAAGCCCTACCAATCTATGTACAAGCTTTGAAACGGCCATTCTTCCACAGCTATAAGATTCTTTAAGGATCTCTATTGCTTCAAAATAATTTTCCCCCGTAATGGGTAAAGAAGATATTTTTTCAAGAGCTTGCCCAAATAAACAAGAGCGAAGATAATTGAGTTTCATAATGTCACTCACGCTATCAATATCTATCATGGCTCTTAAGGTATCAAACCACACAGAAAACTCCGATGGCTCCCCACTAAACTTAGGCAGCTCAAGTTTAGGAACATGAGCTAGACTACTCGTCGGAGTAAAGGATTCAACCCTGTCTGTTTTAATTGTGGGAGTTGGGGAATGAGCCTCCCTTAGCTTAAAGGCATTTTCAATTGCTTGAGCCTTACGAAGTCTTTCGCCTTCTATGATAAGACCATTAGAGACCTTCAAAACTTGACGAAACTTCTTTTGATACCTATGTTGTTCGTCTAAATGAGTTAAATATAAGCTATCAGCTACAGTCACTCCCAAGAGTGCATACTGGTCTATCAATTGGCTCATAGAGCTACTCAAACATTCCTGAAAATAGGAAATATAATTATAATCAGGAATTTCATTACTAGCCTCGACTGAGAATTCCTCCAACAAATCTTCAAAATTAGCCTTTAGCCTTCCAAGAATCTTTATGGATGCTCTTCCTACGGTAGCCATATTTTACTAGGATCAAAGAGTTAATTCAAGCGAAAGAGAACCAAACACACAAGCAAAAACAAACAAATTAATAAATATATATATATTACGAAGTCCTGCTAAAGTAGTCGAGTCCAATACTCCTTGACGACTTTATGCGGGCGTTCCTCCGAACGATGTAGACTCCTCCTGGGCTTCGCTCCAAATAGCAATCCACGGAAGTCTCAATGATGAGGGGATCCAACAAACTCCTCCTCCAAGTCCAAATGACTATCGACTCCTCCTTGACCTTGCTCCAACTAGCAGTCCTCGGAAGAGTCTCTACGATGAGGGGATTCAACAAATATCCGCCTCAAATCCAAATCCAGACGTATCGGTCGCATCCATTGACCATCCGGCTCGAAGGACCATGAAAAGTTCCCAATGAACTCCTTCCCTTTAAAGGCAGGGACGGGCCTCAATAAAAGTGGACTGTATCTATATATTTGGGAGACATCAGTCCCCCTTCTATATTCTAAGGCGTTCCAAAGTGAACTATATATACAAAATAATAATAATCAAAAGGGAAGAACAAAACACGTGTAAAATTATACAATACTTTAAATATAAGACATGAGATCAACAAGAATATAATAATACTAAGGGGACGCTGAACAATACAATAAACATAATTATATACACATATTTATAATTAACATATCCTCTCAAAATTTTACCTTTGTCTCTGCCGCATTTATAATCCCTTATATGCTCATTTTGTACGCGAGATAAGGTTTTTTAAATGTAATATAAACTCTCTACTTATTAAATTTGACATGATTTAGTATACCCAACTATTAAGCTGGTTACCAAGCATTTCATTTGATATGTTTGGTGTTCTAAAATCGTTATACTTTAAGAGATATAAGCAAATACATTTTTCCACGTACTCTCCCCCAACAAAATGATCCTTTGATTAAGAAAATACAATTACCATTGGTAACTGCAGTACTGTTGCAGGATGGAAAAAAAGAAGGGAGAGGAAAGTGAGGCCAAATACTCATCTCCCTTTTCTTTCCCTTTCTATCCAGGTCAAACGTATCAAGGACTCATTGATTCAGTTTTGAGAGAATTATTAATGTTTTGTTTACCTTCACGACACATTAATAGCTTCTACAGACTAGAAGGAACATCGTGAAACAATACTTGAAGTACTGTCCTCAGTTTTTTGGGGCATTCTATTACTAAAGATGGTTTGTACCTCCTAAATCAAAAATTAAAACTTTTGAGAAAATTTAATCTCCAAAATCTAAGGAAGATCTTCAAGTTTCTTTGGAATGACGCAATACTATTCACAATACATTAAAAAAATATCCAAATTAATAGTGATATTATATCCTCTTTTGAATGTGAAAGGGCTTTTCTGCATCAAAAGAGTCTCTCACTGTGAAACACTTACCCTTAGCTCTCACACAGATGCTTAAGATAGTTGGAATGGCTCTGTTTTATAGCATATTGTAAGTGGTCACTGGCAGCCCTAAGCCTTCTGGTTTAGAGCGTTATCTGAGACACAAAACGGGAATCAACTTTGACTGAGAGTTGCTAAATGTAAAAGAGATCAGAAAGCACTTCATTTGGGTATTGACGGACAAATTTTTAGTATAATATCGATCATAAGCCTTGGTATCAGTCATTAACATTCGCAAGCCCTCCTGGACTCCAAGGCAGTTCCATGCTTTAAAAAAGAAACTTTATTGATTAAAAAAAATTACATATATAAATAAAATTCTAGTTTAAAATTAGATCTCTAAACAAAAGTTAAAAGGCAAAAAAACAATACTGAATAATATAAAACAAACTTAAAACAAAAAGCACGTATTCTTGAATATACAACACACACATCAAATTAAATACATTATATACAAAAATTAGTCAAAACATTATAAATCGACAATATACATGATAAATATAAAAGACATGACAATAATATAATTGCGAGCTAATTTACCACCCAGACCAAAGATAACTTAGGATAAATCCCAACACCCACCCCTTAAAATAAAAAGAGAACTACGATAAAATATTTTTGAATCTTGATGATATTTTATTATATGTTTTAAAAAATTAAGGTGTTTGACGGCACAAGAAGGATAAAAGCGAACTAATTGACCAGTATAAATCCAAGTATCATTATTTGAGTTCGGAATTTAATTGAAAGAGCCGAGTAACGTGCAGTGGTGATATCAAGATGGCTCGCAAATCATCCTTGCAAACGAAGTTATCACTTGCTAGCCTATTTGCGATATAGCACCCACAGCTCAAAAGTGAAATTTCATTAGCATGCGTTTTTAAAGAACTTCTGGATTGGAATTCAACCCAAAGAAAGGATACAAGGAATATTATTCTAGTGACGCCCTTTGATATTTAAAGAGATAAACTCCTTCAAGATGCTCAGAGCAGGACAGTTTGCAAAGCATGATAAATTTTATTAAACAAAAGTCCACAGTCTTTGCCAAGAGCATTAAAAAAATAGTGCCAGAGGGTACTTGAAACTGTGCAGTGAATCTTTTTCCAAGGTATCTTTGAAACAGAGCTAATTATTTTAGTTTCCAAGTTGTTTAGGAGGATGTAATTCTTGTAGAAACTGATCAAAAATGGTGTAACGCTTCTTCGTGTATTGCAGAGTTTATTGCACAATCGCACATTTTCTGGAAAAATTGAATCGTACCGCAGATATACTCTCCAGAAACATCACCCAATATTATATTGAGTCTTAGTTTCATTCCGGACGTAATTAAGGAGCAAGACTTCATGACCCTCAATTATTAAATTTTAAGTCAAGTGATATATTAAATGGGTTTCGTGAGCTTTACTTTCAGGCTTTGGTAACGGGGATTCATTTCAAGTGGTTGTATCATTCCCAGAACTTCTGTATCGAATGATGCATTCAAGCCACAATGATAGCCACCTAGGTTTTCAAAGAGCCTTTGAGACGTGTATCACTTCGCTATGCATGGCCAAAGTTACAGTCTGATGTTAAAAAAAATCACATTGGATTGTATTGTCTGTTAGAAGCATAACCCTTCATGACATCAAAGCCCACTTCCTCCTTCGATTTAAAGGTCGACCGATAGTAGATTTTTGAGGGTCGATAGTTTGCCGATAGTTTTTTTCAGCCGATTATTCGACTGATAGTTTTTCTTATATTTATAAAGTTAAAAAATAATAATCCTCTATATATGTAATTTGCAAAACTGTTTTTCGTATATTGCAATAAAAACTTTGGGTTCTAGTTTTTCTACCTATATTTATAAGAGCAGTAATTTCTTGACTATCATAATCCCTCCCGGCAAATGAAAAAGAGTTTCATTTAATTTATTTTCATTAATGAAAGTATTTTTTAAGTTTAATACAATATATATTATATTCCAGTAGTGTAATCAAAATATTTTTAAATAAATCTTCAAAAAAAAACATGCGTTGTATCAGCATTCTATATTATATATGGGATAAATATATTGAATGTTGCGTATGTATGTGCAAATTAAATGTGATATATATGACTTGTAGCAATAAGTAAATATTTACAATCAGCGTTATGAGTAAAATTCATACATATAATTGTCTACATTTGACGAATAAATTCAAAAGTTAAAAAATACAACCCTCTACCTGTAAGATATTCTTTTACTTTTGTTTTTTTTGACACAGATTGAATGTTAATTTATAAAGTTTATTCATTTTTATTCATGCTTTATTATCAATTGGTATGCACTTCTCGTGTGCCCGTTCAAAAATTTTGAGTTGAATGTATTAAGTCATTTATCGATACCCTCTATATTTCTCAGATGAATTGTAGCTATGAATAAAGTAATTAATCCATTTCTCAGGCATTTAATTTTTCAGTTTTTCCTTTTTTATTTTACTCCGCTGATGACCCAATTTAAATTATTTTTTTGTCATCAAGTGAAGTAATAGTTCTTTCTTAAGAGAACGTAAAAGCATGTTCTAAGTCTCTTAGAATGTTGTATGCTACATTTAATTTTCTTGATTAAAAAGACTAATTGGTCAAAGAGGGTGAGCTCTAAGGCGAATGAGACGAATTATAATACTAGCTATTATAAATGATGAGTTTTAATTAAGTGGACGAATTTAGCAAAAAAAATGAGGGCAATGGACGACAGAAAATAATTCAGATCGGTAAAAACGTTCATAATTATGAAGAGTTTGTATATCGCAATCACTGCATCTTTCAATAAGTTAATCTGATATTGATTGATTACACGAAAGGGTTGTTTCTAATGTTCCTAACCGTTTACTTGTATTTTATAAAATCCCTCGTATTCGATTCCTTCATGATATATATATATATATAGTCTCCAGTGCAGTTTCATATTTAGAACTGATGAAACGACTCATGAAGGAAAAAAGAGTAAAATTTTGTCGACAAAAATTGATTTTTTTCGTCCGGAATTAATTTCCTCAGTTCAATCCCTCTTACATCAAGGGCATAGCGATATAAAGATATAGAGAGCTGATTCCTTCAATAGCAGAGAAACAACGCTCAGCTGTATTCTGTGTGGTCAAAATAAACAAAGTATTTGGTCTACGTCATCGTAAGCTGATCATAGAGATAGATTATATCTCTATGATCAGCTTACGATGACGTAGTACAAATTACTTTGTTTATATTGGACACACAGATACAGATGAAGGGAATAATCCCTCTATATCTTTTTATCTCTTACATCAAGGGTGACATCTGGCTTAAAATCGAATGAATCAAACATCACATGGGCAATGGTTTATGTCTGACACATTATCTTTCTTTCATGAAACTGAAGACATTTATCCTTCATATATAATATGATACCATTAAAAATCATCTTTAATACGAATGTTATAGTAGGAGTATGAACATTAGATATTTTATTTTCCTATATTAGTGCCTTGATTTTATATCCATATATACCCCCACTAAACCACCACTAAAAAGCCTATTTTTAATGGATTATCCCATTTTCATTTGATAGTACTATTATTATTATTATCATTATTTTCTCCAAAAGAGCATTTCCCCTTGATTACTCCTCTATACTCTCATGTGATAATATTCCCACTTAAAGATCTCACACTAAATTCCTCCTTCACTAATCTCTTAAAAATATTTTGCGATAAACATCACTATAAGCGGCTAATGCTTTAAATAATTGTGGATAGCCTTTCCATGAGTGAGGCTTAGCTAAATAACATTAAATCTACTCTTAGGCAAGGATTATCATGAGGAATAATTAATGGCCTAACAAAAAAGTATCATTCTATAAATCTTTTTAGGGCAGGTTGATATCAAGTTGTATGTATTGTGCTTCCTTTCACGTCACTCTTCATGATTTTGTTGTCTTCAATTATTCTCTTTTGGTAATATTTATTTGTCAAAGTTCTTCAAATAATCAAAATGGAGGTCCCATAGACCATCGTTTCATACTTCCTTTCCTGCTCTGAGAGAGAATTTATATTTATAAAATCCAAATATAGTCCAACCTGTGTCCATTGTAGTCATCTGTCTATTGCAGGCCGCCCAAATTTGCTCTGCAGAATCCAAATTAGTACTAAAATATTCGTTGTATAGCTATAACCTGTCTCTAACGGTCATTTTTATTGGTTCGTAACAGTTGGCTGCTATATAGAGGTTTGACTGTAGTTTTAAATGATTGTTGAAATCACTTTATATTACAGTAATCATAAAAGCTATTCTTATTTTGAATTTATTTATCAAATAATTACTTAACAGGTTCTTTTATTCATTTCTACTTAAACTTTCACGGACGTATCTCATATTTCTTTGTCGTTCATGAGGGATATAAATGTCCAAAAATAGCTTGCAACCTCTAAAAAAAATTTGATCTTCCATTATTTGTATTTTAAGTTAGATTATCTTTTTGATAAAACGAAAAATACTATATGCTTATTAAAAATACATACGAAACTTGAAGCATTTTAGGTTAAATGGCTGCTATTCCTATAATATGCAACTCCATCAAGCCATATATACATATAATATAAGCAAGTAAAATGCATTACAAAACACGAAGCAAACTTACTGCCAATAATGAGTTTTCTTAATGATTGTTTTATATTTTTGTGGCTATCTAAACGAGAATGTAATTATAATTCCATTAAGCGTATAATGACCTCTATTGTGAATTAGGCAAACTGATTTTCCTTATTTTGTAAGCTGCTATTCTTTTGATTAATTCAATTTTATTAAGTCTACCCATTTATGATAACAAATGATATTTTTCATAAACAAGAAGGCGTATCAGATGTACAGTGATCTTAGTCCATTGATCACAAGGCTCCTTCAATTGGCAAAATCGGTTTAGTAAGCGGTCATCAATTTATATTGAACTGATTTATGTTAAAGAAAAAAAGGATTTAGTTTAGAAAATCATATTTAAATAAACGATTAAGATAAATGTTTAATTCATTTCACGAAGCTACAATTACATCATTAGTTTTATTGGAAGTCTGATTTTGGAACCACGAATCAACTTTCTATTTGGTCCATATGTTCGGTATCACGTTTGCAAATAGCTATACATCTATTTGTTCAGTATGTATGACTATAAAAAATAGTTATGATTAACCACGATTATTGAATTAATAACTTTTTATTTTTCTAAATAATCTAGTTGGGTTTGTTAAAAATTTAACTATTTCTTAAACATCTATTTCATGTAATTTGTCAATCGTATTATAGTAAATAAGTCAAATATAGAGTCATGCATAAATATAAGTGGGTGGATAACGTTTAATGTCGGATCACTTATTAGTTAAAGACAACAAAATATATATATATTCTGTTGTTGCCTTTAGCCAATAAGTGATCCGATATTCAACGCAACCATACGTCGTTTCGGCACTCTATATTATCTATGGCAAGAATCGGCAACCCGCGGCTCTAGAGCCTCATGCGGCTCTTTAGAGCTGCCTTTGTGGCTCCCTGGAGCTTTTCCAAAAACGTTATAAAATAGGAAAAGATGGGATAGAAAAATATATGTGTACCGTATGAAGGTTATATAAGGAATTAATTTTTTGCAGCTCCAGACACATTTTTTAATTTTTTGGTCCGTTTTGGCTCTTTCAACACTTTGGGTTGCCGATCCCTGATCTATGGGATAAAGGTGTTGAAGGTTGCATAGGCATGTACAATTAAAGCAATATTTAAAACTTAACAATTACCGAATTGATCGAAATGGTTTAGCATCCGACCAATTTAAAGATCATACGTATATTGGTCAAACTGGACGAATAAAATCAAAACTTAAAAAAGTACAACCCTCTTCAGCCTAAAACATATTTTTTGACTTAGTTTCGTTGTCTGACATATATTGAATGTTGATTTATAACGTTTATTTATTTTATTATTCATACCTTATTATTAAAGACCATGCATATTATCTGTGTGGGTATTCAAAAATTAAGGCATTATATTTATCGATACCCTCTATATTTTTCAGACTAATTGTGAGAGGAGCTATAAAAGTAAAAGTAATTTAATCATTTTAGAATAAGAACGAATCAAACTATTATTTTTTGACATATTTTACAAGTTTTTATAAATTTATAATACTTACATAAACATAAAACTGCTCAACCTACCTACGTCAACAAGTCTGATAGATTGATATATAGATATTCGTTCTCTGATGACGTCACATAGTAGTCACATTGCTCCATTTTTATTTTTGTATTGCCCAGACCTCCTTATATAGACTTGGTTGTACCCACTTAACAAAAAGAAAATACTTTGATCGGGTGCCTTAGAGCGTTACACAGGTACAAAGTCGGGAACTTTTGGATCAACGTAACAAACTAATTCTACACTCTCTTTCATTTGTATGTAGAATCATCATCTGGTAAAGTCTGTCTAGTGGGGAAAATATATAAGCTTTGCTAATATATGCTCAAGTCGTATTCCCTTAACAGCTCGTGTTTCTCCCCTCACCTCCCCCCCCCCCCCCCCTCCACCGAAAGTAAATTTACGGCCAAAGGTAATCGTAAAAATAATGCAAAATAGCTCTTAATATATGAGGTTAGACCTCAGGCGCAATATATGGGGGTGTCTTCCTATTCAAATTATTTACATTCTTCTGATAAGGAGAAGACGATAAGAGTGAATGAGATTCTCCAAAAAAAAAAAAGAGTCGTGCTGCTATTCATAGAAAATAAAGATTTGAAATATATATGATGACACTGTTATAACATTTATTTGTTCTTGTAGTCAAATTATTTTTAAATTAACTGTTTTTTTTGCAAATTAATGGAACTTTAGATGATGCTTAAAATGTTCTCCGTTGCGTAAATATCATGTTTGAGTTCAATTAATTATTCATAACAAATTTGGATTTTGTTTTAAAGTAGAACCAGGCGTTGCCCGGGATTTTAGAGGAATATCCACTTAGACCGAAGTTTTCCTTGGTATCTCAAACTTATACATAGAAAAGCTGATCAATATATAACTATAGAGATACATAGAACCGAACAAATAAAGAAGGGATTGGTTTTTTATTATTATATATTTCATCCGAAAACAATAGTTAAGAAGTATATTGCTTATCTTGTTTTTTAAAGCCAAAAAGTTCAATAAAAAACACTTAAAAGTAGTTTATGATAAGTAAAGCATGCAACCTGTTCTTAAAAAATATCAGTATGTAATTTAGAGTTGTGATAAAAGAAAATATAGTCTGTTGAGTTTTGGAATTCTGCCGCGTACTTTTTTATGATTCAATGTAAAAGAAGATCATATTCCATCATTAATTGTAATTTTGTGCACGATTTGCCTGCATATCCCAATGTCACAGTGAATAGAATAAATAGCTTTTACATTGGGTAAGAAGCAAATAGTCATGATGACACCTCAAACATATATATATATATATATATACATATATATAAGCATTCATAATATATATATACACATATATGTATATATATATATATATATATATAATGATGCAATCATACCATACCAAGGTATACACATTTTTTTAAATTGTTTAATGAATAATAAAATGTCAGAAATTTTAATTCTTCTGGCTGGCAGGTGGTTTTCAATGACGTCACACCGACAAGTGAAAAGTCATTGGCAAAATGGGCATGCCTTGTAATTCAGATGGTAAACCTAGGATAAACCAGGACTTTTTTATCCTACAATAATCGATACCAAATTTTTAAATTCAATTTTCATAAAAAAATAAATAAAATCTAATTGTGATACAAAATATATAACATAGGATAACATAAGCCAAAAACAATGATGCACAAAACAACTACATGTCAAATCTTTCACTTTAAGTATTTGTCCGTGGAGTAGGAATCACGTTTTCAGGTTATTTTATATTCCTCTTTTAACATTTATATTCTTAAATTTCAGACCAAGAATTTCATAATATATATATATATATATATATATATATAAACATTATAGTTTAAATTTATTGCTTTCGGAAAATCAAAGATTGAATTGTCAATTTCTCTTAATAAAATATGTACAAAAATAGATTTTAAATTAAGACACGGATTAAATATTAACAGTTTTTTTAGATTATCAAAGTCACCTTTAAGTTTATCGCCTTGTGTTCTCATTTTTAGAGAATAGGGACAAGTGTTGAGTGTTGACAAAGTCTACTCCAAAATTGTCCTTTAGCTCTAATTTGATCGCAAGCAGTTATCAATGATAACTTGTTTTTTGCCGGAAGGTATTCCTATATTTCATGGAAATACACACTTTTAGACATAGAGTAAATCGAAAACATAAAAAAATCATAGATTTAAACAGTTAAAAAATTAAAGAAATTAGAAAATGGTCAAAAAATTAATGTAATAAAAGCTGTAAATAATCGTGTTGTAATATATATAAATTGAGTTCGGTAATCTTTTTCCTTTGCTTTTATCTTTATATGCAATACTGTAGTTTTGTAATAACTGCATGCTGCAGCATTTTATTTTTCGACGTGAGAGTAAAAAGTCCTCTCTCTCTAGCGAAGCTCCAAATTCCTTTCAAGATCTAATCACTGATAACTTATGACTTAACTATTTTTATGAATATCAACTTGACACAGGAGCTTTATGATTTCGTACCTCATTTGAGTTCAACAGTCTTCATTTGTTATTCAACGTTTTAAAACTATCCTTTCCTATCCAACTCCTACTCCCTAAAAAGTCATCCAAGAAATTAAAACCTAAAAAGTTTGTCAAATTTATTACTATTCATAGTAGAAATAGATTTTTAAGCCAAGGAAGTTTTATTTACACATATATGCATTTTGCTTGCTTGGCAAGAAGAAATGACAAATAATAATAATTAAATTTTCTTGTTGTAATCACATTATGTCCACACACGTGATAAAGAAATATGCATGAGCAAACTTGCAAAAAATAATACCCTAAAAGAATCTCCTCCTCCTCCACTAAATGCATCTTCAATCATCTTTTTGTAAAATTAAATTAAACTCCTTGGGTTTTTTCTTCCCCCTTTGCAAATAGATGAATTAATATGACGGACAGTAGGGGCAAGTTGAAGTGTTCCAAGAATCAAGTTTTTGTTTTGTTTATATTAGTATTTTTATAATATGTAATCTGAATTGATATACTATTATATAATAAAACATAAGAAAAGGAGTGCGATAGCACTGTGCGTTAAGGCGTGTTCAACTCTCTAAATGTTGGGGGCGGGGATTCGAATACTCCTGCAAGGGGATGGCCATTTTTAGTCATCCTCATTGATAAGATACTAGGTTCGATGGACTAATTTTAATGCTATAATGCTTATTTATGTCCAGTCGATGCAATTCTGTCGAAACATATAGGCAAAAAAGCCTCCCAGATAAAATAAATCGTCATAGCCTCACATTTCGCCTGGACGACTAAATGGCATAGTTGATATTTTTCATTTAACAAGAAGTTTATTTTACCATTTGTGTATCAAATTATATTATTCGTCCTTGATATCTAGAGTCAAGTACTACTAGTTACGCTTTGGTTCTTTCCCTATGCTGTCTTTGTACATGAATATAAATTAAACCAGTATAAGACACAGGATCGTCTGTGTCATCAATGCCATGGATAGCTTATTGTATGAACAGTTTAATAAAACCTAGGCTGCTTATAAACTCCTATTAGTACATTTCAGCGTATACGACATATGATACTAAAATGGAGGGAGTGCGATAGCCACGTGCGTTAAGGCGTGTTCAACATTAATGTTTGGGGCGCAGGTTCGAATACTCTCGAGAGGGGAGGGTCATTTTTTGTCAACATCAATAATAAGATCCTAGGGTCGAGTGACTAATTTTAATGCTATAATGATTATTTATATTTAGTCGGATGCAATTCTGTCGAATCAACTAGGCAAACAATAACAACAACATAAGAAACACGTATTGTGGAAAAAGGATTTGAAACTGATTGTTTTCTGGTTATTACTTTAGGTAAACGGCGAATGTATAATACAACTTAACAGGGTTTGTCTTAGGATGGCCAAGGGCCCCTAAGCTAAATTTTGCTCTGTGATCTCCCTATGCACCATGTTCTTACAAAAAGTAACATGAAAAAGTGCCTTATTTAAAAAATCCGTTCCAAGAAGCAGTTAAAAGTGTTCAATAAGATACAAATCTATTTCCATGTTTTGTTTTATTATACTATACAATTACTGTATTAACATCATGTCAATCAAGCAATGCTGGTTTTGTTGATTTATTTGTAATATATATTTTATTGTGTGTTTATTATGTAACCTAATGTACACCATTTTACACAAATCATTATAATAGTATATTATGATGCTCCTGGGTTGTCTTAAACGCCTAAAGCTACTTCCTGTAATACACTTCCATGTTTACAGAACTCAATCCGGTATTGAATATTAACTATTAGAAGTTGATATTCATTCCGGAATAATCTAGTTTTTTTTAGTTAGTTAGAAATTTATTGCCGATTACAATAGTACATACAAACTAGAGTGCAAACCTCCGCCGTCACGGGGTCCTATGAGCCTTCCGAGGCGGATTTTTCACGACTGGGCGGCGTAGAGGGACGGGGGAGGGTTCCCCTAGACGGAAATTCCGAGAGGAAGACGCTCCGGCACACCGATTTATCAGCACAGCGACATCTATTGGCAGAGTAGGCTAACTTGAAATATTTATTAGTATTAGCTCATTTTGCATCTTAATTCTGCACTCAGAGATGCCAAAATTAATCACTTGTTTCTTTTGTCATTTCCAACACTCCACAAAGTTTCATCCGAATCCGTTCCGTACTTTTGAGTTATCCTGCTGACAAACCAACAAACCAACGCCAGTGAAAACAATACCTCCTTCGGCGGAGGTAACAATAGACACTAAGGTAAAGAACACAACCACACCGTGGGGTATCTGTGTTACAACTCCGGAATAAGCTAAGTTTACATAAAAGCTTCTTTTTCTCTGCCAACTTGTCCATTTCCGTCCTATTTGTGGATTTTGCGTAAATAATGTGGATTTGGTGAATTTCTGCCAAGTATGACTTTTTGTCGTCATAGTTATCATCCACTTATAAAATGATATGATGAAATGAAAAAATATTACTTATTTCTGTGAGCTCAAAAGATTCTTTCATAAGTTAATACTAATATTGGAGTATGCATTTCCAGACACATTAAAAGAAACAATTAGTTTTCTTAAGGTATATATATCTATTTATCTCTCTTTCTTCTCTCTCTCTCTCTCTATATATATATAATATAAATATAACTATTTCTTATTATAAAACAACAGACATTACTGACCCCCTAAGTAAGAACTTTTTTCTGACAATCATAGTTTTGAATGTTTTTATGCCATGAAGATAACTTAGACTATATTTGAAAATAAAAAGTAAACAAATAAATCAAATGGATGAATAAAATGTGACCCGATCTGCCGGAATGAGTCGGAAGTCGGCGTTCTATTTATTCAGACAAGGCCGATTATCAAAACACGTCAAAAATATCATTTTTTCTTTTTTGGTCTCATATGAAAGAAATATGTTCAAAATTAATATCCTAAAGTTTCATTGTGTTAGTAATTGTGGAAATGTACTTAAATGGTTATTTATGACGAGTTGAAACTCCATATACAAAAGACAAAATACCGCGTTCTTTTAACCCAAAGCTAAAGTCTGATTTAATACATTTTCCCAAGTATCTAATGTCTGTATTACATTTCTGTTGTTGAATAGTGGGTGCATCTCTTTGGATTCTATGTATTGTTAAAGATATCAACAAAAACTGACGAAAAACTTTTAATGCGATTTCTCGGTTTTCAATTAGAAAATGATGCGTGATACCATAATTCAAACGAATGTAACTTGACAACCATTATGATACAGCTTGACCAAGATATCATTTTAATCATTGGTTTCTCTTCTTTCCAATGATACCAAAACATCAATTTTGAATTTGGGGTCACTGTGACTCATTTTGCCAGATCAGGTCACAAATGAGTCGAAGCAGTTACTGATACGGATGGATATGAGATCCCTTTGGAGTAAAATGTAACAATAAGACATGAGATATGAAGCTCTAGTAGTAAAATATCACCCATACATGAGCTCAAAAGACGAAAAATAATGGATGGAATAAAGGTGAGTACTTATGAGAAGAATCTATAGATGAAGACCCACGAGGGAACAATGTCGAGATTTGCTTAAAAATAGAGAAACACTATAAATAATTAAGAATACCCTTCTGGAACCTTTTTCTAGATTGCTATGGGTGGAAAGAAGCGTGAATTATAATAAAAACACTACGTGTTACGAAATTGAATCAACACTTCACTCGCTTCTATTGAGGTGTAAACATCAGCTCAAAGATAATAATTGAATCCCTTAAAACTACAATTGTTTTTCCTCATGATTCGTAAATTCATTGAAAAATTTACGAATCCTTTGATAACACTGTCTGAATATCAATGAAATAAAACAGTTTTTCATGTTTATGGAAATGTAATGTTTATTTTATTGCATCATATCTGACGATAAATATATCATCAGACGAATAGGCGCAGCAAAAACTGTTGTTTTGTGTTTGAGTTTGCGAGTACTACTGTAGCAGAGTCCTTCTCTCTGCTCCTTTATGTATATTATTATATTTAATTAAAATTTGTTAAATAAGATTTAATATTTGTAAAAGAGGTAGAACGGAATACCTCTAATGAAATAAAAACAGTTTAGACTAGATAACCAAAGGTGCAAGTCATTCATTTCCCTTTGGTTACATTGGTGACCCCGACGTGATCCGTCCTCTCCATACTCCTGGAGAGGACGATGGTGACCCGTGAATATTAGTAAGAGACGCTTCAGCTCCAGTTATCTAAGATTGGCTTACTAGATTCAAGGTTTATCATACCTCCTGATCTCCGGCGTCCTCCTCGTCCCTTGACTTCCGCCGTCCTCTCCATACTCATGGAGCCTCGCCATCCTCTACATTTCTGGAGCCTTGCCGTACTCTATCTTCTTACTACTGGAACCTCGCCGTCCTTGTCCTTCTCACATATGGAGCTTCGCCGTCTTCACATTTCCAACTTCCTATAGGCTCTATAGGCTCCGGTGTATTTAATCGGCTTGCAGTGATTCCTGCAGTTTGAGTCGATCCTCGCTACATCGCCCTTCGCCGTCTTCGTGCCCAAGCCTTCCCACCGTCTCCACGATGTCTACAACTCCTCCGAGCCCACTGCCACCTAGCCGCTCGCCGTCTCAATGAGCCATAGCCTGAACCCCCCACCTACTTAACTTGCCTGATAGCCTGGAATGGGCTGCAAGATATCCGTCACCCTGACGTGGAGTAGGGAGTTTTCGTTTTCTATTTGTTCTTTCGTTCCTCCTACCTCGTCACTGGAGGGGAGCACTATAGCAGAGTCCTTCTCTCTGCTCCTTTATGTATATTATTATATTTAATTAAAATTTGTTAAGGAACATTTAATATTTGTAAAAGAGGTATAAAGGAGTACCTCTAATGAAATAGAAAACATTTAGACTAGATAACCAAAGGTGCAAGTCATTCATTTCCCTTTGGTTACACTACTATACAAACATCCTTATTTATTATTCGATGCATCATGATGCATCCAAGGCAATATTTTTGTGACGTAGTTAAATTAATAGGTAATATAGAGTGCCGAAGTAACGTATGGCAGCACTGATTATCGGGGTAATTGTTAGTTCTCCATTGTTAGGGTAACGACAAAGATAGAAAGGACCAAAAAAAGTGGGACTTAATATAAAAGATATATACTTTCCTCAATGCAATAGGAATGCAGATATGTCACGTCACTCTCCATTTAGTGTCATTATTAAAGTACTACTCTCTCTTTAATTAATATTTATGTCACTGTCTTTCCACCAGATAATAACACTGCTCTCAAAACAGAGTATTTCTTAATTCAGGTAATATTTTCTCCTTAAATATAAAAATACATTTTTTCATTAGTTATAAGTAATGGAGACGATCATTATCCTCCGTCAAATTAACTCTTTCCAATATAAAACATATACTTTGCTATCAAAGATCAATTCAGTTCGTTATTTGTATATTCTTATTTTGATAACATATAATGATAATAATTTTTACAAAATTTTATATACATTATAGAATTGAATCACCACTATCTAAGCATTCTTTATGTTACAATTTCGCCATCCCTAAAAATATTTTTATTAGTTTTTTTATTATTGTAAAACTGTATCGCATTCCAAGCTTTCACATACATTTGAATGGAAGGCCCCTGGGCCACAATGACTTTGTAAAACGCTATTCTAAAAGTCACATAACGTTAGAGAGAGAAAAAAGGATTTCAAACATGAAAAAAATAGTAAAAAAATTCCTTCTACCATTATTGTGTTATAAAAACTTTTTTATATAGAGACATATAATGAATGAACAATATTATTATTACTACAACTACAAGAAGGCAGATGAAAAAAGGGGGATTTTTAATGTATGAAAAAGGAATCAACTTTAAAGAAAATAGGATTCTACAATGAACCATGGATTTTACTCTCTCTCTCTCTCTCTATATATATATATATATATATATTTAAAAGAAAATATGAAATAAAATATGTCTATGAATGGATGAGAGAGACCTTCAAAGTCTCAATTTCTTCCTTTGAATATTGTAATAAAACCATCCTTCATAGAGGAGGCTTTTAATTTTCTTTAAAAAAATCTGAATTTGAATATGAGGCATACGACCTACTTAGTGGATACAGGCTTCTTCAACTCTTTGGTAAGCCAGAAAGGCAATATGGAGTTCCTTCTTATAATTCTTATATGACATGGTTAATTCGTTTGTTGAGATGAAAAGGAGAGTTTTGATCGTGAATCAAATTTATGGATGGTCCAAATGTTCCTTGTTCGGAAAGAGCCTTACAACTTATCTGATGGCTTTAGGGGTAAAAATTAACTATCATTCTGAAGCCATTATGCCAAATGTGACGCTGTCATAACCAAAGTCCAATACAAATTATACAAAATGCGAACCGTTAAAAACGTAGTTCTTTCTTTTATCATTCCAATTGCTTATTTATATTCAATTTGTTTTATTACAGATATGAATTTTTATTAATATGATTGCTTCCAAATTATTTGAATGTTTTCTTATATTTGTATCGTTTAAATAATGGTTATTTATTGATAATTTATTCACTACGTATCTGTACAAACCTTTTTGTATATCTTTGGTTTAATTTGTTGAAATATATGCCCACTGGGCCAAGAAAAACTATCTTTCTGAAGCCATTACACTATGTAACAAAATTAAGGTCTTTTTTGCCCCTGGGCTGACATTCCGAATTGAGTCCCATTTTTTACGTAAATTCCAAAAATGCCACTCAAATATTGTCCGAAAAAAGTTTGGACTTTATATGCCTTTTTTTGAAAACCAGAATTTCATCATTTCTAATGTTTCACGCCCAGTTATCTTCTTGCAAAGTAAGATACTCACAAATGTCATAAATATTTTTTTTTTAGTATGTCAAGGTATTTCAAATCAGTTTTATAATTTCAATATCTTTCGTACTATTCTAAAAAATAGTTTATATATATATATTATATATATATTTATAGGTCTTTATTTCATTTGTGACAGAAGATACAAAGTAAAAAAGGCAGTAAAATTGTGTATAAAAATAATGCATAAATAAACATTATAGTTTAAAATTAGACTACTACCAGAAGACCTAGCTACAATAAGGACACAACAAAGCGTTAAAAGTTTCACAATATATATACTAAATTTTGTTGACACGTTAAAGACAAATATAAAATAACATTTAACAAAAAACAACATAATTTAAAACTTTCGGTTGTAATAGTAAAAATACTGTTTAACAATTTTCTTTAGATGACTAAAATATCTGTAGGAGTTCAGCCAACTGAAATTCACCAAGTCGATGGCGTAGTTCCATGAAGACCCGCTTTGCTCGGGGATTTTGAGGTCAAAAATGGTATATTTCAAAAAGTTGATAATTTTTTAGTGCTCTATTTAAGCGGTAATATTTTTTGTTTCAAGTTTATTGACTATAATTTATATATAATATATATTTTGTATATGTCAATGCATTTCAGAACAGTTTTATAATTTCGATATCTGGGATGAAAGTAAAGAAAGTATAAATTTAGTATGAACAAGTATTGATCAATTATATAAATGATAAATCATGAGGTTACGTTATCTATTTGTGATTTGTTACTAAAAAAAAAACATAAAAAATATAGAGTGCCGAAGTAACGTATGGTAGCACTGATTATCGGGGTAATTGATAGTTTTCCATTGTTAGGGTAACGACAAAGATAGAAAGGACCAAAAAAAGTGGGACTTAATATAAAAGATATATTTTCCTCAATGCAATAGATGCAGATATGTCACGTCACTCTCCATTTAGTGTCATTATTAAAGTACTACTCTCTCTTTAATTATATTTATGTCACTGTCTTTCCACCAGATAATAACACTGCTCTCAAACAGAGTATTTCTTAATTCAGGTAATATTTTCTCCTTAATATAAAAATACATTTTTTTCATTATTATAAGTAATGGAGACGATCCTTATCCTCCGTCAAATTAACTCTTTCCATATAACCATATACTTTGCTGTCAAAGAATCAATTCAGTTCGTTATTTGTATATTCTTATTTTGATACTATAATGATAATAATGAAATAAAGAAAGTATAAATTTAGTATGAACAAGTATTGAGCAATTATATAAATGATAACTCATGAGGTTACGTTACCTATAATTGTGATTTGTTACTAAGAAAAAAAAACATGTTTGCATTTTTATTTGCAAGTATCCAGGCACCTGAAAGGTAGACTGCTTCATTGTGTGATTAGAAGAACTTATAAAAAAACAAAAAAATATATATATTTGTTTGCCATGTACGAAAAATTCTTTTGAATCTATTGTGTGGCTTTCTTTACCAACTTTTTTTAATGAGTTATGGACATATGAACAATGAGATTCAGTTTGAAAAATATGTATTCAAAATAGAATATCTTATTTAGAACCGGATTTTAAAGTTTAGGTTTCTATTTCGGCTAGGTTGCATCCCGCCTTTTTTTTTAAATCGTAGTATCGTATATTTTTTAAAAATCGTAATTAGACTTTATTGAATTTAGAGTAATGCATATATGCTATATATAAATAAACATTATAGTTTAAAATTTATACACTAAATAAAGTCAATACAAAACATTCTACGGTCACATAAAAGCACAATCACTTCATAAAACAAAGTTGTAATTAATTGGATATTAAAATAACATTAACATGGTTAGGAATAAATAGGCTTCATTTAATTTAAAACTAGACTGTTTTTGTAAAATCGTAGTAAAAACTTTAGATGGTGAGAGGTCCTCTCGAACAGGAGGGGAAGTACCGAACGATGTCACTCGCAAATCTCCAGCTTGAATCCTCTGGAATCTTGATGGAGAGCGCCATGTACCGAGCTGCTGCTGATAAGACAATGGATTTTAGGTCTCCCTCTTGAATAGGTTCCCTCGAAGATAAACGCTCTGCGATATAGCTTTGCAACTTGAAAGTGCAAACTCAATTGCTTTTGTTTTCGGAGATGCTGTCCGTAGATTAGAATTTAATCCGAAGAGAATTATGGGAGCGATCATTTTTCCAGTTATTCCAGGAACATTTAGAAGAACAAAGTCTCTTAGGATACGTAGAACAGGACAATGGGAGAAGGCATGGATGATTGAATTAAATAATCTTCCACAATCCTTGCACGGAGCATCAAAGAACACACATCTGGTAGAAACTTGAAATTGGGCAGTAAAGCGTTTGCCGTGAACTATTTTGGAGGTAGAAGACAAAATTCTCTTTTTCCACGATGCAGGCAATTCCAAGTCTTTTAAATACAAGTCAGCAATTTTTTCTGCCTCCATTTTTGTGTTATGGCCATAGTTCATTCTGAGGTGCCATGGGACAGGAACAAGTGTTTGTCTGCCGATCGTTTAAGAGGAAACAAGAATCTTCCACACCTAAAAATGGACTCCGAAGATAGGTCATGAATAGTTAGGATGCCAGACTTAATGCTATTTGTTCTAATCTTTTTGGAAGCTCCAGGTTTTGGAAAAAGAACTTCTTTTTACAGTTCTGGCGTATAATGTCGATTGTTGTCGAACATTGGAATATAGGACTACCCCGCCAAATCAAACTATGTACTGTTCCTAAAGATGGAGAAACTCTTTAATCATGTCGTTAGAAAAGTCTGTTCCCAACATTAAACAGGTTACACCGGGCTGTTAGAATATGAGCCCTCCATTCACCTCTGGGTTTTGTGAGAGATCCGTCAAGACCTTGAGTAAATCTTTGGTATTATTTTCTGTAATAAAGACAATCCTCCTCCTAGATGCCGTTTGGGACGCTTTAGACCTGGCAGATACGATCTGTGGAATAATATGCTTAGCCACTTGTCTTCTTCTAAGATAGCCTTTTCAGCTATCCAGGGAACTGCAGTAGAACTGTAGATGACTGCAGGGATAACGAGGAAATTTTACAGAATTGTAGTATCGTATTTCTGAATGCGACATTTAAGTTGATGAGGAATCATAGATATACATATATTATCCACAAACAGTATATTAAAAAACAATGTTAAATAGCTCATGTCATATTCAACGTGAGTTTTGAACTTAATAATCCATAGAATATGCAATAAAATATTTTTTTCAATATTTATTAACATGTGAGCTAAAGTAACAGCTCGTTTTTACTGATTTTAATGTGATATTTATACAAAACAAGATAAATTGGTCATAAACTTCAAGTTTGTCTTCTAGGCGCTACATCACTATTAGTTTTTGAAAGATACTTTGTTAATTTATTTGTACTTATCCATTGAAAAGTTACACTGATAAACAATTTAAAAAAAGTGAAAAGTGACTTGCTGAAGAAAATAGTCCTTCAATGTCTCCGTTTTTATAATCCCTTGTGATGTGTTTTTCAAAATTTTGTTTTTATATTGCATATTATTTCTGTTTAGTTGAGTTTGGGTCTTTTTAGGTAGATTAATTTTAAACTACAATGTTTATTTATGTATTTTATACGCAATTTTACCTACTTTTTATAATTGTGTTTTATGTATTCTAGGTTAAACAATTTAAATAAAGACCATTATTTAAAAAAATAAAAAGTTTTGGCCCTACCAAATCAGTTATAAAGTTGTAAAATAATTATTAAAAGCGGATCTGAGCTTTTTTGAATGGACTAAAAAATCATCGATCTCAAACTAATATATCGTAAGTATAAAAATAATAAAAAGACTTGTATGTTTCTTCGTAGTTTCAATCCAACAGAGATCATTTTTTTAAGATACAAAATTCAATGTTCTATGTAAAAATTTCAAACCAAAAGAATAATCACATTTCTGCTTTGAAAAAAATAATTCTAAATTCAAATAAAATTATTATGCATCGCTTGAAAGCATAGAACAAAAAATGAAAGTTTCAAAGGATTACTCGGTCCATGTTTCCATACAGCAATAAAAACTCTTTTTTATGACATGACTACTCATAAAAACACCAGAATGACTTTTGAATTATTTGAATTTGAAGCCTCGAATACCTCAATAATTTATATATTGATATTTATGAGGTAATCAAAAATAATAAATGCCATATCATGACAAGGTAGACAGAGGTATTTTAGCCCATAAAATGCTTTCAATTGCTCCTGCTTTTCGACGATAAAATTCATGCCCTACTGAAAAATAACAGAGCTTATAGGGATATAGAAAATATGATTGTATAATTCGTTTCCTCCCTGAATTAAGGGCTAGGGGATAATGGGATTTTCTAGAATATTAAAACCATTTTATGATGCAAATTATATATATATATCTATTTATATATATATATATATATATATATGTGTGTGTAGAAAGAAAATACTCATAATGATTCCATATCATACAAAAGTGTATTTGTTTTGTTTGTTTAGCTCCAAGCATAGCCCCACCTCACCGGAACCTGATCCGGTATCAGCTGGTAGTGACCTATCTAGTAACTATTGTCTTTATTAATAAAATATCATTAAAAGTGCATAAACATTTAAATATCCTAAAATATAATCCTCCATAGACAATCTTCGTTCTCCGATATTTCCCTCGAGTTGTCTCATCTTCTGTCGTGTAAGAGGACAATTGTAGATGAGGTGATATGGAGTTTCCTCGTCGTCGTTACAGAGCCGGCAAGTTGGGCTCTCGACCTTCCCCATCTTAAAGAGATGCCGATTTAGATCAAAGTGACCGCTCACCATTCCCACAATGACAGAAATTTGGTTTCTCTTGAAACTGAATATCTTTTTTCCAACATAGGGCTCTGTGATGAACAGTTTTGTTTGACGACAACACTTCATCCTTTGCCATGCAATTCGCCATTCTTTCAAGGATTCTTGTCTAAGAGCATTCTTTGATTGGCACATAGATACTGGTACTGAGATTGATGTACCTCTCATGGCGCCATCCTTAGCTAACATGTCGGCGTATTCTTTCCCGGTGCTATCGTTGTGCCCTCTGATCCATCCTAACGGGATATTACAGTTATAATTATTGATGGCGTCTTTACACGCGAGAAACAAAAAAAATATATTATGTAGCTTAAAAGATAGCGATTACGTTTAAACAAATATTTTACTTGCTCTTATATGCCTAAATCAAGGCTTATGATAATATTCACTTTTGATATCTTCCTTTAGCATTTGAATATCACTCAAGCATCACAACTTTTCCAGAATCTTTATTCGTTAAGGTTATAAAATATATTTATTCAAATTCAAATTCAAAAAATCTGATAATAATGTGCCCTTTTCTGGGTTATTAAAAGCATATATTCATATTTAACAAATAATCGTTTTCCTTGTAGATTATACATATATGAAAATAATTGAAAATACTGGAGTGATCCTTACATCACATTATTTTTTGAATAACTATCGATCTCTACGGGGATTCAAACGTTACTATGGAAACATATATTTTTGTATTTCACAAAATGACGAGAGACTGAATAAGATACTTACAGATATATTTTTACAATGAGTCTCCCAAAGTATTAAATAATTTCATCAATAGCAACCATTTTATTAATATTATAATATATATACAATACATATATATAGCATTTTTGAAAAAATAATCAAACGTTAGTATTTGACATAATTAAGAGTTATAGAAGTGTTATCCTAGAATAGTTTGATTCATAATCCTTATGTGCCAACAAGCCCGAGAGCACATCTAGAGAATACTTCAGTACGGACAATTACAAAGCAATCATTATCCGTAATTGAGACAAAATTCAAGTTTACCCTGAAAAAGAGAAAAAAACAAGGTTTTCCTTTAGAGGAATTTTCTGTTTTTCTATTATATTTTTCTATTAACCTACTAAAATATTAATTAAATATGGATAAACCACCCAACTCTTTTTATAAAAATGGGTTATTTATTTAAAATAATACATACATAATATAAACAATATTAAATAAAAAGAGCAAGAGGGGTTGTGATAATAAAATCATAAATACACATTTTAGTTTAAAATTAACCCTCCGAAGCAAGACTCATCTCATCATTAAACATCATAATCTAAACTATATATAGTGGAGTGAGTAACACAAATAGAGAAAACAAATTTGGTAAATAGTATATAAGAACATCTTTATTGCACGGCTCCCTCGATGATGTCATTTGAAGTCCTCTTATATCTTCTAACAATGAGTCTCAAACGAGAGTAAAAATGACAGGACCACTGAGGAAATTTTTGCCGACTTTGTGAAGACGATGAAGAAACTCCAAACCACGATTGATTCACGACCGTGGATGTACAATGCGGGGGAATTCTGAATCATGGCAGTGGCTCAAGAAAGAGAGCTAATCTTGGAGGACCAACTTATCAAAAAATAACACTTTTATGTAAATATAAAAGGTTTGATATTAACGATGCTTTCTCTTCAATAGACCTCCACCGATTGGTACCAAATTAAGTTCTGGTGAGGTGGAGATAATCTAGAAGTAAAACAAACAGAAACTAGATCATGGCTTTAGATTTGTAAAATATTTTATGTTTTGTAGATTGTACCAATAAAGCATCATTTGTGTTGGGTGTCTCTATTATATATTGAAAAAGTTTCGCTTAGATGATTCTCAATTATATTCACTTTAATTTGATGTAGATCCTAATATGCTCTTTATGTTGCCCTAGCGACAGAGGGAATTCAGTAAAATCTTAATGAGACAAAGTGCATTCTATTTGGAAATGAAAAAAATAAAAAAATAGAAGGAGATGGAAATGCTCTTCGTTAGAAAGACATGCACCTACTTGGTTCAGCCTTACTCTATGTATATTGAAAGAGCAAATATTAAAAGGAACTACTCACATTGGAGAAAAACAACATATGTTTAATATTGTGTAATCACATATTTCCTTATTAGTTTCGTATGTTATGAGCTCTAAAAGAGCCAACAAACATCTTGGCACATGGAGTATTGTCGCTTAATTTGAAAGTGCAGTCAATATATTTCAAAAGAAAGAGGTAGTTATATAGAATAAAGTGTCCATCAGATTCTTGCTATCTTTAAAAGAGATGAAGATATGTGGCAAAACAAAAACATTATCCCAAACAGTTTTTAAACTCCAAAATAAAAAAGAGTATTTTTTATATATTTCATTTCTTATAAGGGTTGAAGTACATGCGTAAATTAATTACATAATAGACATTATAATCTAAAATTTGCACTCCAACATAAGAATACTAAATGATAAATTCAAACTTTATTAAGCTTTCATAAGAGGTAATTTTTATCTTCAGGTTGGGATCAATCATGCGGGTCTGATAATCAAGAAAACGGAGAGGTCGTACACATTCTTGCCGGCGAGATATCAGCGAGTCGATTGAGATCGTTCTTGAGAGAGACATCTCCCTTTTTGCATTTCTTCTGTATGCATCCAGTTGTAGGGATATACGGTTGAGGGGATGGGGAAGTTTGATGGACGTCTTAAAGATGCCCTTTTGAGAGAACCGGTCGGAACCGGTCTGCCGGTAGGAACGATGTGGTTGATATTCATTATCTAGTCTAAGAGTATTGGCCATTATAAAACAAACTATCCCAGCTATATTGCAATTTTTTTTTGTGTTTAAAAAGTATTTATCAAGTCGAAATAACTTACCTGTATTATAAGTTCAACCAGGAAAGCCTATCTTATCAAGTCAGAATTGACGGAGTTTAGTACGATTATAACAAAGCCAGATAAAATATATATTTTGTAATCATATCTTAGTGTTGTTCCATGAAAATTGAAATAATTAAGTTCTACAACAAAAAACTTCTTCTAAGTCTTTTCAAATATTTTTTTTCAAGATTATCTTTACGATATCATATAAAGGACTTAAAATCTTGTGCGTTTTGTCAAGTTAAAAAAGATATTTGATAGAGTTGATCTTGCAATTTTTGACAGTTATTACAATGCATGTTGACAAGGGCATAGGAACATAATACAGTTAACATAAAAATTAAATATCTAAATTTCTGCTAGGGCTATCAGATATTTTTAGACATAAGAATGTAGATGGTGCCATAACTTTTTGGTACTTGCGGATATGGGTTCGATGGTGCTAGGAAAATTGCCTGCAATTTACTATATTAAGTGCATCATACTAGATAAGAAATGTTGGATGTTACATTGTTGAAATAATATCATGGGGCTCCAACCATACCCACACTTGTCAATTTAAACAAGGAAAACAAATTTGTAGGGTTCTATTTACTACAACTATAGCATGCATAGTGGGGAATCAAACACAACCCATGGGCCCTCAGGTTCCGTAGATCCCTCCAATGTAATATTGGGTTATCAAACCCACCGCCAACGGTCCTCGGATTCTGGTAACAACACCAATGACATATTAGGATTTCAAACCCACTGCCAATGAATCAATGGATTCTGCCAATCACACTAGTTGGAGGTTTGAAATAATAATCAAATGTTAGTATTTGACATTATTAAGAGTTATGGAAGTGTTATCCTTGAAAAGTTTGATTCATAATCCTCTAGTACCAACAAGCCTGAGAGCACATTTTGTAGATATTTCAGTGTGGACATTTACAAAGAAATCCATGAAGCCATGATAAGTCCATGAGCCCTCTGATGAAGCCGATCAAAACAATGACATATGTGGGATTAATTAAACTGACTTACAATTATAGCATAATGGCGTTTCAAATCCACCGCCCAAGGGATTAGGGTTCCCCTGGTCATGACCCATGGTATATTGGGGATTCAAATTCACCTCGAATATGTTCTTGGTTTCTGTCTATACCAACTATAACATATGGGGGGCCCATGAGCCATTGGGACCACCAATAACTCCAATGGCATATTAGAAGAGCTGGGATTCGGTAGAAAAATCTAAAGCCGATTCGGTATTCGGTGAATAACTTCTACCGTTCGGGATTGGTATTCTACAGATTTTATTATACATATATCTACAGTATCGATCGATATTCGGTTCGGTTTATAAGAAAGAGAGATAAGTTTATTTATATATATGCTCTGTGACTTATTCATATGCATTTAATATTCAGAAAATGTATAACAAAGGACAATTAAGTACATAATTTGTTATAATTTATTAGAGATTATTTGAAATTTAATACATACTAATCTTATAGAAATTATATATGTACTTGGATTTTGTAGGAAATGGAAGGCAATAGTTTTTTTTCATTTACTGTCTCTTATTATACGTTGTCCGATATTAAATGCACTTTTAGGTACTCTAGTGTTCAATGCAAAGTTGAATGTATATTTATGTATCTGTTCTATAATATTATAAGTTGTCCATGAGAGCTACGTAGTTGTTTATTTATTTTGCAAAATTCAAGTTCTTCACACAAGGGAGCACTTCCACTTGTACCTTAGTACTAAGAAAAACAAAACGTAAAATTTCTTTCAATATTTGTTGATTTTTTATGAAACAATGTATAATCTACTTGTATCCAAATATCAACTTACAGTGCCGTAGTACTAATTACTTTGTTTATGTTGGGCAAAACAACAGTTGAACAATGTTTATCTGCTATTGAAGGGAATAAGCTCTCTATATCTTTATATCTCTATGTGAATGTCACAAAAGTCATACTTTCAAATGTACTGTATCGATTGTCAATCGGTATCGGCATTTGGTAGTTTCTACCGAATATAGTATAATTGGTATTGGTAGTATCTATTTACGAATACCAATTTACATTCGGTAGTCGCAGCTCTGCAAATTAGGGGTTCAACCCAACCGCCAATGTGCCATGGGTTTCTGCCGATTAGAAATATAACAGATTGGGGTTTCCATTCCACCGTCATTCCATCCTCGGGTTCTGCTGATTACAGCTATAGCAGATTGGGGTTTCAAACCTACTGCAAATGGTTCCTAAGTTTCTAACAATCAAATCAATGAGATATTTACTTTTTTAACCCAACGATCATGGGCCTTTTGGGTTCTACCGATCACAACTAAGACATATTGGGGTCCGAATCCCACCGCCCATGTGCCCTTGGGTTCCGCTTATTTCAACTCTAGCATAAAGGGGTTTCCCCAACATGCTATAATTTAAATTGGCGTCGCCCAAGGGTTCTATGGCGGTGGCTTTTAAAATGCTAATAGACCCTTGTTGTGGCTTTAAAACCTAATTTTGCTATAGTTGTAATCTGTATAGCCTGGTGGCTTTCAAAAACATAATATGATATGGATGTGATCTTCAGAATCTGAGAACGGAGAGGTGGGTGCTTGAAACCTAAATATCCTATAGTTGTAATCGGCTGCACTCAAGGGCTCATGGGCGGTGGTTGACACTCCAATAGATTAAAGTTGTAATTGGTGGAACCCATAGGTTCATTAGCAGTGGGGTTGACCCCCAATATGTCATTGGTGTGATCGGCAGAAACTGAACACCCATGGGGTGAGAGTTTGAAGCCCCAATATGTCATAAATGTATTCAGTTGAAACCCAAGAACCATTGGAGGTGACATTGGAACTCTAATATGTCATAGTTGTGATCAGCGGAACCTGAGGGCCTTTGGGTAGTGTGTTTGAGACCCCAATATGCAAATGGTGTAATCGGCAGAATACGAGGGCTTATGGCCTGTTGGCTTGGAATTCCATTGTCGTAATCGCAGAACCCGATGTCCTACTGAAGGATACCCCTATATACTTTAGGTGTAATAGGCGTAACCCTAAAATGGGTTCCTTTCCTCAATTATTAAAGATACTTGAAGATTAATGGTATCTCAAACATGATGTATTTTATAGATATAGTGATAGATATAGTTTTCTCCTTCTATCTAAGCCTCAGATATTATAAAAAAAAGTAAGAAACCAATATACATATAACCAAAAATATCAATTCAACTTATATTGTTATCATAAACAAAATTACTTCAAATTAATTTAATATAATACCCTTAGTGCTCATAAATATTAAATCAAATCATTTCATACTTCCCATCATCCATTGAACTAAATATTTTCCATTCCCTTACAATATAAATGAGTTCAATAACTTGAACAACAGGGCCTGTTATTATTACTATTTTATTATTAACAGCTTTTGTGTGTAATTCGAACATTTATTTAAAAAATTCTCAAAAACGTCAAAGCCTGGTTTGATGGTGTGATATAATATATATATATATATATATATATATATATATATATATATATATATATATATGTATTTGGACATAAAGACATAGTCTGTAACTGATTGTAGATACAGGGAAGGCCCCTCCTTCCTTTTCCTCCCCCCCCCCCCCCCGTTTTTTCATTCTTTTTTTCTCTAAACGTTGGCATATTCTTGCATTTTATGCTCTGCTAAGCATTTATAAACATGTATATCTTTAGACATTGTAATAACCATGCAAGCAAACACGCAAAGCAAGCACATCTTCTTATCATCATTTCAATGCATTTTATGTGTATAAATGGAATGCTCCATCTTCTTTATGGCCATTTTGGGCAGCTAATCGGTTTTTTCCGAACTGTGAACCTCATAATTAAAAAGGATTCTTAATTGCAAACTTGGGTATTTTAATATATTTCGTGTCAGCAAAAAAATAAATTTTGATAATATTGGCGTCACGTGTCTAAACGTTAATTAAAAAAAGCAAACAAATAACAATGATTTTAGCCACATGATTAGAAGACTGGCATTTTGTTGGATGCAACGCTCTACTCATTTATTATATAACAAGATATACTATACCCATATATTGTTACCTTGGGTTCAAGAGCATATATTTTAAAATTGTCCATTCGTGTTTATGATTGCCTTCATAAAAATAAATATTTTGGCTTCATTATAATTCATAGGCATAATGTAAAATTGTTTATATTTTCCTCGGAAATAACATTCAAAAGTAGTATTGTTATATGTCATTTAGTAGCAATGATTCTTTGTTTGAATCTGAGCACAAGATCTCATAATGAAACTTTACTTCTTAGCAATGAAGGAATTTAATTTTATTATTTTATATATACTCAGATCTACAAATCATTAACCTTACTATGAATTGGGGTAAAAGCTGTTCTGAATAGGGAATATATGGTACTGGTTTCATGATGTTTTCAAATTGCGAAGCTCCAAATTGGGGCTAGGATGATGTGTATATTACCAACTTGCGAGCAATTTTTTAATTTGTGTACCTAAAGCCCGTTTGAAAGAGGAAAAATCCAAATTTCCAAAGAAAAGTATTTGTCCGAAGTTAATATGTACTCTAAGTTTAAAGCCGACATTTCGAATCGTTTTTGGATCTAAGTTATGAAACTTTTAAACTACATTTATAGTTCATATATTATGTTGAATATGGAGGTTTGCAATTAGTTACTCGAACAAATCATATCAATAAACAATACAAATAATCTACTGAATATTCTCTATCCTATGCAATTAATACATTGTTTGAAGTTTAATGATATTTGGATCTTTTTGAGCTTCCTACAAAAAAAGTCTCGCATATATATAGGTCCTAATAAATCCTTCCACTTGATATAACAAAAAATATTCACCCATTGATTTAAACGTCCCAATAAAAATTATAAAATTATTAGTTTCATCAGGAAATCAGTCTTACATGCAATATACAAGCGAGCTTTCCTTCATTGAAGCAAACTATGTTCAATATATACCATATAAGTACAAATCCGCTTTGGACAAAGATAATTCATAATCACATAATTGGTTATATATTTTTCATTGAAAAGCCCTTTATACAATTATTAGTCATAATCTAATGAACGGTAAATTCAGACAAGATGTTATTAAAAATTGCTATTACATCCCAATCTTACCCTTGAATTTACTCCATATTCTTGGTACCACGTCAATTTGCTCAGTCTTCAAACCGATTTTTATGTTTGAACTCACACATCCATGAAATTTATGCAGGCTTTTACTTTTTAATAAGATAATTTGTTTAATTTTTCAAACTCGTCTTTTTTAAAGATAGTATGTTATAGTTAAGGCTGAGCAAATTTGGAGTATAAAATTTTTAAGTCCAATTATCTGGGACAAAGAACTATGAACTATGTGGAAAAAATGATTTTTGATTTTTTATATATATATATATATATATAATGTCTTTATACACTTTTTGGTACTCCCAGGGCAAGATAGTACGCAGAGGTTGTGTGAACTTTATATTTACAACGTCCATATTGCAACATGTTTGCTATTATTATTAGTAGTGATAAGTTATGTGACTTCATTGATTCCCATTGTTACGTTTATGATTTTTAAAATATCTATTATTATAAGATTGTAATGATGATATATATATAATGAAGTAATGAATGATCGAATGATTTTTGATAATTCAATCAATATCAGAATAGACAAATTTACCACCTTTGTTGGTCATTGAGTGTGAGATTAAAGGAACCGTTGAAGCCCAGTGTTCGAAAGAAATTATAAAAGTTATATTTAAAAAACCAGAAATGTTATTCATATGTAAAAATATTTGATAATTATATTTAGAGGTCTTACCCAATTTTTCCTCTATAATACCTGATCGAAGTGTTCTTCGAAACTTCACGCTGCTCACACTAGCCATCTATTTGAATATATAATGATAAATATTTAAATAATTGGAGAATAGTTCATCCACCACCTGTGAGCGTTTTTCCACATACATTCTACATAGTTTGTATGAATATTGTTCACAGGATCAACATAATTTGTTGAATGATTAACTACCTTATGCTGGTATTGAAGTATATCGTGTAAGCCTCTAGAAGTAATCCTTTGAACTTTTAAGTCATCTTAAAAACACAATATGAGAATTATCACACACCCAAATGATACATCCTATAATTTTTTCTATAACGTCACGAGGTTTGGTCAACTTTATCTATACAATATCACTATTGCTATATATTTGTTGTTTTGGCGAGAATTTAATTGAAATAGTTCATAAACTCTATTCATTGCGAAATTATGAGTGTTGTTCTCTCAGAAATTCTGGATATTATTGATTCCAGTCAATCGGCGAGGGAGTTCTTACAACTTCGAAGATGTCTCCGCTTTTATCTTCCGGCATGTTCCACATGTGGAAAACCTATGACGTTCGTTGTTCATCTAAGAAAACACAAAAAATGGAGGTGTTCTACGCAGAGAAATGAAAATGTGCCTGAACGAAAAGACTCTCTGTGGGCTGGAAGAAAATTAGGCTTCCCAAAATTAATCCAATTGGCCTGGGCCCTCAAAATTTCAGTGACCGTCGTTCCTGATGTTATTGCCATTTCAGAATCGACAGCCCTGGAATGGTATTCAAAATTTAGGTCTATTTGTTCCACCTATTTGAACAACAATCCCTATAAAATTAGAGGCCCTGGGATTGTAGTTCAAATAGATGAATCTCTGATGGCAAGGCGCAAGTTCCACGTTGGACGAATAGTTCCTGAACGATGGGATTTTGGAGGCTACTGCCCTCACACAAAGGAAGGCTTCCTAACTTTAGTGAGTATTAATGAATATATGTCCACAAAGAATAATAAACTTTTTTATATTTTGATCTAGGTTGATGATCGAAAGGCAGGCACCCTCCTTCCCATCATCATGGAAAAAATTGAGCCGGGTTCTGTTATACACAGCGATGGATAGGCTGCCTATAGAATCCCTCAATTACCTATAAACCTCAATACCAGCACGAGGTGGTAAATCACTCTACAAATTTTGTGGATCCCATAAGCGATGCTCATACGAACCATGTTGAGTGCTACTGGAAAATGCAAAGAGGAGGTAATAAAGAAACTATATTGCATTTAATTATTACTTATTATTTTTCTTTATAGATTCAAATCAATGACTGGTGTGAGCAGTGTTACGCTCGAGGAACACCTCGATGAATTTTTTGGAGGGAGAAATTCGGGAGGACCCCTAAAGACGTATTTTCCAACATACTTTTACACATAACTTATGTTTATACTTTTATATCATTACAATCTTATAATAATAGATATTTAAAAAATCATAAACGCAACAATGGGAATCAATGAAGTCACATAACTTATTACTACTAATAATAATAGCAAACATGTTGCAATATGGACGTTGTAAATATAAAGTTCACACAACCTCTGCGTACTATCTTGCCCTGGGAGTACCCACTTTTTGTCCAATAAAGATATTGTGTGACTGTTTAACCATAAAATACATAAAAAATAAATTTCAATACTAGAGTTGCAGGCTTACGGTCTTAAGTTTAGAAAATGCCTCTCGCAGCCCACAGTGGTTATAGTGGCACACTTGAAGAGGTAGGGTCATTCGAAGCTAGACCATGGAGTTCAGTGGAGGAACCATTGAGAATTCCAACAATTTTATCCATGATAACTAAGCCAGGGATCTTCTTTAGAGCCTGGTCCAGCTTGGAGGCAAGGGGCTCCTCCATCTTTAGATCTCCTCTCACTTTCTCTACGATTTCCAGGCTCTCACGCAGGGGAATCCTTTCTTAAGTGCAGAATGGCAGCCACCAGTCGTGTGAAGTTGACCTCGATAGCAGGCAGTTCTTCATGTTGAGGAGCTCCTTGGCCTTTAGAGACCATCATATCCGTCAAATCCTTGGCCAACTGTGACATAGTCTTGCAATTGGCCTTTCCTTGATTCACCACATTGTACAAAGTCAGGATACCCTGGACCTTCAGCTTCCTTCCTTCAGCAAACTCTTCTTAGAGAGATGCCTTTAAGTTTTCACATGCTGATCAACCGAGCAGCGGTGGCGTGCCACAGGGATGAGCGTGTAGCAAAACTTGCATAAAAGTCCTGGCATTGAAGTTCCACACGGCTGAACTGCCAAATTCGCCCGTCATCGCAGAAGGGTTAGAAACTTTCGGCATTTTGGCTCTCACTGATGGGGAAAAGTAGGAGCTTAGGAAGTTTTTTCTCGTTGCCTCATTGAATGATTAATCGGAATGAATAAGTGTTTAGTACATAATTGTGTAAGCAGTTAGCAACAGCTATATAAAATAAAATTATGTATTATGTACAGAGGACCCACGTGGTACTCAATTATGAAAGGACCTTCACTATTTACGAACAATAAAATGCACACGGGTCGACTGTCCACTTCTTCCATACATATGTCAATCAACGAGGCAAAAAATGAGCTAAATGCTGGTGAAAAAAAGTACAAAATAGCAAAATATTTAAATAAACTAGAAATTGCTAAATATGCGAAGCTTAAAAAACGTGTTTAGGTTTTATTTGTAAATTTTTTGCCCAGCCCTAGTAATAGTATTGTTGTACGTGTAAAAACAATATATATAAATTATCCTTAGTCTTCAAATACTACATCCTAAGTGTGGCGTTTTTATTGAAAAGATAAATATATTTACTAATGTCTTTATACATTAGGGCATATTTACGAACACAACAAAACTTGACTTATCTTCCTGTAGTTCAACTATCCCCCCAAAAAAAAGAAAAATGGTTGTCACGTTTCAGGATTTTCTTCAAATAAAAATATTATCCGTTTTTAACATCCATAATGGGATAAAACAAATAAAAAGCGTACACCTTCATGCACAGTGTTTTTATTTGAAGCTCAACATACATTTCTCTCTTATTTTTTTAAAGGAAAGCAAAAAAAAGTTGAACCCACACCCATCTAACTGGTATTTACCTGCCATTTTTCAATAGGATATATTCGATGTAAGAGCAAGTTAGTAGGTTATGCTAAATATATGATTTATATCAGAGTTTATGATGTATAGGTACCTACTGCTGCCAGATGCTGCTCTTTGAAGACTCAACCTGACTTTAAACTAAAAGTCCTGACCTATAGAATAATTGAACCCTCATTAAATATTTTTTAGCCATAATTGTTGCATAATTAGTAATTGTATTTTCCAAATGTTTTTTCAAAACATTTTGTAACGGTTTACGCAAACTGTAATAATATATGTTGTCGAGTGTACATTTTTTTATATTAATATACTGTAATATTAGACGTAGGTATATCTAAACTAAAAAAGGGGTTCTTAAAAATCGTGGTTTAAGTTCTACATAGCATCAATGAATATTGTAACTGATTTTGAAAAGTTCCCGATGAACTTCTTCCCTAAAAAAGAAGGTTCTCAATAAAATTGGACGGTATCTAATTATTTTGGGGGTGCAATGATCTCCCTTCTATATTACCAAGACATTCTTAGGTGAACTATTCAATAATAACAACAGAAAAGGAAGTAACAAAACTCGTGTTAATTGGACAAAATAAATACTTGACGATATGATATAAACAAAAAAATAGGCTTGAAGTTTTTTAACTTTTAATTATTTTCTCAAATATAATACAAAATATACTTTAATAATTTGGCAAGAAAGACAAAAAAAGTAAAAGTTAGTTAGCCTCATATTGAAAGGTTGATTGCAATACTAAAGTTGACTGAAATGTAAAATGTGGTGACATACATATGCATCTTGAATAAAACCCAAACAAGGATAATGCACCCATAATTATATATAAGTTTTATCAAACAAATTACACACTTCAATGTTATGAATTACTTTCTCATATTAATATTTATATAGTTCAATTATATTGTGAGAATCACGGATGAACAAATAAATCATATTTTGTTATAAATAGAAACTTTGGCGATAATTATTTATTGTTTATTAGGGTGATTTAATTTTTCACTTCTCGGATTTGAGAGGATTTTACCATTGTGCAAGAGATCATCTTGTATGTACAAGTTTGAAAGATTTCGAATAAAGTGGAACAAGAATCGTCCCAATGGACATATATTTACATTATTAATATACAAAAATACGCTAATAGTTAACGTTTTTAAGAAGTCATGTTTTTGGAAAATGTCTAGAAATAATTATAAACGTCAGTTACTCGGGCATATGGTCCATATATATAAATAAAAAACTAATTTGGATTTCTTTAGATCCTATCCACAATTGCAACCAATTATTTGAAGTTTCATTTATTTAGAGGACATGGGAGGCCATTGATGACAAAAAAGTTACTATATAAAAAGTTTCTGACTAACTTTTGGGTCCATTGAAGAGACACTTAACGTTTTTCGATTTCGTTCAAAACTTTCACAAGATGATCTCTACGGACTAAGGAAAAATCATAGGGGGTTTCCGACTCTCAAGCCCAAAAAATGTGGATTTAAAATCACCTCATTTTCCCTATATGATTTTAAAGCAACAATCAATAAGTGTGTTGAACAAATTCATCAAAATATTCCCAAAGTAATTAAAGCATATTACTTCCTATAAATGACCAAATTCAACTACTTTGAGTTGTAAGCGATATTTTCATACACTGAAATAAAAGAGTTGATTGACCTGAAACAATAACTCTGTTTATAGTTATGCATACAGATGGCTTATGAAAAGTAGTAATGACCTCAAAAAAAACTTTTTTGGTATAAAATACTGCTTTCTTATACTCACGGTCTTTCTATAGATAGGAACACTTGAGGCCTCCATCATTCATGTTTAATTATACGACTCAACGCATAATGAATTCAACATTTTAATATGTTAGAAATAGTTGATTTTATTCGGATTTTAATTATGAAATCTTTATAAAATGATGGCAAAAAGTGTAATAATAATATAATAAAATGTTTAACATTTTCATTTGTTGTATCACTGGCTAAAAATTGGATGGCTATAAGTGGATATTTACTATTCATTTCATCTTAAATTAAAAATATCTTTAAGAGTAAAAAAATGCTTTATTAGAATTAGTCATTTAGTGATTAGTTGGAGCCATTTACTGGATACGAATTTGAACTAGTAATATAAATTGCAAAATGACCCACGATTATCTTGTTCAAAATGACACAACGTAACTAAATTCAAATAGCGAAATGAATGGATTATTAGATACAAAATTTCATTATATATAACTAACCCTCAGCTCCTTCCAATCCTGAAGCCGATAATATTTTTAAATCCATCACGAATGCATTAAGACAAGATTAAACTATTTTTGACTTGTAACACATGTTGACTAAATTCTAGGAGGTCTGTTGTGTTTTAATTGCCCACATTTTTCATAAGCTAAGCTACTGATTGAATGAAATATATAGGAGATTGATTTAAAAAATCTGTTATTATTACGAAATAAGGCATCATTTCACTTGTTGCTCCTATTGAGACATACTATCGTTAAGAACAATAAACAGTTTCTCACTCTGATGATAAGACGTATAAAAGGGGTACAAATGAACAAATTGTAAAAATATGTTGATTAGTGAATTAATACACTCAATTATTTTTGTTTTCTAACTCTGATCGTTAGAGGAAGGTTCTATTTATTTAAAATAAATATAATTTTTCCAATCGAAAGCTACAATAAAAGTATTCTCAGTTAATTAAATGAACAATACTTGAAAGTAAATTGGTATTCTTCGTCCATACCAAATATAAATAGCTGAATATCATCAGCGTCTTCCTACACCCTCCATTTTTGAATTATGACAATTCTAATATTTAACGGCGCAATAAAAACCTTAATCAGTCAGTAATATTTTTGTACCTTTATGGTTCGAAGGAATTTCATCTGTCTGGATATAATAAATATAGCATTAAAAATTAGTCACTCAAACCTAGGATCTTATCAATGAGGTATACCAATATGACCATCCCCTCTCGGGATTTGAACCTGGGCTCCCAACATTGAGAGTTGAACATGTCTTGACGCACACGACTATTCCACTATATTTATATCATAACATTTGTCTTTTTCATTTGTAAATTATGCAAAAAGTATATATATATACATAAAAAACCATTTTTAAACCAAAAAGTTATTCGACAAGTGAAAAGTTTTAATGATTTTTGTTTAATTCCCCTTTACTTACTTATAGCCTTAATTCATAATACTAATGGTTTTCTTATTATTATACCAGTTCGTTTTCTTTGCACCAAACACGTTCGAGAAAAATACTTCGATTTGTTATCCTTATTCATCATACCAACTGCATTTTACAAATAAATATTGTGGCTCTTTTTCATTCAACAAATTACGTTGGTGAAAAATGCCCACGTTTATTATCCTTATTCATAATACCAACTCCTTATAAAAATATTCCTTTTCTGTCAACTATCACGTTTGAGGTAAAAGGTCCTCAAGGGAGCTCGATAGCCGTGCGTGCTAAGGCGTGTTCACTCTCTAAATGTTGGGGGCGGGGGTTCGAATACTCCTGAAGGGGATGGTCATTTTAATCTACCTCATTGATAAGATCCTAGGTTCGCTAGACTAATTTTAATGCTATAATGCTTATTTATATCCTGTCGGATGCAATTCTATCGAACCAAATAGGCAAAAAATAATAATAATAATAGCCATGTGTGTTAAGGTGTGTCCAACTCTCAATGTTGGGGGCGCAGGTTCGAATCCCGAGAGGGGATGGTCATTTTTGGTCTACCTCATTGATAAGATCCTAGGTTCGATAGACTAATTATAATGCTCTAATCCTTATTTATATCCAATCGGATGTAATTCTATCGAACCATATAGGCAAAAAAAAAGATCCTAGGTTCGATAGACTAATTTTAACGCTATAATGCTATTATATCCTGTCGGATGCAACTCTATCAAACCATATAGGCAAAAAAAAAAAAGGTCCTCGTTTTTCATCCTTATTCATAATACCAATGTTTTTTTTTAATTCTTGTCGATCTTTTTCTTTATATCAGTCACGTTCAAGAAAAATGTCCTGTTAGTTATTGTTATTCATAATATCAAGTGTTTTTTAAATATTTATTTAGGCTATTTTATACTTTCAACCATTACATTCGAGACGAACGTTCCTAAATGTTATTCTTATTCAAACTGTTTTAAATATTTTTTATCTTCTTTTCTTTCAACCAATCACGTTATAGAAAAATGTCTTGATTGCTATCGCTGTTCGAAATACCTCAACTGCTTTTAAAAACATTACAACCTTTCTTTAAAAAAAAGAAATCACGTTAAAAAAAAGATTGTTATTCTTATTCAGTAAACCAACTGCTTTATTAAAACTATTACTCTTCTTTTTCTTTAAGCCAATCACGTTCTTGGTCCTCGTTTATGACGTTCGATGTATCAATTATCTATTCTTAAGTTAATATATATATTTATTCTTCGCCCATATCAATTATAAACAGCTGAAGGTCATCATCATCTGTCTCCTTACCCCCTTCCAATTTGTCACGTAACAATTCAAAGAGACGTCCTCCAAAACAGTCTTTTTTTTGCATGGATGTCTTCCCTTTTTACTCAAACATACTCTTTTTCCCCTCCGGTTGTCTTCATCTTTTTTCCCCCACCCTCTCTCTCTCTGAGTATTCTTCTTCTTCCTTCTATTTTACTCTTGTTTCCCCCACCTCTGTCTTTCCCTCCCTCCCTCCCTCCCTCGTCTCTTTCTTTTCTTCTCTCTTAACCCGAGCGCTCTTACAAAATCCACGGCAGTCTCCTTCAATAATGATGTTGAAAATATAAAGAAGAAGAAGAAAAAAAACAGAGGGATGCTCATAAGTATACAGTAAGCGTTATATATATATTTGTTATTCAAGAAAATATTTATGCGATTTAGTTACCTTTAACACCGGGCGGTGTAGAGAGATATTAAAAAGAAGGATTGCAGAAAAACTCAAATTTTTGCATCCTTTGATCATTTTATGCAATTATTATATATATAAATATTTGCATATATAAATATTTGCATATATGAATAATATATAAAAATAAGAAGAATTCAGGATGAAAAAAGTTAAATTTGTGAAGTTTAAAGGATCCTATTTTAACTTAGGATTTCAAATCTGTGTACTATTATTGTGTGTTTGTGATTTTTTTTGGTACTTCTTTGAATCTTAGCCATCGGAAGGATTCCTTCGCCTATAGGACACAGGCCTCCCCGAAAAGACCCGCCAACATGAATGCTAAGCGGGTCTTTTTCTATTCTTCTTATTCTCTGGATTTTATATTGGGCTCAGTTCCTCAGGTAAGAAGAATCTCTTTTTTTCTATGCTTTATCATAAGTCTTTGTAGAGGGAGTTTTTTTTTTTTTGCAAAATATAAATAAATATTCTTCAATTTAGTCTGTTTTTAAATAATTCAATCTCACGTTCTTCTTGTAGCGTGCTTCTTGCTTTTGAAGACTTGACTTATAAGACGCATGTCTTTGCCTAAATTGTCCTCTTGATGAGGGAATAACAATACATGCTGCTTCACCAGTCTTATTTTTCATTATGATGTGTATAAATATAATTAATGTTGCGTAGGCTCACTTTGGCTTCTTGATTTCAAAGCCTTGACTTAAGGCTTGGATTAATGGGTACAACATTTTTGCAAGAGTTATATATGAGTGTTAATGCATTGCAAACAGCTAAAGAATGAAAAAGCCCTCCTTTTTTGTACACTGAGCACATTTAACACATTCAAAAATAATGCATTTAAAAAATCTTCTTCAAACGATATAAACATAATTAAAATTTTGTCTATTATTTGGTTAAAATCTTGGTAAAGAGGTTTAAAAAAACCTCTTTGACTTATATAGAATAAATTGATCTTTGATTGTAATAAAATTACCTTTCCCTTGACTCCTTCCCTAGTATAAATCAATTCCTTTGTTCTAAGATTGATTGTACATAGCTAAGAAAAGTTACCCGTTTAAAACATCATCAACAGCGGAATACTCCCCCAAAAAAATGATCCACAGCTTCCAGGGAGTCCTTACAAAAAGTACCAACTCTTTCATCTCTTGTGTCTTTCAGACAAACTTGGTGTCAGTTGAAGAACAGCTAAAGAATGTAAGGCTGTTAAGAAATATTTGTTTCTTAAATTTCAAGGTTTATTTTAGTTCGAAACTATCGTATAGGTTTAAAATGACTTATCCGCTAAAGTGGTCAAACAATGTTCGATTGGGAGGAAACTTAAAGTCATCTTAACTTTAAAAATACCAAAAATCTCATAAATGAAGAAACGATAAGCATAACGATGGAGGGAAAAAATGTTTGAATTTATATCTGTTCAACTACATTTAATATATTTATCAAAATTAAAAATAAGTATTGTACCCACTGATACAGTTCCGGTGATGTTGGCACTATTTAGTAGCTAAAACTACAGTCTACCTATTTTTTCGAATGTTCAATTGAAAAGTTTCGATTAACTCTTGTTTTATTAATCTAAAAATATCATTATTCAATGATTTTACCTTTTTTGGGATACGATTTGGTTTTGTTTATACATATTTTAATATTGTATTGAATGAAGTTGTATCTTGGGTTCAAAAATATGTAATTTAAAGAAATATGTACAATAGTTCCAAATCGGTGTTTTTATCTGTGTCGGACCAATTTGAAGCTCATAGTATTTTTCCAAGGATAAACAGTCGACGAAATAACTAATGGAAGAATGAAATGTGGGACTCCTATGAAGTTTTTTTTTTTTGCCTATTTGGTTCGATAGAATTGCATCCGACAGGATTAGGCTATAAGCATTATAGCATTAAATTAGTCTATCGAACTAGGATCAAGTTGTTTACTATTTAATTTAGTTATAAGTATTTCAAGAACACTTTGGAAATGCCTCACGATCGTCCATAAAATCAATCTTGGATAAATAATAAACTATAATTTAAAAACTGCTTAATAATTTGATTACATAGGACCATTTATTAAGTTAAGATACTATTTTTCTTATCGTCTTGACATTCAATACAACGAATGCAATAAAAAAGTCGATACCTCCGTCTTAATTACTCAAGTACGTAAATTATCCACGAAACGACCTGTTATTATATATATATGTGAGTGGTTCTATGAGTATTTTAGACACTCCAATCCCAAATTAAATAAAATTAATTTTAATTGAAGCTCATAAACGTTTATTGCATGCTTCATGTTTAAGTAATATAATCTTTAAGGTTTTAATGGTTATTCTAGAGTATTTAATTTACGTAAGGTCTATTGTCACAATGTCTCCGCATTGGATTTCGTCTACTTCAACTTTTTTTACATTCAATGGTACTTAGAAAGCTCTGTTTTAACTATTAGTTGAAGTAAAAGAAATCGAAATCCTTTTTTTATTTGTCAAAATATGTAGTACTTTCAATATGTATCTTGTGTTCTACTTTTTTTTGAAGGGCGAATTTATATGAAAAGAAAGGTTAGCCAGCATTCCTATGATTTTCTTCAATCTTCATCTGACAAACAATTAGATAATATTTAAATAAACATCAATTAAAGAATTATCGAATTTTATTTTTTCTCTCTCTCTTATCTTTTATAAGCGGATCATTATTGAGTTTGAATTTTGGTAATGATTTATTAATGTACCATTGCAAAAATCTTTATGAAACTAGGAATTGAAGATAATATATTTTTCTATAAAAATGAGCCAATTAAAAAAGTTGAAACATAAAGCTATAGAGATTGTTTGTATCATTGTAGTGTTAAGATATTGATGTGCTTATCTTAAAAATGCTCAGCTATCTGAAACTTTCTTTTATATATCACTTATTTTTGATTATATCTAATATCAAATAACTTTTTCTTCATGCCTACTGAGTGGTGATATTCTTAAAATATATCATATACAAAATGATTTCAAAATACACATAACTTTATTGATCCAAGTACTGAAAGTTATTTTCTACATATTATTTCGGTAAATGAAGTTTTTTTTAAAAAAATATTTTCATAATGAAAGCACATTTAAAAAAAGAAATATACATTTGCCTTGATATAAAAACTAATAAATATACACAATGAAGAATGGGCTATGTGTCTATTTGGATATGAGTAATGGCTTGCATGTGATTAATACCAAGTCGCATACAGAATATACATAATATCATTAGTAGCGGTAATTCAATGTACATTAAAGTATAAAATTAAACTGATGCATTATTTTATATTTAGTTAAATGAAATAAACATCTGATTCTTTGGAAAACAATAAGCAATTTTATAGGAGTAAAGCTAAACATTCCTCTTTCGAAACTCATTATAATATATTAACCTGATATATCCGTTATATTCGCAAGAATCCTCTTGATCTATCGAATGTTTAAATGTATGAAAATGCAAAACAAGATTGATGAACCTTTTCTACTGGGCTTTATTACGAAGGCTTTCATTAATGTCTTCTTTTGAAGCCAAGATGTTACTAAGAGATATTTCCTTTTTAGCCCAATAAAATCGTAGGCGTACGGCATTTATAAAAAATTATATTATTTAATAAGATCAGTAAACGGATGTTACGTCAGATTTTCTAAGATACTATAAGAAGAAAGCATTTCTATAATCAACTTTTATAAGGTATATTTTTGGACTAATATGAAGAGTGCAATCCAGGTATTTGCAAATAACAAAAGAATATTTCAACAAAAACAAGTTTTATAAAACTTAAATGTTGGAAGCGAAGATTAATGATGAAACATACCTTCATTTAATATGCAAGCAATTTGATTAGTCGACTGAATAATGCCAATCTATTTTAAAAGTAAGCAAATTTGCAATACAATTTTCCAACAGACTTTATATTTTGGATTTCTTTTAAAAGTGTAACTTAGTTTCTTGCATACTAATATTTTTTAAAGAATGAGTTTTAATTATGCTATATGTGCTGAAATATTAATATTGAAAATGATGAAAACACACTTTTTTGCTTTCTTTTTGCATATTGGTTGGAAATGCATCCGATTGTTAAGATTAGTCCATCGAACATAAGATCACACTTTTATATATCATCAAAAACATATTAGTGAATTAAATAATGTTATTCTGTATAATAACAATATTTAATAACAAAATTAGCACGGTGAAATAAAAATATTATCAAAATATACAAAATAATTCTAGAAAATAAAAAGATTTGTGTTGTAACAACATAAAATATAGATTTGAGACCTTAAATATCTAAATCATAAAACATTGTTGTAATACATAATATAATATTATAGCGATCTTAAAAGACTTAAAAAATGTCTATGTGATAATAAATATATGTATATATATATATATATATAATATTGACTATAGCATATTTTTATTTGTTTTATTATTCATTTTAAATATATTCTGACAGTTGATAATCTTTGTCAATATTTGTACCCATATAGATATAAAGTATCAGAGAAAAAAAAAATAAATGCATTGTCTTAAGTATTTTGGCTTCAAATAACAAACAAAACGTTAAATATTATATTTTTATGCATCAGGTATAGTTCAAACATATTTTAGCCCTCAAATTTTTATTTATTTGAAGTGGTTCTGTATAACAATACATAAATAGATATTATAGTCTAAAAGTAAAACTAAAAAAAAATACATAATTTTACAATTCTTAAATGAATTAAATCACTTGTTCTATAGTATAGAATGCACAACAAAGAAAAATATTAGTAAAATTTTAATAACCTTTACATAGTTACAGAGATGTTTTGAATTTTTTGGAAAGTATTTGATTTCTTTCGCAGCGATGCTCCAAGAGTCACTTTTTTAAATTTTGGTCTATTACTATTTGAGTCCTGAAAAATGTAGATATATTATTATTATTCTCCTGCTGATATAAAAATATTCTTTTGAAATTGTATTTTGGTGTACTCGGAAATTTTCTTTGAGTCTTAAATGCATGAAAAAATCATTTTTCAATTATTTCCTAATCCAATTCCTTGTATGGCCACATTTATTTCATAAATCTTTAGAAAAAACTGTCATATATATTGTGAAATAAAATATATCTTTAATGCGAATGATATAAAAGGCGATCCGAAATAATATACTTTCTTATTATAATGCTAAAGGCATACATTGCTATGGAAGTACTTTATAAAGCATTTTAAAAGCCCTTTATTCATTTTTACATCAACCTTAGAATTACTGTATCATGGAAAAAGAGTATAAACGATGAAATATTATTGTGAAACTAAATGTTTTTAGCTTGTTTCCTTCCAATAAGAAATATGCAGTAAAATACATTCATGAAACTAGTCATTGAGTTATTTAAATGTACAATTGTCTATATAATACCATTATATATTTTCTTAATCCTGAATATAAGGTTATTTTTCGCCTGTTCGGTTTATGGAATTGCATTCGTGCAGATATAATTACGCATTATAGTTTAGTTATTAGTCCATCGAACCTTTTAAACGGGTTGATCAGCCTTCCTCTCTCTCAGACGTCAAACCTGGGCCCTCGACACAAGGAGTTTAATAATCTTCTACTGAGATCAATGATTTATAAATTTCGTAAAGATGCAATTCTGTCCAAATACATATAGATATTTGTGTATATCAGCAAAAATGTACATAAAAATATTGCAGATATTTTGAAAGGCCGAATATCTTAGAGAGAGCATTGCTATGCAATCATAGAATACCATTGTAAAAAGTTATAATATATAAAATGTTATATCTAATCCTTTCAATGCATTTAAATGATTTAGTATTTCTAAGATATAATAAATAGGTACAAGTCAATAATATTTTCTTTTGTATGAAATTGAATTTATCAAGATAGAACATTCAATGCTTTTAGACAAATATTTAAAAAAATCAAACTGTTTTCCTACATAAATCATATATAGTGTATCCAGTGAATCAACTTCATGACTAGAACTTATACCTTGAATAATGCAACAGCCAATTAACGCACTTTCAATCTTAGGAAACACATATAGCTTGCATTCGGTTCGTTAATTAACCTTGTGAACAAAGGTAACTTTCGATTGTCAGCCTTCTTTTATATTTTATGGGTTATGCTAACACCAGCCATCTTTATAATATGAAGCAGAAAATTGTCTAAAATTAAG
>CP045898.1:9012007-9023813 GCA_013387185.1 Caligus rogercresseyi | reverse complement strand
ATATCAGGTGCGTCAGGAAAAGCGGAATAGACGCTTGTCCCTGAATTGTTGCCAATGGGTTAATGCCAATTTGAAATAATAATGAAATCAATGATGGAGTGTTGGTGCCTTTTATCCACAGGCTTAAAAAATTGTGCCATGTCATTCCTAAGCTCTCATAATCATGAGTTTGATATGGAAATAGTACTAGGGAAGTTTGAATGCTGAGAGAGGAAGATCAATTGTGGTCAACATAATTGATAAGATTCTAGGTTTGGATAGGCTAGTTTTAAACATTAAAATGCTTATTTATATACACAAGGACGCAATTCTATCAAACCAATTAGTAAAAAAGACTTTTTGCAACGTTTTAAACGATTGTAAAGCCCTTTATAAGTGGTCCTAACATTTTGATACTTTTGCCAGCTTGATAAAGTGACTGAGAGGCTTTTGAAACGTCCTTGAATCATCACAAAAAAGCTTGCCTAAGGTACTAAGGTTAGCAAAACTGTTGTGAGGGAAACACTAGATTGAGGCTAAGAAGCGTTTCCGTCACATAAAACATGAACTAAACTAGAAGAAAATACATCGTGTAAGATCAAAGGCGCATATGGATGTTTTGGATTGGTAAAAAGTTAATCATTAAATTTGTTTCATTTTCCCTGACGCACACTGTATAAATTTGGGAGTGAATGTATTTTTTTGCATACAGACAAAGACAGAAGCTTCTTTACTTCTTCTTCATCAGCTGTTTCTATCTTCTTCTTCTCTCGCATAAGATGCTTTAAGCGTGCTTTAAAAAAATGAGGGCTAAAAAATGGAGACAGCTGTATCATATTATAAAAGGAACTATTTTGTGGAGATCTTCGCAACCCTTATTTTTTGCTTAAGTCGAAAGGCAAAAAAAAATTATAATTGTTATAAAATATGTCATTAAATATTAAAGTAAAGATATTTTATACCAATTGCAAATATTTGATGGACGTAATTGGATAAAACATGCAATACAAATCCGTTTGTTGTTCTTTATTACTGTTTATAAAAAATACGAAATACAAATATACATAAAGTAATTTAAGAAACTCGACCATACAAGAGTTTTTTTTGTTCTAAAAGAGGTATAACACAAAAATAATGTAATGCAACATTTTTTTAAGCTCGACCAATAAAATTGGGAACAAAACATTCACACCTTTCTTTTATTCTTATTATATATTCTTATCAAATGATAAAAAGTTGCAAAAGTGTGTATATAAATATAAATAAATACAAATAATGGTAGTGGAATATATTTTAAATATTTTGCTTTCTTTTTATGTCAGAGTTACTTAAATGGCACAAAACTTTTTTCAAGCACTTCCAAAAGGATTAAAAATGTATGCAAATTGATTGAGGTTTTATGAATGTTAACAACATTTGTCTCATTTCTTTGTGGGATAATATAAAAGGGTCATATATATATATATATAACTATATTTTCGTAGTAGAGATGGAGATCCAGTAGAATCACTGACTTTCCTGGTAGATATCACCGATTGTACCCTCTCCTAGGAGTGACTACGATCGTGATCTGTATGAGAAGAATCAAGACTCTACTAGAAGAGATGAGGAGTGTTATCTATTGTAGAGGGATGACGACTTAAATATGGAGATGATATACGATGTTATTCCAACTACTTTGATCATGTATGATTTCTTCTCAGATGAGTATCAAATATTTTTTATGTAGGTCGGATATACATAGATACAATGTAAATAAAACATTGCGTCGCATTTCCTTACTTGGACACAAGAATGAAATAATCGACACCAATATATATATATATATATATATATATATATATATTCTAATACTATATTACTTTTACCTTTATAGCAATACTAATATATTTACTTTTGCCTTTTCTTGAGTACTGAAAAGTAATATCTGGATTTAATTTAAGTAATGAAATCGATACCAAAGGGGTAAGGCTTTGTCTTACGCACCAAATTATGTATTGCATAACAGTTGGATCATTTTGTAAGAAACCAATGTGTAATCTTTAGCCTAAAATGCAACATAACGTAAACCCATGGAAAACCTTTTGACACTTTTTTATCACTCATTATCTTTATCGCATCGAAACAATGATACTTCTCAAAATATATTCTTACAAAGGGTAAAAAATTGCATTCAGTATTGTATAATAAATTAGGCGAGACTCAGAGATCGCTCTGATATATATTTGAGGTTATAGTGCACCTTGAAAAGTAGGTTTAGTTATCCATAAGGTCAATGACCCTTTTGCATTAGACAGAGGATAATGATGATTGTCTCTATCACTATGAATAGTGTTTTAAAATATTTGGAAGATAGTAATTGCATAGAGGAAATCTTACATCGATAATTATCTTAATGAAGGGGGTACCTCTGTCTGGGATCCGTTTTGATATATGCATCAAAGCTTAAAACGAGGTATTTGAATGGAGCCATCCTTGATGAAAGTTGTTGGTCACTGATAGGACTTGTTGATAAATCTATTTTTAAGTTTTGGCCAATGAATACGAAAAACTAGCATACTCATCAATTAACATATATGTGTCTGTTGTGTCTAAAAGAAAACTAAATGCCCTGGTTCAATTTATGACGGGCCATTGTCTCCTCCGAAGGCACTTGCATGTAATGCATCCATTGCAAAGTCCACTGTGCATAGCTTGTGGTGAAGCGGATGAAGATCCAAACCATTTGGCTCGTGACTGCCCATGTTTTGAGTTGGAAAGAAGATTTTTCTCAAGAGGAACAAGGATTCTGGGACCAACCATCTCCATCAGTATAATTTCATTGTGGTACAAGAATTGGAGATTGGCTCACTACCACGCCATCTTTGATAATGGTCAGGACGAATCGACATGGATGACCGATTGGTCACTATTGCGAGGGCACCATAAGTTCAATTTCATTTTACATTGCCCGTTCTGTTTTTTATGGATTGTAAATACGGAGTAGCAATAGAACGGGAAAAAATGTGTCCTGGTTGGTATCTCATTTACCGTTTTTGATATGAGTTATCTTCAGAGAGAGTATTTATTTAGCATTATTCATGATGCACAAAATCAATTAGTTAATTTTCTAATCAAGAGAGTTGCGTTATTTAATAGTATAATAGTTAACGTGAGATTGGTATATTCCAGGATTCGTAAATTATTAATATGTACAGGTGCAAGTGAAGTGATACTAAACTTCATAATACCACGGTTTCGTTTCTTTGTCACGTTCAAGACGCTGTATCCAAATGAATTTAAAGTAGTTCATCTTACACTCGGACTGATAAGACAATCTCCGCGGGTGACGTTCCTAGAAAATATGTTATGAAATATTTACTCACTTGCTTTCAGAAAGAATAACATTAAATATATATTTATAAATAATAATTGTCAATTCGTTTCAAATTTAATAATCAAAAATTATTATGCTATAAGTATTCTATGTATAGTAAAATGTATTTATTTATGTCGTCACACTTAAATCATGCATCCATGTTGTTAAAACCAGTAATTATAATTTTACCTAATCAATTTCAATATTCTCCACCCACCCATTTTGAGCCTTTTCTATTTATAAACGATGAAAGACTAAAACCTTTCATAATATAGAAAGCCTTTTATTATAACTTCATTAACATTATTATTCTCATCTTTATTTTTTGACATGATTAATGAATAAGAGCACTCCTCAGACCCCACTTTATTTTCATTGACTTAGTTGCCCCACTCCGTATCAAACGCCTGTCAACTCCTTATATATATATCTCTACTGAAGCATCATCATCAATTAAATCCCTCCATCCTTTTGCTTTGATTTAATATAAAGATGGATTCTTATAAGTGCATAGGTGCAAAAAAAAAAGGAATATCCATTGTTTAGAAGTTTTCCTATATTTTGATGATACTCATTATTTCCCGATAATTAATTTTAAATATATATTATTTGATGGTGTTACTCTGTTATCTGTTGTATTAAGACCCCTTTTTAAACATGTATTTGATACTAAACATCAATATAAAAAATGAGTGAACTGATCAGAGATGCAATGATGAAAAACTGATCCCTCAGATCATCGTAGAGGGGTATAAGTGAATACACGTGATGTAGCGTCTGATGTCAGACGACCTGTCAACGGAGCTGTTTGCCGCACAAATCTGTTTCAATTTCGAACTCCTCCATAAAAATTAAAGGACTAAAACACTGTCAGACGACGAGCGAAAACTTCGATATAGGTAGTTGTAAATAATAACTATTTGACATATTTGGCCGTTTTTTAACTATCTTAGTATGCTGACTTAAGGAATAGAGGCAGAACCATCCGCCGGCTTGGATCTCAATGCCCATGGACCTCCCCTTTATACGTCGCCAAAGCTATTGTTATTGGGAAGGCCCAGACTTGTGCTTGGGTACGCTCAACCTGTGCGGCTCCCGACAGAGTCAGGACTGACTTCACAGCCTCATCACTGTGACGGTGGAGCACAAGTCGCTCTTAAACGATCTCGCCCTTGTCCTCCTAGGCATCCAAGGTCTGATAGAATGAGGATAACTGACCTTTTCGACAGAGCGGGAATCCCATCAATAAACGAGATTGTTGTTCGACAGTCAGGGATGACTGCGGAAGGTCAACCTTCCGATTCCCCTCTCAGTGATGTCCTCTGCACCTAAGACTCCAGGACAAGAAGTGGAACGAGCGATCTCGAGAAATCTTTTCTATGGGCTCCCCTTCTGCGGTCAACATGGCAAAACATGGAATTCGTCTCCTGAGCTGAGATAGGCAACTAACCTCTTAGAAGCAAGGCAAGCCGCAACAAAGCTTGTAAGGATTTCAAGACATTTCTAATTTTTAATAAATTAGGTTTTGGTTTTACTAATTTATTCATCTTATATATTTATATTTATTCCAATTCATTTTATCACTTTTAGTAGCTTTAAAGCTAATGTCATGTCAATTGACACGAAATATATATCATTACACATACACACTGTTTGAATAAATAATCTCAATCAACCTCAATACTTCCTCAGAAAGTTCAATTATTCCTTGTTTTTTCGTCTTCTATTGCTATACAAAAATATATACATTTTATTACAATTTATGATTGTTTAAAAGATAATAACTTCACAATTTTTTTGTTGTAAATAAAGCAATTTATCAAAGTATGCTTTGAAAGTAATAAAAATATATGTTCTAACATATGTGGTGACATGTTGAGCCTCAAATGCGTGTACATACTCTAGGATGATTTTATTATGATTGTTTCTCTCAAACTCAACAGTAAGAAAGAAAAACAGTTGGTAACTCAAGTTTCTGTTTATCGTCGATGACAAAACATTCATTTATATATGAGCGTGAGAGATTGCTTCTTCTTTTTATAACAGAGGATTCAGTTGAAAGGATTCGTATATATATTATCGATCGAGCCCATGAAAAAAGTCCTTCAGTGTTTATACAGATTATATTCTTAGCTCTGATAATAAAAACACCTCAACAGTCACGAATTGAATTTATGACTATGTTCATTATTCTAACTAATTCATAAATTGATCTATCTCCTTTTCTTTCAACCAATCACGTTCTAAAAAAGCCACTTAGGTTATCCTAAACACCCGACAACAGACCATATATATATATATATATATGTCATGAGGCGGGAAGATACCCCCCCCCCCCTCAAACATGCTTTAGATGTCTTGAGCTAGACATTCTGATATAACTAAATTTGGTTATCAACACTTTAAATAATACAACTGTAAAGGGAGTGCGATAGCCGTATGCATTAAGGCATGTTCAACTCTCAATGTTGGGGGTGCAGGTTCGAATACTCCCGAGAGAGGATGATCATTTTTGGTTTACCTCATGATAAGATCCTAGGTTCGATAGACTGATTTTAATGTTATATGATTATTTATATCCTGTCGGATACTACAATTCTATCGAACCAAATGGGCCAAAAAAATGTAAAAACTAATAATGTTTTTTGACTTAACATCAATAGTTTAATGAAATCGAATAGATACTCCAATGTCGAACAAAATAAGTACTTTATATTACCGAACAGCCATTCCGTAGCCCTTCCTTAATGACTAAAAGCAATGATTTGAATGTAATAAGGTAGCCATATGCCTTATAGGTGTAAATGAAGCGTTTATAAGACAAATACAACGAGGATAAATAAAACCATAAAACAACTCTCATTACGGTTAAAGTAGGTACTATAAAGACTTGGATATGGCCTTGAAAACTGCATGCATGTACATATAGTTTTACTACACAAATAGGATATAAACCAAAGGATTTGAGTGTAGTGTCTTGAATGACACTTTTTCTTCCTATCCTTTAAATAAGTTTGCTTCTCTAAAACAACTTATTTCTTTTTGTAATAAATATGTTAAGAATAAGACAAAAGCAGGCGGCACAAGTTTTCTATATATATATATATGTTTCAAAAGGAGTTATTCAAAAAAGTTTCAAATATATACTATTCAGGAGCTGAAATGATATGAAACTCTATCAGGTCTTTATTAGGAAGCCACAATAGTTACTGTTTCTTTCTTTCATTAAAAAATGAAATATGTTTGGATGAAATCCATCATAGGATATTCCTTTGTTCTCTGGCCGTATTACTTATTTTTCTTCTCTTTTTCCTCTTTAGTATTAAAAAATCTTAACATAAAAACATATTGCATTCTTTCATGGCTTATTTCTTGGACCATTGCATTTCATTGTCATTTGTTTCTTCACACATGTTTTGTATCTTGAATTACCTATATGTGTGTGTGTGTAGTAGTGTCTTAGGCGTTTCTTCTTTTTTTGGCAATCATTAGTTGACACAAAGATACACTCATACAGTCTTACAAAAAGACAGACAGCTGATGAAGTCTCCACCTCCCCTTCTTTCCATCTCTGTCTTCTTCTACTTCTTAACGATGAGTAGGAATAATTCTTCATCTCCATATTATATACGTCTTCTTCTCTCTGTACTTCTTGGCTTGACGTTGGAGTAGTGAACTAATTAACATTGAGTTAATGTTCTCAAATCTTTTCAATCTCTTATTTTTTTTTACTGATTTAGACTCATATTATCAGGAGGGAGGGAAAAGAAGTTCTTCAAATGCCAATTCATGCGTTAAAAATGGAAGAAATTCTATGATAGATAAAGGATCCTTTGAATCTCATTATGAGCTCTTTATAGTAGTATCTGGGATTCGTAGAGGAGTTTCTTGGAGTCAATAAATACGGAGCTGAAATAATAATTGTATTTATTGGAGAGACATCATTTAACTATTATATTTTTAGTCTAGAAGTAGTTATAAGGATCCCATAAGATATTTTTGATACAGTCATCCCTCGCAAAGTCGCGACCCCGGATCCACTACACGATCACCGCGATATATATGAGGGTCGCGATGTTGATATATAGGTATTGAAATTTAGAGAGATTTGACATCGCCCGGCGTTTAAACCTACTTCCATTTTGCCTTGTTGTCGTACGTGAGTCTGAATACATATACGCGGCCGGACCTTTTTTTGGGGCCGCCATCTTGCTTTTTCGAAGATTTACCAGTTTTCAACCTCAAAAATTCTGCCATTGAGTTCATGTGGGGACGTTTTGCCCCACGTCGCGTAGTAAAAGAACTGCGAGATGTCGAGGGTCGAAGTAGCGAGGGCGACTGGTATATATATTAGCTGATTTGCTTTTTATGATGAAACGTGATTGGCTAATGGGATGACAAATGGAAGGAAAGGAGAAAATAAGGTTACTACACTCCTTTCAGCTTCCAAACTATGGCTCTTACACACTTTTCGGATGCCATTTTTACACTATTCATGTGCTAAAAAATATGTTAGTCCTGATTTTCACATATTATGTTGATAACAATAGTTATTATAAATGTTATAATTGCTTGATATACTAGGCAATTGAAGTAAATACACAAGGATGAGAACAAACAAAAGTATATATAAAAGATGTGTATTATCAGGTGAAATATGCTGGTTAATACGAAATAAGCTCAAAGTAGGAGCAAATTATTTGCTGCAAAGAATGAATGTACACATTCTATTGTTAAGTTGTATGATATTGATATGAATGAAATGTATTGGATGAAGAATAATGAATACTATTCCGAAGTATTGGTTTGTCTCAGAGGTACAGAGAGCTGTGAAAGCTCTCAAAAGCATAAGTTTTTTATATTGATCCAAAGTTTACTTGCTTGTGCATCACTATATTTTGCCAAGTGGCAATAAATATTATTAATTTTGTGACGCATTAGGTTTAGATATATTTATACATATTATCTTATATGATAACAAATTATTTGTTTTTCAATACTATTTTTTTAATAAGGGGAAAGAAAATTCAATTTCTGGAATTTATCCTTAATTTTTTAGTTGTATAATTCAAAACGCTATGGAACATAATTGTTTGAAATGTTAACCACTTAATTAATATATTATTACGGTATGTCGTATGGTATTAGTTTACTTATCAAAAAGCTATTTAAAAATTGCATATATATATATATATAGTATTTAGTAAAAATGATTAAATCGATGAAAATACAATTAATATCAAAATGTCGAAAACGGAATAACCAATAATAAATTAAAATATGAACTACATTTGACGAAATGTCCTTTAGTTCACTTTTATAATATTTTGACATTTTAGAATTTTAAAATCTCGATATAAAAAAAATGATTGCATTACAGTTCAATGAATAAAGGGCTTAAATTTATTGATTTAAAAGTACTTCATCCACAAGCTGAAGATTTGTATTTCTCAAGCCCTTAGATAATTGCAAGAGTAGAATCCCACAAAAATACTTAAGGTTTTAGTAGTTTCTTGATGGGTTTGTGGTTAAATATATTTATATATTTGTATTGTTACCGCATTACTTTGAGGGGCACATTTTTGTAAAGTTGACGTTAGCCATTCAATCACTAAATATTAGGTAAAATATACTTTACAATGCTTTAAGAGTTTCTTTTCTACATTTTTTTGTTATAATTAAAAAGAGACATCTAATACTTGATAAGGACCAGAAACATTGCTTATAAGTAAGTTTATATATCTTCAAAGAAATAAGTTATAGAATATTTTAGTTTGAAAGTACTTTGAATGAGTGGAAAATACTTGAAATAGTTTCGTGGATAGTTTTCTTATTGCTCACTCACTAATAACTTAAATATATATTATAGAATCATACTAATAACATGCTGTTATTTTAATGATTGTCATAAAAAAGTTCATCATTGACAATACGATCTGTCAAATTATTTGTTTTGCAAACTATTAAATAATAATGATAAAGGTTTTTTTTTCCTATATGGTTCGATAGAATTGCATCCGATTGGATATAAATAAGCATTATAGCATTATAATTAGTCACTCGAACCTAGGATCTTATCAATGAATAGTACAAAAATGACCATCCCCTCTCGGGATTCGAACCTACGCCCCCAACATTGAGTTGGACACGCCTTAACACCACGGCTATCGAGCTCATAAAGGTTTACATGGATATACATATACATCTTATATGTAATGATGTTGATAATTAGTAAAAATATATTGGACTATTTTAGTCTGAAGCATTGGTTCCTTCAGAGCTTATAATTTTTTATGTAAAATATATTTCAAAAATGTCATTTTAACGTAACCAACAATTTTTGAAACGCAACGCTAAGGTTTGTATGACGTAAAGATAAGTAAGAAATATATTAGTTACATTCATATTTCCTTGATGTTTTTTATGTATACATCCAAAAGTTATGTCCAGGTCTTTGAACAGATGGCTTGTAACTATTCTCACTTAAATAGTATTTTATATACGACACATAACATGAATATTTTTTATATTCCGATATATACTCATAACATGATTTAACTATTTTTTGGAGACATAAAAATATCGTAAAACCCCAATAATTCCGAAGTGATGTTGTTTATGTGAAAGTTTCATATGTTAAATAAATTTACACTTCACACATGACTTTAATTAATTTCCATGATTTTTTCCATGTCGTTTAAACAGGCATTGTATAAGTACTCAAATATATTTTTTGAATTATAGGATATATCTTTAACAAATATGTATCCTAATAGTACCAAATACATGTTTTCTTTAACGTAAGTACCACAACTTCAAAAGCCTTAATTCAATCAATATGTTATTACATTAAAATGTACATTAAAAATTACACTAACGAACTTAATTCATGGCAAAGAAATAACAACTTTTTACTTGCCTATTATTTACATGAAGTCATTATTTTGTGATGTCAAATTTAACATACCTTTGTAAAAACATTGCAATGACCAATATCATAAATATATTTGAGGAATACAATTAACTGTCCGCTATAATACTTTTTATTGAATATGCTTGAAAATACAGATTTTACTTATAAATAAGAAGCACAAAATCCCCTATCGAAAATGTTTTTAAATATGTCAATAGAATTGTTGATGAGTTTTGATTTTGTTTTGTTTAATATTAGTTGTGTGAAATTTTATGTTTGTACGTGTAATGAATAAGTTTTTTTTATGTTTGGTAACATTCAAGAATAAATGTTGTACGAAGGTACAAAAAAAAATAAAAAAAATAAAACGATAAACCTTTCTATTTATATCCTTGAATTGGCGTAAAAGTTTTGGAGATCTTTTTCTTCCAAATAAGACATTATGTAAACAAAGACTAAATTTCAGTATAATCGTTTTCCCATAACTTAAGTACTTATAAAAATGCACTCTCTATTCAGGAAACAACAATTAATGTCACTAAGATAGTAATAATAATATTTTATCATAATGATAATAAAATGTTAGGGGACGCGGGCAAATACTTTCATCTTCTTTATGCATTGCGTATCTCTTTTTGCGTGGACAGGCATCATTAAAAGGAATCCTGGACGGAGCATAAAGCTATACTCTTTTTGCATGCATAAAGTATTTAAGAACATAATTACGAAAAAAAGAGACAATGGGATAAAAAATATATACCCCGAAGTAATAATATTACTCATTGCATTGGATCTTTATTTATGAAGCCATGCAAAGTCTCCAAGACGGACTAATTTACATATAAATCCATTTTATAGGCCTTTCCAATGACCCGACTATGTTACTTAATTATTCAAAAAGAACAGAGGGTTTTAGTTTGTAGATATATTATGCAAATAAAATATGTTTAAAGGTTATTGGAGAAAAAAATGAAGTATATATTTTTCTGTCATGGCAAATTTATAGCTGTATGTAATCGGATGCGTGCTAATGTATGAACATATTTAACTTTTGATATCTTCTCAAATGAAACTATTTTTCCTACGGGGGAAACATGCAGAATTTCCCTTGAGTAAAAATAAGAGTTAGGCGTGTTTATTGTCAAGAGAATATAACTAATGTCTGGAATTAAATGATTAAGTTATACACACTCATGATATGTAATTTTCTTTTGCTGTTTGGGACTTAAACTCAAGTAAATATATATATATATATATATATATATATATATATATGTATATATATATATATACGTTTGAAATACTAAAATTTTGCATTGTAGCTCATTGGCAACCATGATATTTATAAAATACCCTATAAATGACCAAATGGGGTCATTTGACCCCATATAATTAAAACACAGATAAACACAGGCCAACAAAGTGTGGTCAATATCCCTGATTGAACAAAATGTACATAGTATCAAAAATGAGACCTCCTGAATCCAAATCTGGGCTTACTTTTTCTGTGGCACATCAGATTTTTTGATTTTTGATTTTTTTTGAAACAGTCACTT
>CP045898.1:8981950-9011907 GCA_013387185.1 Caligus rogercresseyi | reverse complement strand
ATCCACTTGAAAGCCTTCAAGATTGGTATTAAATTCTTTCTTTTTTTGCTGAGTTTGATCTTTATTCTCTCCCCCTTTTCTCTTTTTTATATTGATATGTTCAATTTAAGAAAGATTTGGATATGTGTGTAATAAACATGCCCCTTGTTTGACAAAACACTCATCTGTGGAAAGTGTGTATGTGTGTACGAAAGCATTTTTTTGTATATTATTTAATCTTATAATAATTTGTGAAAACAATCTTAAAAAGGTTAAGAAATAACCAAGGTATATTTTATATTTAGTGTCATTATTTCACTCTGACATAATATATATATATATTATATTTAGTAAGGTAGTATTAGAAAAAGATGAGTGAGGTAACGCCTCCGACAGACTTAAGAAATAGAATAATTTATAGTATAACGGTCTTTAGACAGAAAACATATACATTAAAATGTAAATAATTGTTTATATTGCACCCCCATGACCCCCCAAATATTGTATATTAACATCGACACAATCCACTCTCAAGGTTGTTAAGTATAACTAATCATTCAGCAGGTGCATGAAATATCAAATTCCCCGCCAAAATATACAGATACTTTTGCTGAAATTTAAAGATTTAATCTCTATCCATAATAGCTTGTGTAGTGATATTGATAGAGTGCTTTATTGTATAATTGTGGATGACATTGACTTCTTTGTCTTATTTTATTGTTGTCATATGGTTTAATTGAGATGTATCTGTGATATATAGAATTACGAGTATAAAATATGTTTTTCTAAATAAGCAAAGTGTTTTTACTTTTAATGAACCCATTAGAGCCGAAACGTATATTTTTCTACGTGGAAGTAAAACAGCTCTCTAGCACATCTAAATGGATAATTATATGCAAAATGCGTGTAATGTCTGTTTGAGTATTTAGAAACAGCGAAAAAAAGTTATCCCCATTGGTTCTTTGGTCCAGTTGAAAATAAGCAATTGATTACGATGGGTGCAAGTACCTCATTTATTTTATGACGGGTATACTATTTTATGATCGAAAGTGTCATAAGTATTTTTTAATTTATTTTTCAAAAAAATTATTATAATAAAAATCTTTTAATTATATTTTTGTACTAAAACCTCAAATTAAAAAAGAAATCTGTAATTTTTTTAAACAATACGTCGAAAATTATGTTTCGGCACTACAGCACAAAAAAAAAAATTAAGTTTGGATAAGTGCCGAAGACTAAATATTCCTACGGCGAATAGCTCAAAAAGTAAATATTATTGTAATCAATAATTTATATTTCCTAAATCTTTCATCATATTAGAATTTTGTGAGAAAGTTTCAATTTTGTGGTACCCTTTTTAAATTTGGCTATAATGGGTTAATTCAAATAAGCATTGTATAATAAAAACCATAAGTGAACATTTCAATTCCTTTAAGAGGCATAAAATACAACTAATTTATATATAATTTCCTATACCAAAATTTATTTTAGTTGCACATGGGCTTAATGCTTTTGCAATGGGCAGTCCAATCCGTTCAGCCGAATAAAAGCTCTAAAATCCAAATCGTATATCTTCGCATCAATGAAATCATAATACTAGGATATGATACCTGTTATTTGTGAGTAAAAAGGAATAATTAAAGATCCTAGTTTTAGGAGTGGTAAATGCAATTTAGGTAAAATCGTTAAAAATAGAAAGTTGATAAAAGTCACGTTTATTCGTTCTATAAAAACTATAATGGTAGTCTGGGAATCAGTTGGCAGCAGATATATAAAAAATGTACAGGGTTGTTCAATTATAATATGATGCATTAACTACGTCATACATAAGCAATTAAAAGCACAAGACGAGGATGCAAATCACTTTTGTCTATCTCTTCTAAAAACTGATGAGGTGGAGCGGCCTCGATAAAGATGCGCTATGAATTTTTAACAGCAGCCAGATACACTCTAAAGATCCTCAAAAAAAAAAGTGACCATCTATATTTGAAAGCTTTATATATTTTTTAATGTGAAGGAATTGTAACATATAAATATATATATTTTTGTAATATAAAAAAACAAATATTTAACAGATAAATAATAAATTATTTGATAGTTTAATATCAATTCTTTAAATCTATCAAAACATATGTACATTACATAGGATCCTTAAAAGCTTTTAAGTTCCATAATAATAATACGTTTTCCTTTCTTTAAAAGAGATAAATCAAGTTAATATTAATCTATAATAGATATAAATGTATTTATTTTGAGAAGTAGCCTTTTAAGCCATGTTTTTTCTTCTTTTGATTATTCCTTTTCGCTCTATCAGGGGCACTTCTACGTGCTCAATCGTCCGTACACACACACCACGAGCCACACTAAAAAGGAGCAGACACTCAACCTTTGATTTCGGAGGACATGCCTTTCATTTCTTCTTTCTTGCGTCCTTTCTTTCTCTCCTCTCCTGCCATCAAGATTTCCCATTAAAAATAAAATATCTCTAGGGAGCTTTCAAGATGCTTTTGGCTCATTGGAAAAACAAAAACAAAAAATAGTATTTCATACTATTGAAACATGCGCTCATTGTTTTTGTGCATGTAGGGCTATAAAACTCTTTGTACCGGATAATAGGAATCCGGATATTATTTTTTCTTCGGTTAAGACTTTTTATTTATCGCCATAACAAACAGTGTATATAAAATACACATAAGACAATACGATAATAAATAAAACAAGGCAGTTGCGTAAAAGCAATACATAAATGAACATTATAGTTATAATTACTGCCTACAAATAAAAAAACCTTTTATAAAGGGACAATATTATACGATGTTCAAAGCTAAAAATAATCACAATAAGGCCGTTCTTGACATAAACGTTTTTATCCTCTAGCAATTGATTTAATCAGGCTTAGATATTGTCTGAAGTTGATCCGGACAATTTTTCAAATTATAATTCAGTATCTGTTTATGGAAAAGTGTTTTAAATTTATTCGGAAAATAAATGGAACACAATTTTTATAAATAATTTAGCAATATTAATCGCTAAAAAATGCTATGGGTCCAATTCACGCGAATGAATTATATTTAAAGTACGGAAATTATTTCCCATCGATTATATGACATTAAAACATTAAATACTATATTAAGGTCTTTGAAGTCGTTCACAATCTTATTAATGTTAGAAATAGTAATAATTATTTATTTTATAATACTTCTTCTATTTTTATTTTTATATCAATTTGTTTGATCATCTTTTTTCGAAGCCATTTCTTTCGAACACCTCTAAAGGCACTCGTTAAAAAAATTTACATTTCCAAAATATTTATTGAAGTCCATTCTAGTTTGAAAATATTACTTTTGAAAAAGAACACTTTCAATTCAAAGACAAACACAAAAATATTCCATGACATAATACGTAGTTTCCAACAAAAATTCATTGATAAAAAATAGTTTATAACTTCCAATATTTTGTAAATTTTTAAAATGAAATAAAATACTTATTTTCTGCTGCAGGAGCCACAGATTTATTCTAAAGGAACAGAATCTTGTGAGCAGTCGGTAATTATTGTAGTTATGATATGACCATGCCACTCAATATAAATATAAACACTAGCCAAGCGCACAGGCGGTAGTGTAATAGCGATATATCCATCAGTTTATAGACTTGTATATCATCATGTATTTGATTTTGTAGCATTAAAATATCATTTATTTTTTTATAGGTAAGATTCCTATTTTAATCACCCTATAAAACGAACATTATATTAATAAATGTCGTTAGGTTTGTATGATATACAATACTTCCTATCCACAAGACACGCCCCTAATTATTTTACACCCTCAAGTACATAATTATTTGCTCTTTCTAGTATAAGAGTAAATACACCCTTTTGACTAAAGTGATTCTTATGTAACTTTATGAAAAATCAACATAAACATTAAATCAATAACACATGTTATGTAATTTTTTTTTTCAAGCTTATCCACTTGAACAGAAATGTGTATTACATTTGTATGTTCAATTGAGGGGGTTTTCTTCTTTTTCTTTGACTAATGAAATGTCTATATTTCAATATAATAGAATATAGGAATGGAAATCTGGAGCTTAGCCTTGGTGCTTACAGATTCTATGACTGTTTTTGAGCGTGAATAAGAGAGAGGGGTAAGAGAGGGATAGAAGGAAAGAGAGAGGGAGAGAGAGAGTAGATTCTCTCTCACTGTTTCTTTCTCTCTCTCTTTCCTCCTCTTTATCTCTCTCTCCTCTCTTTAGCCTTCTCTCTTTCCTTCTATACCTCTCTTTAGCCTTCTCTCTTCTTTTCACGGCCAAAAACAGTAATAGAATCTGTAAGCACCAAGGCTAAACTCCAGACTTCCATTCCTAGCAATATACTCTCTATAGTGGACCCTCAAGCAAACCCAAAAAAGCTGCCGCTTTTGACAGCTGGTCGCTATACAAACGGTTTATAGTAACCGTCAGTTGTGGAAGACTCTACCGTCAGTTGTTAAAGACTCCTGGAGTGTCGTCGCGAAAGAAATAAAATATTTCCCATCAACTAATAATAAAACTAATGAAATTTTATTGATGTTTTTTTAAATATTTATTTTATGTTGTTAAGCATTCTATGTTAAGTTATTTATTGGATTTTATGTTTGTTAATCTTTTTTTGAAGTTTTAATTTTAGACCAAAATGTCTTTTTATGTATTTTAATACACAATCACTTCAGTGAAATAAAGATGTGTATAAAAAAAGGTTTATAGTACTAAAATTTTTATTCCAAGAAAACTTGGGTGACCGTTATTGGAAAGTGACCGCTATATACAAGTAATCCACAAATAAATTGGACTGAAAAATTTAAATAAAGTTTTGAAGTAATGTAAAAGTTATGCAAATATAAAAACAAATGGTTGATGTGAAACAGACTACTAAATATTTAGTTTGGCATTTCGTAAACGTAAAAAAATAATGAAGGTATGGAAAAAACTAAACTTTACACTAAAAAGTTAAATATACATGATTGAATATTGTGTTGTAGTAAAACTGTATCTCCATGTTTAATAGCCGCCTTGGGGTTGATATTGAGATACAAATCCTTGAAAGCATTATTTGTTATTCATATTTGATATATTTTGGTTCAGCATTATTAGCGTATACAATTATATTACAAGTGTTCAACTGTATCAATGTTTCTTTAAAAAAGAGAAGAGAGAACAGATAGAGATATGTCTAAAATATTTTTTTTGTTTTGATTTAAAAAGGCTCATAGTAGTGTAGTTGAATAAAAAGTTGTAATGATAGTATTTAGGTTGATATTTTTGTACTATTTTATTTGTTTAAAATTATATCCAAATATACACAAATGTATATAAACCAATGCAGTTGCTAAAAAACGTATATTTTTACAGACTTCAGTTTAAAATTAAAGCTCCGAAAGGAAAATATCAAAAACACATATAAATAAGAAAACAAAAATGGATTTTCAAAATGTTTTATGAGAAAGCCAGTGGAACCTGGACTAGGAATTAAGTTCCTTTATTTGCATAAAAGTTCTTCGCCTAAAGTCTTTGGTTGTTCAATAGTAAATTCCAAGATTTTCCATTTCAATCATGACTGTTTTAAAAACAAACACAAAAAAATTGACATACTAAATAACGAAATATTTTCTATGCCTATAAAGATCAATGCATGACTAAAAGTAAATTTCCTTCCTTCTTCAGATATTCACGTCAATTTTCCCCCATATTTCCAATTTTCTCTTAAGTTCAGAAATTTAAATTTCAACTAGCTCATCCATCTTGTCCAATCTTATCCATCAATCTATGTTGCCCTTTTGATACTTTTACAAGTATAAAGCTTTATATATATATATATATATATATGTAAACATATATATATATTTATATATAAAGTTCCTACAAATTTGCCTATAGCTGAGCAGCAGTTTATTTTTTTACATTTTATCAACTTCTTAGACCATTTAAAAATATTATGCACAAATAAAAATACCAACGGTCTGTGGTGCTTTTAATTATCAGTAAGACCAAGAGGAATTGAAGTGAACACAATAGAAATAAATGTAACAAACTAGGAATCTGTATACTAAAACAGCTAATTTATATAAGATATATCAGTTTCCTTACACCAATTTTTTTTGTTCCGTACCATATTTTTTTTTATTCCAGTTCTCTACAAATGCCAAAGTAATTGTGATAAGTACATATATAGATATTATGATCTAAATTAATACAATGGCAGAAGAACAACACAACAATATCATAAAAAGGCAATCATAACATTATTTAAAAAAATCCAAACAAAAGCATGGTTATAAAATCAAACATTTAAAATACAAATATACATCATATTTAAAATTGAAGTTACACAATTATTTAAAATGCTTAAAACCTTGTTAACAGCTATACCATATTATGCTAAAGAAACAACCGCAAAGCTACCACTTTGCTTTTTTATTGTTTGTTGAAAGTTAGGATATCAAAGTACAACGAATTGAGGTCGAGTCTTTTAAGCAAAACGGAATCGAATACATGATCTTCTATAACACACAAAAACTTTAGCATTGCTGTTTACGCATTATACCCCGAGAAACTTAATATGTGAAGGATATTTCAATTCCTAAGAATACCTTATGTATTTAAAGTTTATGAATATATATGTGCTTATAAACGAGTTTTCCCAAATATAGATCATAGCTCCTGGATAGGTTCACTGCAGGCTGATATCGGATTAAGTTCCTGTGAGGTGGGTACAATTTGAGAGAGCTAAAGAAACAAACATTTGTTATCAAGAAACACTGTATTTTCACATTATCTTAGTGGCTGTGTAGTATTATAGAATGCTAATTTTAGTTATGTCTTCTACCTATCTTTTTCCTCCTCGTATTGAGTGTCTACATACTTGAGAACATACATGTGTTCAATTTAGGTAGGATACATCCTCAGTAGATACATAATGAAGCTGAGAGGCATGCTAATGTCATACTTAAGAATATCTTTTCCTCAGAACAAAGTTTTTAAAGCCCCATAAGACTCCAAGACAAGCCCTCAAGGAAACAATAACCATGAAGGGATAAAATACATACATTTGATAAAGATAATAAGAAAAGCAGTTCAAGAGAACCAAAATAAACTTAATGAATTCCAATATTTGGCGTTATTGCTGTTTGTGTTTTTTTCTTCAAAAAGCTTAATGACAAGTGTGGCCTCTGAGATAAAATCAAAGTTATCAGTTCTAAATTATAAAAGGGTTTTCTATAACAAAAATTGTCCAATGGCTGTAAATAAATTTCACATACTTTATTTATCTCCATTTCTAAAATGTAAATAACTTTTTATCTCAAAAGCGCATTCTTCTAACCATATAAAAAAAAAATAATGTTTTATCAATCAATCAAAACTCGTTTTGCCTTTACAAACCTTGCATGTATTTACAAAAAAATGGACGTCAAAGAAAATACAATGTTACAGAAAATATATTATTGTTTCAACTCAACTCTCATAGGAGTTTGTAATTTATTGTTCTTATCTTATTTTTAGTTTATATTTTTATTACACTGTATTTGACAGATTTTCTGATAAATACTTTTATAACCGGAAAAAATATAGTCGCAATAGTCAGATTATATTAGTGTCCTATCTCCAGTGTAAGTTTAAAAGTAAAATCTTGAGAGCTGGAGCCAATTATCTGACTGTAAATAAAATACAGCAAATCATGCATCAGTAAATTATTATCAACATTTTTTTCAATTATATATTATATATCATATATATATATATATATATATATATTGTTATGAATTATTGTTATGTTATTGTCTGACGTTTGTGTGACGTGTTCTTGTTTATATTGATTGCTTGTATTTGCTGTGTCATTCTATTATAAGTAACTAAAAGCTAAGGAGTGATTCCTACTCCTAAGTATTTGAAATATATATATCATCACAATTTTAGTTACTTATAATCATGGAGGCTGCGTGGAGGCCGAAGACTTTAGACCTCAGTCCAAATTCGCCGGATGCCATGAAAGAGTGGCGGCATTGGAAGAGAATTTTCGAAAATTATGTGGAGGACTACAAGGATAAAGTCCCAAATCTACTTCGAGCCTTAATCGCCTGCGTGAGCCCCAGAATTTTTGAGTTCATAGAGGATTGCGACAGTTATGAGTCCGCCCTGGACAAATTGGACTCAATTTATATTAAAGTCCCGAACGAGGTATTTGCTCGTTATCTCCTCAACATTAGACGCCAAAGATCAGGGGAATCTCTTGACGATTTTTTTAATGATTTGCAAAGGCTAAGAAGAGACTGTGGATTTAAAGCGCGAACAGCAAAAGAGTGTGGGGATGATGCTGTTCGAGATTCCTTCATATCGGGTCTGAGTTCGCCGAATATCCGCCAGAGGCTTTTGGAAAACACCTCTCTTGACATGGACTCGGCGTATCGTCAAGCTTCTGCCCTGGACGTCGCTCAGAAGAATAGTGAAGCCTATTTTAATTCCGATCTAACGGTGGCTCTGGTGCCGAAAACAAAAAATGTTTCCCAATCATGCGGGAGAGAGACTTTTTCGGACCAAGTGGAGGAGGAGAGTCCCTTGGCATTAAACGTCGTTAAGAAGAATAACAAAAAATGTTTCTTCTGTGGAACCATTCCATATCATAGGCGAGACGTATGCCCTGCAAGAAATGTAACTTGCTATAAATGTTCAAAACCAGGACATTTCGCCAAGATGTGTGGCTCTAATAATGCGACAGCTGCGGTTTTGTCATCCTATATCGCAGCTACGAAATCATCGGTCCCGGAAGGGTTAGCACATGCCTCTACCTACATTACTATTCAAGGTAAAAACTTATCCTCTTTAATTGACTCATGTGCCTCAGATAGCTTCATTAGTGAAAAAGCTGTCCAATCATTGAAACTAAAGATTGTCCCTTTAATAAAAAGCATTGGCATGGCCAATAGCTCATTGAGCTGCAAATCAAAAGGGTTTGTTGAGTTTGATTTTATACTTGGACTGAACAAAAAGAAATATCAATTGAGGTTTGGAGTTGTGGGTCATCTTTGCGCTGATATTATTCTTGGATGGGACTTCCAGCGACTTCATTCTAGGGTCGTATTTGAAGGAAATGGAGAGAAACCCGAGCTCGTTTTGAGCAAATGCAACTACGTAGCGGCACTGCCTGAAGCCAATTTGGAGGAGCCTTCACTATTCCCAAACATAGGACCTTTGTGTCCTCCCATTTCAACAAAGTCCAGACGGTTCTCAGAAGAGGACGAGAAGTTTATTCAGGGAGAAATAAGAAAGTTACTATTGGATGGGGTCATTGAAGAGAGCAAGTCACCGTGGAGGGCTCAAATTGTGGTTGTCAAGGATGACACAAAGAGGCATCGTAAACGTATGTGCATTGATTATTCGCGGACTGTAAATATTTATACCGAATTGGATGCCTATCCCCTCCCCAGGATTGATGATATGGTAAACAAGTTAGCTAAATTTAAAGTATATTCAACGTTTGATTTAAAAAGTGCCTACTATCAAATCCCAATAAAAGAATCCGATAAGAAGTATACTGCTTTTGAAGCATGTGGTCGTCTATATCAATATTGTAGGATACCTTTTGGTGTTACTAACGGGGTTGCGGCTTTTCAGCGCGCTATGGATAGATTGATAGAGGAAGAAGGACTATCAGACACTTTTCCTTACCTGGACAATATAACTATTGGAGGAAATAACGAAAAAGATCTTGCCACGAAAGTTTGTTTATTCAAAAGTGTTATTAGAAAGAGAAATATTACACTAAATGACAATAAGTCAATTGAGGGAGTAAATGAAATAAGTGTATTAGGATATGTCGTTGGGAATGGTGTTGTAAAACCGGACCCTGAAAGAATGCGACCCTTGATGAAACTCCCGCCTCCAAACAACTTGAAGTCCTTGAAGAGAGTCCGAGGAATGTTTGCATATTATTCGAAGTGGATTCCAAATTTCTCAGATAAAATCCTCCCCTTGGTCAAGAGTGAGTCTTTTCCTTTAAGTACGGAAGCCATGAATGCATTTCAACTGCTGAAAGAAGAATTAAATTATGCTTCGTTAAAATCAATTGATGAAAAATTACCTTTTAGAGTGGAATGTGATGCCTCAAACTATGCTATCTCGGGAATACTGAGCCAGGGAGGAAGACCCGTTGCCTTTATGTCAAGAAGCTTACAGGCGAGTGAGCGGAGGTATCATATTGTTGAAAAGGAGGCTTTGGCTATTATGGAATCAATTAGAAAATGGCATCATTTTTTGTCCAGATCCTATTTTGAGCTAATAACGGATGCGAGGTCCATCTCGTATATGTTTGACGAACGGCGAAGATCTAAAATTAAGAATAATAAAATTAATGAGTGGCGTATGGAGTTGGCTGAATACAGTTTTTCAATTACTCATCGTTCAGGAGAGGAAAATGTATCTGCAGACATGTTTAGCAGATCATGTTGTTTATTCAAAGATAACAGCAAGTCTGTACTCCATGAACTACATTATAAATTGTGTCATCCTGGAGTCACTAGATTACTACATTATGTGCGTTCAAGAAACCTACCATTTTCCACAAGTGATGTACGCAATGTGTGTTCTTCTTGCCGTATATGTGCAGAACTAAAACCTAGATTTTATAAGCCTCCGGTTGGAACTCTCATTAAAGCTACTCGACCAATGGAACGCTTAAGCATAGATTTCAAAGGCCCACTCAGTTCTTCAACCAAAAATATATATATGCTTACAATTGTTGATGAATTTTCTCGCTTCCCTTTTGCGTTCCCATGCCCTGATCTTCAAACATCCACTGTCATCCGCTGCCTTGAGAAGTTATTTAGCTTTTGTGGAACGCCCAGTTATATACACTCAGATAGAGGGACGTCTTTTCTGTCTCGAGAGTTTAAACAGTTTCTCTTGGGTTTAGGAGTATCTTCTAGTAGTTCGACACCGTATCATCCTGAAGGAAATAGTCAAGTTGAAAGATATAATGGGATAATTTGGAAGTCAATATGTCTTAGCCTAAAGTCTCAAAATTTACCTGAAAAACTTTGGGAGCGAGTTCTACCACAGGCCATGAACTCAATAAGGTCCTTGTTATGCACCTCCACGAATAGCACTCCACATGAGCGATTCTTTCAATTCCAAAGACGATCTTCCCATGGAAATTCCCTACCAAGTTGGCTAATGAATCCAGGACCTGTAATGCTAAGAAGATTTGTACGAACGTCTAAGACTGACCCATTGGTGGACGAGGTGGAACTACTCGACAGTAATCCTTCTTTTGCAAGAGTCAGATACCCTGGAGGAAAGGAATCTTCAGTCTCAGTTAGGGATTTGGCCCCATGTCCTTCGGAGAGTGGTCCTCAAATACCTGAGGATTCTTCAAGTCCGCCCCTTCCTCTCGAAGATATGGTATCACCTTCCAAGGAGGTCACTCTACGTCGATCCACTCGTGTTTCTAAGCCCCCGGAGCGCTATGGAGTTGACTCTTGAAGTATGCTTTGTTTTCAAGTAGGGGAGAATGTTATGAATTATTGTTATGTTATTGTCTGACGTTTGTGTGACGTGTTCTTGTTTATATTGATTGCTTGTATTTGCTGTGTCATTCTATTATAAGTAACTAAAAGCTAAGGAGTGATTCCTACTCCTAAGTATTTGAAATATATATATCATATATATATATATATATATATATATATATATATATATATATCCAGTAGAATCGTGGACTCTCCTGGTAGAGATTACGATCCTTATCTCTTCTAGGAAAGACTTAATTATGTAGATAATATTTTACGATGTTGTACAAAATATTTATTTCATTTGTGATTTGTGTTCTATATTTTGGTGGAAATGATTTCATTTTTGTAATCAAGAAAAAATGCGATGCAATGGTTTATTAACATTGTATCCAAATCACGGACCTATATAGTAATGATCTGAGGAGAAATCAGATATTATAAAATAGCTTGATTATCAATATGTATCTCCATATTTAATTCGTCATCCCTTCTATAAGAGATAACGCTCTTGATATTTTCTAGCAGATTCGTTGATTCTTCTGATATAGTTCACGATCGTAGCCATTCCTAGGAGAGGATACAATCCTAATCTCTACCAGGAGAGTTAACGTCTCTACTGGGTCTTCATTCTTACTGCGACATATATATATATATATATTTGTGCTAACTTTCAAAAGGCTCATTTAACCAAGAGGAAAAGCTCAACTTTGGTAGGAGCAATATTTATCTTGGATTTTTATGCTTCCCCCTTCATACTTCTTCTTTTTCTTCTTTTCCAATAAAAACTCCCACTTCACTTGCCAATGTAAACATTAACCCCTCACTTAATAAGTGTACTTTTTTTAAAACAGCTCATTCCGTAGTCAAAAGACGTCTTAATATCTTTGCTCGACACATATACTGTGTATTCAAAGTACTCTTGAGACCTTGGAAAGGAGAGTAATAATAATATAATTGTTACAGGGCTCACGAGACTTTTAATTCATCAATATAAGTTGATCTTTATATAATTGAAGAAGATGATTTTTTACTTAGATAATAAAACATAATTTTGGTTCGAGAAAAAGTTTGTAAATCAACTATTCTTCTTCTTCACCAATATAAAAAATACAAGACGGCCAAAATGAACAAATATATCATTATCTTAGTTGTATTGTATTTATATTGGTTATTATATATAAAAATATAAAGTTTTATAACATTTTAATATATTTTATGATATAATAAATTTATTTTAAGATATGCTAAATATTAGATGCTTTCTTTTATTTATATGTATATACATATATAAATATATATATATTTACTAGTATATAACTCAACATATGTTTTTACAAAATATTTGATCCCTTAATATATTCCATATCATCAATTGTTATGAAGCTTTCAATTGATATCCAATGCTTCTTTGCTATGGTTCTTATATTATTCCTTTTTTTCAGCTTACATATTATTATTATACATATTTCACCAACTTTGAAGCTAATGAGTTTTTAATGACGTTAATACATCAAATCATCTACTTCTTGCTGCATGGGTTATAACCATCATATCCCCATAACTGGATTTACATCATACGGTTTTTGATTAAACAAGAAAAATTTCATCCTTCTATCAGTGGGATCGTTTTACATTCTTTTGGCATTTCACTGTGTGTATTCATTTTAATACGCCGTTTCATTATTCATCAATCACATAAATGAGTGTTATTTAGTCATATTTATCTAATTACCTCCACCGAATGAGGTATTGTTTTCACTGGCGTTGGTTTGTTGGTTGGTTTGTTATTTTGTTAGTTTGTTTGTCAGCAGGATAACTCAAAAAGTACGGAACGGATTCGGATGAAACTTTGTGGAGTTGTTTGAAATCCCAAAAGGAACAAGTGATTAAATTTTGAGTGCTTTTTTAATATGCAAAATGAGCTAAATACTAATAAATATTTCAAGTTAGCCTACTCTGCCAATTGATGTCGCTGTGATGTGAAATCGGGTGCTGGGAGCGTCTTCCTCTCGGAATTTCCGTCGAGGGAAACCCTCCCCCGTGCCTCTACGCCGCCCCAGTCGTGATAAATCAACCTCGGAAGGCTCATAAGGACCCCGTGACAGCGGAGGTTTGCACTCTCTGAGTGTATATATGCCTCTAGTTATATAGTTCTGATTAAATGATTCATTTTATACAATATTCATTTTCTTCAGTTTAAATTAGTTATTTTATTACTGTAATTAGGACAACATCAAAAATTGCAAAACAACGTTTAATTATGTCATGGTTCGATAGAATTGCATCTGCCAGGATATAAATAAGCATTACCATAATAAGCAGGTATAGCATTAAAATTAGTCTATTGAACCTAGGACCTTATCAATGAGGTAGACCAAAAAATACAATTCCCTCTCAAGGGATTCGAACCTTCGCCCTAAACATTGAGGGATAAACACGCCTTAACACACTAAGCTATCGCACTCCCTAACGACGTTTTCCTTTTTTCTAATTTAATCCTTCAAAAATATTTTATTTTGTCATCATCAAACAATGCTAAAAATGCATTTAGATTATTTTTGTAGTCAAAGAAGATTTAAAAATAAAGTTTGTTTATACTTTTATGTTTTTCATGCACACATCCATCGGTATCTTTATGTATGTATACATTTTAAATTCGGTCATTCCTTGTGTGTAGATATTGTATAAACATATATACATATACATCCATCAAAACTTTATTTCATTTTAAAACTTTTTATTTTGACATTTTGTATATTCCCATACTCAATGTCTTCCAAATAGAAAATATCCTTAGAAGTTAGATATAAGCAGATTTGTCACATCAATAAACAATGCATCTTTTTTTTTTGCCTATTTGGTTCGATAGAATTTCATTCCACAGGATATAAATAAGCATTATAGCATTAAGATTAGTCTATCGAACCTAGGATCTTATTAATGAGGTAGACCAAAAATGACCATCCCCTCTCGGGAGTATTCGAACCTGCGCCCCCAACATTGAGAGTTGAACACACCTTAGCACGCACGGCTATTGAGCTCCCCAAAAACTTTTTTGTTGGAACGTGATTGGCTGAAATAAAAAGAGCGTGAATAAAACATTATTTTTTTTGGGTGTTATGAAATAAAGTAACCCTTCACTTCTGTCTGTTCAGTTATATGCATCAACTCAGAGATAAATATTTCATCATTTAATACGCTAAGTGCCCTTTCTCATGGACCTTAAACAATAACATATAGGTTTTTTGCCTATATGGTTCAATAGAATACCATCCGACAGGATATAAATAAGCATTATAGCACTAAAATATATACGCGTGCACTCTTCCAATGCTGTCTATTAAAATCAATTGAATAAAATAACTTTTCAATGATAGATAAATATTTCATGTTAATTCTACTATATCGTTCATGAAGACCTATAGGTCTTCTTCTTATTGGGAAGATAAAACGTGGTAAAAATATAATAATATTAGTTGCCAACAAAGAAAGTTAGCTTTATGAGTCAGTTTGGTAAAACTCTAATTAAATCATCCTTATAATCAATAAAACCATGTAGGCGTCAATAAACTAAACTTAACATATCTTATATTTATATAATAATTCTTAAATATTTTGAGTATCAGTTAATACAACATTAAACTAAGATGAAGTCGGTCCAATCTTGTTGCTAAATAAATTAGCGTATATGTATGATGTGAGTGGTATTTTCCATATAAAGGACTATTTCAAAAAGTTACTTGAGGACATTAGAATCGATCGAATGGCGAAAAAAATTATTACTGCATAAATTTACTACATAACTTTTGGGTCCCTTGAGGAGACACTTCCCATTATTCGATTTCTTTCAAACTTTCAAACAAAGATGATTTCTATGCAGTAAAGTAAAATCTTAGGGGTAACCCGACTCTCAAATCGGAAAGACATGTCAAGAATCATCCTATTATAGATGCCTTCTATTTACATAAATGATTGTCAAAATAAATGTCTTATCATATGCGATGCTATGTTCCGTCAATATTACTCTTTTGAATGCCTTCCAACAAACGTAGTCATACTCTTTTTACGCCATGATAGGCGGCAATTCCTAACATCATGTGAGAAATAGCTTGCTATTTGAGGCAAAAGCGTTTTCCTATGGTAGAAGGAGTCTTTGCTTCATTTATCATGTTCTATAAATATTTTATATGATACTCTTATTTCAGAGAGTAAATTTGCTCTGCTTAGGTCTGACACAAATGATTTGTTTCCTTTTTTTTTTTGCCTGCCATCATTTATACATATATATATATATATATATATATTGTGCCTGGAACATTTATTATTACTTTTAGAGCAACCAGCTGCGTTGCATAGTCGAAACGAAGAATGAGAGGAAATGGCTTTATTATATCATTTTGATGAGGATCCGTGAGTAAATGAAGTACTCTTAGCCTCTGTTTTTTCTTATTACTCTATAAAAACAATATTTATTTTAAAAAGGGTATTCAACATTGTTTGCAAAACTCATTGGTTTGAAATAGATAAAAATAAAATCATTTTTTACCATTTAATTTCAATAGTAAATTAAGCCAGAACAAATAAATTGAATCATTACCTCCGCCGAAGGAGGTATTGTTTTCACTGGCGTTGGTTTGTTGGTTTGTTTGTCAGCAAGATAACTCAAAAAGTACGGAACAGATTCGGATGAACTTTGTAGAGTTGTTGGAAATGCCAAAAGAAACAAGTGATTAAATTTTGGCATCTCTGAGTGCTTTTTTAAGATGCAAAATGAGCTAAATACTAATAAATATTTCAAGTTAGCCTACTCTGCCAATAGATGTCGCTGTACTGTGAAATCGGGTGCCGGAAGCGTCGTCCTCTCGGAATTTCCGTCGAGGAGAACCCTCCCCGTCCCTCTACGCCACCCCAGTCGTAAAAACCCGCCTCGTTATTAATGCTACTCAATGCCGAAAACAAATAGCAACTAGAGGCATATATACACTCAGAGAGTGCAAACCTCCGCCGTCACGGGGTCCTTATGAGCCTTCCGAGGCGGATTTTCACGACTGGGGCGGCGTAGAGGGACGGGGGAGGGTTCCCCTCGACGGAAATTCCAAGAGGAAGACGCTCCCGGCACCCGATTTCACAGTACAGCGACATCTATTGGCAGAGTAGGCTAACTTGAAATATTTATTAGTATTTAACTCATTTTGCATCTTAATTCTGCACTCAGAGATGCCAAAATTTAATCACTTGTTCCTTTTGGCACTTCTAACAACTCCACAAAGTTTCATCCGAATCCGTTCGTTACTTTTTGAGTTATCCTGCTGAAAATCCAACAAACCAACAAACAAACAAACCAACGCCAGTGAAAACAATACCTCCTTCGGCGGAGGTAATAAATACCTGCATTTTTCTTGTCGTCACAACTATTACATTACATTTGATTAAGTATATACATACAATATGCATACCATGTACACCCGAAATCAAAAGACACCGTACTAATAATTATGTACTATCTTCATGTCAAACAAACCCTCTCTTCGTATAAGCAAATAAAAATATGAAATATGATTGCGTAGCTCCTCATTCTTCGAAATGCATTAATATGGAAATGTATTGCAAAATATAAATATTTATTGTTATTTATGTTACTGTATTTTTAAATTTGCTGTATTCCATATTTAGTTGTTAAAGCTTTTGATTATCATTTATTAATTAATGTTTACAACTGACGTACTTATTGTTTTTTGAACAATTAGTATATATTTCAAAAGTAAGTTTCTTTTGCATATAAACAAAACTTTATTCTTAGCTTTGGTATATGAAAAAACTAATTTTATAAATATTATTTATCCAATCGAATGTTTTATAATAGAAACTTAAAAAAATACTTGTCAATATAAATACAAAGGGATACACTTTTTGGGCGTAAGATCTGTTTATCCTTTCCTTATTCGTAATATCCTTTAATGTTTAAAGGAAGCGTTAACTTTTTAAATAAAAGAGTCTTATATCCTAGGGAATAATTGAGCAAATTAATATCGAATATATAGTTTTACAATTCCTGTTGGGGAAATGATAAAACATTTTCGAAGCAGTATATTTTTGCATTCGTTCAATTTTCTTAGTTACTTATCTATGAAAAATTTACTTTTTTGGCATAAATACGGCGTCGTGTCGTTGTGTTTTTTAATCTAGCCGTTATATATTCCTTTCCCCCATACATTTATATCAGCCAATTGCAATGCACTAAAGGTTACAAAAACCTTTTATAAAATTTACTATCATTTTTTTGCTTTTATTCTATTACTACCTCTCTAAACTTTTGTCACGTGCTTAGTATCTTATTCAATTACATGTAATTTCAACAAACATTGAACTGTATTGACCATATATATGCATCGAATGCCTTCATCACACCGCTCTGTCAGGTTAGAAAGCTATTTATATGTATATGTGCATAGAAGGGTAGTATAACTCAATGATGTCACATATAATTTATATAGTGCATTTGCAAAATTTTCTTTAGTGTGTACATATAGGTATATGACACTTCAAGTTTTTGAAAGCAAACAATAGGTCAGGTATTTTTCCTTCGATATTGAAAATATGCACTTTTATAATGCTTACTACTACTACTTTTGTATAACGATGCAAGCTCATGATAAGCTAAAATCACTATATAGACAACATTTATATATGGTTGAACGTGAAAACATGAATAACAATAATAAGATTTAGCTATATGAACATTGGTATTATGTCACTAGTAGGTATTGTGGAGATAACTTCAATTCAGAGATAAGAATTTAATCCTTATGAACATAAATTGATTTTCTTTAATGGACCACAATTAAAATCACTCATGAATCCCTTGAATAATCTATTCTAGTAGTATCAGTTATTTTTTATTATATTAACCCTTAGATGCATGATTGACTAGACCCTACACTCTTCCATAAGTGGGTCAAAAATACCCATGTTAGAATCAATGTGTTTTTATGCCATTTTTGTCATTTTGGTTAAGAATAATCACTTGTATAATATTTAGTATTATATTTAGGACCACACAAGATGATTTCATGTTTGAAATATCTTTATTTTTCACTTTTTAACATTTTTGAAAAGAAAATTACCCAGAACAGCAATAGAAAAATGTGTCTTGTCTCATCACTGTATGCAGTTCAGACAAACTACCTGTATACAAAAACTACAATTTATTAAAATGTATAAAAGGTAAGTTAAAATGTAAATGGCATTATATCAAAAACATGTTTTTTGAGGAATACCTGGAATATGAAATAATAACAATTTTTTATTACGAAGATATTTCAAGAAAACAACCGCACCGGGTCATTTTTGACCCACTTATGCATCTAAGGGTTAAGATGCTCTTCAACTTAGGCAATTTTTATTCTTCACTATACAAAAATATCTCTAAGACGTACAAATAGGGATTAAAGTTATCAATTTATAAAATGATGTTTAATAACCACATGAAAAGCACCTTGAGAGATAAGTTAGTCATTAAGTTAGTAAGTTGTGGTCCCTCTATCTTCTTTCTGATATTTTTATGCACTTTCAATGCCTACATACCAATCATCCCTTCTCCTAGAAACACCTTTCACATTTTCTTCCAATTATATTTATTATTAATACCATTATTTGGAGGGCAAAAAAAAGAAGTTTTATCCCATTGGATTTTTTTTCTACTCTCTCGCAATGCTTCTACCTTTGTACACCCATAAACCAATAATTATAGGGTAATATGTGTATGCGTGTGTGTGTGTGTGCGTATATATATTTATATATAATTTTTCATTGCTCTTAGATTGAACCCAGTCATTAATCAAAAATGAAAGAAATGAAGAAAAAGAAGAACCCTTGTATAAATGTACATTAAAAATTGAAAAAAGATTAATGTAGGAAATTAGATTCATCTACTATATTAATAGAAATACCCCAAAAATGGGCCTCAACTTTTTATTTTTATTTTTTTGCCTATTTGGTTCGATAGAATTGCATCCGACGGATATAAATAAGCATTATAGCATTATAGTTAGTCTATCGAACCTAGGATCTTATCAATGAGGTAGACCAAAAATGACCATACCCTCTCGGGATTCGAACCTGCGCCCCCAACATTGAGAGTTGAACACGCCTTAACACGCACGGCTATCAAGCTCCCTTCAACTTTGATAAGAAATCGCGTTAACTCAGTGGATAACCTCAACCTCATTGAAAGATCCTAAGTTCCATAGTTTACTTTCAATTATGCTTATTTTTATACTCATAGGCGCAACTCAATCGGACCATATAGGCAAAAACTTAATAGTATTTTCATAATTTTTTTGGGGGGATATACCTAAATCAATGTTCTTCTTAAACTTAGTTTATGTGGTATAAAACATCATATCAAGAGACTCATGGTCTTTTTTTCTTCATTTTACAACTTTGGTTAAAGAATTCCTTTATTAATCTTTATTGAGGCGGAGGGCGCAGTGTTAAATAAAGTGATCTCTCATCTTCTCCCATATGACTTCCTTGTGTTCCAAACTGGCCCTGAGTTTCTTTATTTGCAGACTCTGTTTTTGAGATATCCTTTAAGAATGTTTGAGAGATCATCTACAATTGAATCCGGAATATTCCGTGCTGAGATGAAGTCAGTCCCTTGATATGTCCTGGTAGACTTGCTGGGGGAGCATCAAATGAAATATATCAGGGCTTACATATATATAATACACTTCAAACTTGTCGTGACATTGGCTAAAAGTAACTCTTTAGAGGCCGAATGATCCGTCTCAAGACTTATTTTGAGGAGGGCAATGGTATAGACTTAAACTGTTCAAAACGTCCGAGTGACGTGGACGGTTCTCATTGATCTATTTGAAGGCTCTACAGAGTCATATATTTCTGTAATGGTCTACCCAGTTCTGAATTCTGCTTTTATATTAAGCCTTTCCGCATTCAAATGCCTTCGTCTTTTTTAAAGATGCCTGTGATAATGTAAATTAATAAGGTGTATATTCTTTATCACAGCTCTCGCTGATTAAACTACTTTTTTAAAAATGAGAGTAGTTGACGAATAAATAATAGAGATATGACATAAAGTGCCCCTTTTTGGCTATTTTTTATGAAGAAAGAAAAAATAAAGAAACATAGCTAAACTAAGAAGCAGAAGAAGAAGAAAAAGAACATCATGAATATTAAAATCATTGCTTGGATTGAATTTCTTTTTTGTTGAATAGGAAGCCTTTTCAAACAGGAGACAATTGGAGGGACTTTTATGTGACAAATATCTCTTGACCTCATTTTTTGTAAAGTACGAATAATGTACCCCTTCTCTTCCCTCTTAATGTGATGCATTTAATGTAAATGTTAACGGTAATATACTGTAAAAGGATACAGGCGATAAGTAAAAATGAGTATCATATCTTGTGAACCTACATTCCAGACTTAAGTTATATTTTTCGACCTCACTTAAATTTACAAAATGAGATATACAAATATTTAATTCATGTATATTTACATTTGAGATTGATTTTTAAAGTAATTTACCATTGAAAATGGTATTGTTTGTGCTTTTTAATTATTTTCTTCAATTTAGAAATCAATTGTCCGTGTTGTATTGTGTTACCCAATTTTTTTCTGGGTAATAGAAGTATCTGTCCACCTGATTTTTGGGTTATTATAAAACCTATAAAGTTTTTACTATATATATTTCAAAATATTACACTGTAAATATTATTAGCAATAATGTTATTTATCTACATAAAAATATGATTATATTTTGTGAATATGCAGAGGCTTTTCAAAAAGTAATTAAATCAAAAAAGTCATATCAAATTTTTGTAAGCCTATGGCAATTGAAACATAATAAAATATTAATTAATCTCCGATCTGTCCTGCCGACCTATATAATAATAGGCATAATAGGCTCAATAAAATAAAGGAAGAAAAACGACACGATGGCATCCATATTAGATGATACAACAAAGAGAATGAAGGAATTATAGGTATCCCTAGAGCAGCCAAGGTATTAATATCAAGGGGATACGCATTAACTGAAATTTATTATAAGATTTCCTTATTTTTTTGTTATTCCCAAGGCTATTAAATGGTGGGCAATCATTTAGGTGGATAATTGTACGTCTACAACTCTTCAAGTTGAGCAACTTTTCCTCCTCTGTTGAGTAATGAGGTTTTATTACAGGTTGGTGGCCTGTTTATAAAAAAATATTGTATGTCCAAAATACACTCTAAACTAGTGGCATATATACACTCAGAGAGTGCAAACCTCCGCCGTCACGGGGCCCTTATGAGCCTTCCGAGGCGGATTTTTTCACGACTGGGGCGGCGTAGAGGGACGGGGGAGGGTTCCTCTCGACTGAAACTCCGAGAGGAAGACGTTCCCGGCACCCATTTCACAGCCCAGCGACATCTATTGGCAGAGTAGGCTAACTTGAAATATTTATTAGTATTTAGCTAATTTTGCATCTTAATTCTGCACTCAGAGATACCAAAATTTAATCACTTGTTCCTTTTGGCATTTCCAACAACTCCACAAAGTTCATCCGAATCCGTTCCGTACTTTTTGATTTATCCTGCTGACAAACAAACCAACAAAACCAACGCCAGTGAAAACAATACCTCCTTCGGCGGAGGTAATTAGTTGTTGCATCTAGATCAGGGATGGGCAAACTTTTGACTAGCAGGCCTAAATATCAGCGCGCCATCTATTGGTGAAACGCGGTATTGTAGGTACAAGACGTAATGAATGATTTATGAAGCATTACTTTTTTTATACTGGACAAGCTCGGCGGGCCGGATTAAATTGTCTAACGGGCTGTATACTGCCCGCGGGCCTTAGTTCGCCCATGTCTGAACTAGATGTCCATACAATAACTCAATGAACGTCAGGAGGTTATTATCTTCCACTCTCTACCACTGTTGAATGATAAGTACTTACATAAGGCATATACTACATACATGTATATGGATAAGAAACTGCACAAACTTCAAAGGGAAAAGATGTAGCTTTATTAGGCTCTTGATTGATAGAGTGAGTGATAATTGCCGTCAATTGGATAGATGAGCTCCTTGAAGAACTCAAGGCTCTTGAGATGGGCTTATCATTCTGAAATGGATTACAAAATTGCAATGGAAAGAGCAACATATTTTTTATATATTCAAATGAAATATAAGTTTAAATTATTTTAAAATAAAGGTTTATTTTTTATTTTTTTGTGTTTGATTGTTATGGCAACACCTGCAGTACATAAATAGTAGTTATTTAAACCTCTCCCAAGTCCTTAAAAGTAGCAAACAAAATAAGAAGGAAATCCTCTTCCTCGCTAAATATTGTAAGAGCTCATTTGTTTGTTGATACACAAATTTTTAATTTATATATTTTTTTTAAATTATATTCCCCTTTAATACTAATATCTATTATAATATAATTCGTTTAATTACCCCAAGTCATTGTTATTACGTTCCTGGTATTTATTAAGTGAAGGTTCTTGAAGAGTCTTTTTTTAGGTGGGAGGTGGGCAAAGTCCATTTGTGATTTTACCTTGCATAACTTCCAGATTTTGTCAAGTAAGAGAACAAATGTATATTACTCAGTACTCGATGGCACTAGCGATTATCCTGTGACACTCGTTAACTGTGACTAGCTTAGAAGGACTTTAGCATGTGATGGAAGTTTGTTTATTATACAGTTTCTGTCTTATAAAAATATTAAATATATTTTCACGGAAATATATCTGCATAATATATTTGAAAATATATTTTTGGTAAGTGTAATCCAAACAGAATGTTCCTTTTCTAGGAATAGGGATGCGAAATTTAGCTAACACACTATCGCGATTTTTACAAATTATTTTATTCTGTTTAGAAAGATTCCTTGGAATGCAATTTATATATGATTGTTAAAGGGAACACATATATATATATATATATCTTTAAACCATTTACTATATTTTATACCTCTGATCCAACAACACAGAACCAAAGAAATGATCAAAGTTTTTATTTGGATGCTTCGTAAAATTTGGTGACTTACTTTAGTGTCCGTTTGCCAAAGTAAAATTTTTGGACTAAAATATCAATTTATGTTTTGAATATACACATTTAGCTATTGAAATTAAAAAACTCTTATTATATAAAACATACTCTTTATTAGATACATTTTAAAATAAAAAGTCCTCTTAAAGGATTTAAAAAAAAAGCTGCTGAAGAGTAAAGTAGCTCCTTGGTCAAATGTCTTGTCAGCTTTCAGATAAAGATAAGCACAGTGATTGCCTAATACCCGCCTAATGTATCGCAGTCTCTTCAATTATCATAAAGAAACGTATCTCCATATGTTTATATATCTCTATGTATATGCATCCTTTGAGCATTATTCTTTCTTCATCCTTCTTCCTAGCGGCTCAGAGATTAGGACTTTTTTCTTTTTCTCGTCACCCTATGCTTTGTTATTTTGAAAGAAAATCTTCAAGGCTTTGATCTATCTTTTTTACGATCGTCTTTTATCTTGATTATTAGACACACACACACTTCATCCATATAACTATATATTTATTTATGTACATAAAACATATATCTGAGATAGGCCGGCATTAGGGTAAAGAAAAATTAGAGTATTAGAGTGAGTTTTTACGCCTCTTAAGGTCGTTTCTTTGATGGATTGACGACACCCCTTCCCCCTCCTCCTCCTCCCATTCACTCATAAACGCACATCAAATCCTTATATATATATACATATTATTTGTATGCACATTGATCCGTCTCTCTATACTCGGCTTAAATAAAGTGTGGGTGATTCCTTTCATGGAAGAAAAGTAGTTCTTAAAAATGTATATTTAAGCTATTATACATCTTTAATAAATATGCATCATGAGTAGCATCAAAGTATCTCCCCATATTGTTGTAATTAACGCTTTGTTAGAGTACATATATTTAAACAAAAACATTTTTTTCCTTTGGAGCAAATGTGGCTTTCATTAGATCTTCATAATTTGATCATTTCTTTCCCTCCTCTTGTTTAATTTACATATTTAAATAAATATTTTAAACTTGCAGAAAAATATAAGTTTTTTTTGTATATTAAGGGATTATTGTATATGACATTTAAATGTGGGCGATTCTCGTGATAAAAGGGTAATAGTTCCTTTATATGTACATACACAGCACTCATATATATAGTTAAAAATCATTCATATTAGATATCCAATAAAGTAGCTTTATTTTTTTGTAATAATTAAGGTTACTTTTGTCTCCTACGCGATTGGTTGAAAGAATTTTGACAAAAATCAGTCGGTATTATGAAATAAGGAATGTGTTCAATTATAATTGTTGAGGTCCATAAGAGCATAGAGTGTCTTCCTTCATGGGGCTTTGATCTATGTCCTTTAAATTGACTCTTTCTAAATCCAGTATTAATATTAATTGAATAAAGCAGAAAAAGCATTAAAAGAATGTTTACTTTTGTATCATTATTATTACTAATAAACAAATTCTCCCTCGGATATTAAACCGTAGAAGAATAATTAAAATTGATTTGCCAGCTGACGAATGATGTTTATTGATGAGTTTCCATAAAAACATCCAAATCTATTGTGTTAATTAATTTCACGTGACGTAAGAAGACCTTAAGAGGAACATGGAATGATGTGGAGTCGCAGAGTCCCTTCAAAAGAGGAGCAAGGAATGATGCGTGAGGTCACTGAGTCCCTTCGAGAAGCAAGGATTCCTATGGGTCCACTCTATTCCTTCTAAAAAGAAGCAAATAAGGGTTAATCATCTGGAGAAGTGACTCAGACAATACAAAGGAAACATACGGAAACCAATAACTGACGTCACACGCATCAAACTAATTCCCTAAATAATTATTATGCCGTTTGATCCATCTCATGATGATATATTAGCTTTACACAAACTTATAAGTACAATCCAACCTGTCAATATTGGCCAGATAGCCCAAAAAGTGGCCGCTATTGAGAAGGTTTACAGTACTTATTTTTTTCTTATTGGATGGACATTTGGATGCCGCAAGTGACCATTATAGACAGGTGCCGCTTACAGAGAACTTGACTTTATGTAATTATGTATTATATAATTTCTTTCGTATATACAATATATAGACAACTAACTTATGATTGACTTTTATGAAAAAAGGTTACATTCTCAAATATTTCAAACAGTTATGTTGCTTAGTCCATATGATTTATTGCTAAATGGCCATATTCGTTTAATTCATAAGCTAAATGAGTTGATTCCTTTGCACAACAAAAAATATTTGCTTATGTCAGATACCAAATATCCTCCTGTATGCTCTGATGGATCCTTCAGGCAAATTTACTTTGCATAAAGATAACAGATTCTCTTTTTTTGCAAACTCATTTATTTTGGGAGAGCTCTTAGACTACTGCTTGTCTACTATGACCCATTTATCTCTTTGCTTAAGGATAGTCCATCATTCCATGTTGTGTACAGTATGCTTGAAGCAATTAAGATATGTGTATATTTATGATTTCTTTTTCCTTGTACGAAACTTTATTAAATCATGTAATATTCATAAAAATGCATTAAAACGGCGTCTTATTAACAATATCATCTATTACTATATCATATAGTGTACAGTATGCTTGAAGCAATCAAAATATGTGTATATTCATGATTTCATCATTTTGAATCATATCTCCATAAAATATAATCAATCATTTTTTATATTTAAAAAAATTGGGAAACCAAAAAAGATCCCTGATGAATCACATAATAATTATCTGTAACGTTCTACTGGTTTTACTAACTGTTCCATATACTTCATATTTTTAAATTCTATACAAACAAATCAACTTCATGATTGTATATTACAATACTTAACAAACCCCATTTTGTTTCTAACCGCTTATAAAACAATATAATGAGAGAAGTAATATTTTTTTGGTTCTACAATATTGTTTTAACAAACATTTTATCATCTTTTTACAGTTAAAGAATTAACAAAATATTTGTTACATAACGTTCATACCACTTGATGATGAAGGATAAAATCACTTTATGACCTATAGATTTTATTTTAAACCTCTTATTTATATATATATAATAATAATTCACCAATCTCTGTCCGTCTGTATGTCCGCACGCTATCTCCTCCCACATTTATAGTCAGATTTGAACTTTTAAGGTATCCACGAAATCCTTGGGTCAAGACGGACCTAATAAAACTATTTGCAAAATGATGGGACCAGAAATGAAAAAATAACAGACCTTGTCTGATTTTAGCACCTACTTTTCAAGGTAAAGAGGAAAAAAGAAAAACAAAAGGAGGAGGAAAGTTAGAGATAGAAAAAGAAAAAAGCATCTCATGTGGCTTAAAACATATTCTTTGTACAAAGTCAAGCTTTGGGTGAGGAATGTTTGTACAAAACAGAAAATTCTTTCTCTCTCCTCTCTAAAAATTCTTTAAGGTCTGTTTCACTCACAAACTAGCTCCAAAACCTATCCATACCCAAAGGGCGAACATATAGACGCCGTAGGCGCCCAAATATGCGAGTATATATAATTAAAGCTACACTGAATCTCTCATAATCTTCTTGATTATTTTAAAGCTTAACAAATGTTATGGGTTTTTGAATTCACAATGCAGTAAATAAATATGGTTATGTGCTTTTGAATATTTTTTCCAACATTTAATTAATTTCTTAATGTTTATCATATAATATTGCCAAAAAAACATTTTATTTAAATCTAAGCAAGTATAACTTACTATCATATTCGCTAATTTTATACTTTTAACCTTACATTTATTCATGTTTTTTTTCTGATTTCTTTGTTTTTGAGAAAATATATACGAAAAAATATTGAGTAATTTAATATATATATATATATAATATTTTCTATCCCTTCTTGTCCTTTTTAAATAAAATATAAAATTCAAGAGGCATTTAAATCTGCTCCATTTTATCCTCTTTTAAAAATATCATTAATATTTTTTTTATTTTTTTGCCAGATCCATCCCATCAATCATTAAAGCATATCTCGTCTTCATCCACTCATCCTTCCATTAATTACGTTTTGCACTCAGCAAAAAAAATAAACTAACTTAGAACCCAGCTTTTAATCAAAACCATATCGGCATTAGCGTTCACCTTTTTTAGAGAGAGAGAGGATAAGCATAGAAACGGCATTTTAATTAAAATGAAACGTGTAGTAAACAAGTTATTGTGTTTTCATTGATTTGCGTCCAGCCCAGAGAACAGAAAAAGGTCAGATGGGGGGCGTCTCTGATTTAACTCTTCTGTATTGTTGTAATAATAAAATTACTATAACAACAGCTAATAAAAAAGAGGGCGTTTGCACCCAAATCTTTTGAAATATGACTCCTACTTAAATATATGTATACACTTACATGAGGGAGGGTTATTGATTAGTCGTAGAATATGTTTGCCTTATAAAAATCTTCAGATTGTTTTTTAGATCCCTCTCTTTGATGATTTTGTTGATGTGTACATAAGTATGAGTAGAAGGATGGCAGGAGTGCTTGTTATATGTTTATGACAAGGATTTTCCTTAATAAGGGGTGTATAACTTTAAACTTTATTGAACTCCATAGAAAAATTATTCATTAAGATTTGTTTAAACATTTCTTGGGTCTTATGCTTAGGAGGGATCATCCTCCTATATATGTAATAAGGCTCAACAGAGATGACAAAAAATCATAACACTCTGCAAAAACTATATGAAAAATTATCAATTAGGGATAGAAACAAAAGAAATCCTGCAATAAATGTTGGATTATATCCCTGTAATTCCTTCGTAGTAATTTTAGTCGTGCACTCTCCATTGCAAGTCTTTGCATTGCACGCGTTTCCCTTCGTTCTCTTATTCTTCGCAGGTGTAATATTAGCGTTCTTCTTTTCATTGTGGGTAATTTCTTCGCAGAGTAATTTCTTCGCAGAGTAATTACTTCGCAAGTAATTTCTTCGCAGAGTAATTTCTTCGCAAGTAATTCTTTCGCAAGTAATTTCTTCGCAAGTAATTTTCTTCGCAGGGTAATTTCTTCGCAAGTTTTCATTTTTGTGAAGGATTTAGTCACAACTGTGTTTCTATATGCATATATTTGAATTGTTTTTTGTATGCCATCAATGCAATGCTTATTCGTTCTGGTTTTACACCTATTTAGCCTATGCATTAGGCATATCAAGGGGTCCTATATGGATCCTTTTTTTGCATATAGCCGAGTATGAAATGATTGTTTACTTCCCAAGTATTTTTTTCGTTTACCAGAATCATTTCGACGATTTTTGACAGGAGAGCTTTGTATAGAATTGTACAATACTTGGATCATAATGAAAACTAAATTTCAAAGTACATTGGAGTATAATTGATATTAGGATATCAATAGAAATTAGTAGCTTTGTGCTACAATAAATAAAATAAAAATAACCAAATGTGCTCAATAATGGCCTGCTTCCTTCTGATAGGACTCTCGTGGCGATCAGTCGTGGAATAAGTGCCCCTAACATACGAAGAACTGTATGGATCCCGAGAGTGCCTTAGGGATCCAGACCGGTAGCAATCCGGAGTAATGTAGGGATCCGGAGTGCATCAATGATCTATTGTAGCAGGGGAGGTTCTCCAGCTGAAGACCGTAGGAAATGTCGTCCAGCAAAGATGATCCGGGAAGTCCGTAATTGAGAATCCTTCGTCGGAAGGAGGCCTCCTTCTCCGCATTAACATAACAAAGTCCTGAGCTTATTATTATGTTATTATATTATTGTTATTGTCTATTCTTCACGCTTTATTTATGTAGCACAAAGCTACTAATTTCTATTGTATATCCTAATATCCAATATACTCCAATGTACTTTGAAATTTAGTTTTCATTATGATCCAAGTATTGTACAATTCTATACAAAGCTCTCCTGTCAAAAATCGTCGAAATGATTCTGGTAAACGAAAAAATAATACTTGGAAGTAAACAATCATTTCATACTCGGCTTATATGCAAAAAAGGATCCATATAGGACCCCTTGATATGCCTAATGCATAGGCTAAAATAGGTTAAAACCAGAACGAATAAGCATTGCATTGATGGCATACAAAAAACAATTCAAATATATGCTATAGAAACACAGTTGTGACTAAATCCTTCACAAAAATGAAACTTGCGAAGAAATTACCCTGCGAAGAAATTACTTGCGAAGAAATTACTTGCGAAGAAATTACTTGCGAAGAAATTACTCTGCGAAGAAATTACTTGCGAAGTAATTACTCTGCGAAGAAATTACTCTGCGAAGAAATTACCCACAATGAAAAGAAGAACGCTAATATTACCCTGCGAAGAATAAGAGAACGAAGGAACGCGTGCAATGAAAAGACTTGCAATGGAAGAGTGCACGCTAAAATTACTCACGAAGGAATTACTGTGCACCATAAATG
>CP045898.1:8966647-8981850 GCA_013387185.1 Caligus rogercresseyi | reverse complement strand
TTGTCAGCAGGATAACTCAAAAAGTACAGAACGATTCGGATGAAACTTGGTGGAGTTGTTGGAAATGTCAAAAGTAACAAGTGATTAAATTTTGGCATCTCTGAGTGCAGAATTAAGATTGAAAAATGAGCTAAATACTACAAATATTTCAAGTTAGCCTCTGCCAAATAGATGTCGCTGTGCTGTAAAATCGGGTGCCGGGAGCGTCTACCTCTCGGAATTTCCGTCGAGTGGAACCCTCCCCCGTCCCTCTACGCCGCCCCAGTCGTGAAAAATCCGCCTTGGAAGGTTCATAAGGACCCGGACGGCGGAGGTTTGCCTCTCTGAGTGTATATATGCCTCTAGTTTTAAATGTCACCTAACAAAACCGCAAAAATAGGTAATTTTAACGGTTCGTATTGTCAAAACAATCGTAAAGTAAAACAGCATATAATGGTTAGAAAAAAAGAAAATAATTATAAAATACTATTTGTCGAAATCATGCGGTCAATTAATGTTTTCAGAACTTATATTGTGGTTGGAGCTGATTCTCTATAAATTCAATATATATTACGTTAGAAAGAAGAAAGAAGTAAAGGATTTTTAATAGTGTTCAATCTCTTATTAAAACTACCTATATATATTGTAATATTATAAATAGAACTATTTTATCTTATTTTAATATAAGTATAATTAGTTTTAATAAAGAATTTGACGATGAGGAGAAAAACAGACTCAAATTGGTCTCAGTTATTTTTGTCGTTGGTGATCTATAGGAACTAATGGCTCCTATTAAGTTAAATATATTACTTTTTACATTTACGCTATATTTCATGCGTACAGTGTATATTTCTATCAGTAGGGGTTTTCTTTTTAAATATTGACCTATTATCGTTTTAAAGCAATGGTATATATGGCTTATAACAATATAATATTTAAATATCATATAACGGACGCACCAAAATATATGAACAAATAAAATTGATACTCAGTTGCATTTTCAGACATGTTGAAGGTGCAGAGTACTCAGTGGATATTGGTATGAAAAAAACCCGGGTTCTTCTTTTTTTATTCTTAGTGTAAACAGCTAATTGAAAGTGTATATTTTGCAGGCCTTTCAATCTCTCAATATGGTTTTGAAAAATAAGGAATCTTTTTTTAATTGAAATTAACTAGAGGCATGTATACACTCAGAGAGTGCAAGCCTCCGCCGATCCCACCAAATAAATCACTTAACAGAATTGCAATCCAATCATATATGTTACATAAGTAGGTGTGTTTGGTGAATAATGAGTGAGGAGAGAGCCATCCTAAAAAAAATCCATTGACGTCATACTAGTTATTCGTCAATTCAGAAATACGTCACTGGATGTATAAACTCCTTTCTTTTCTCCATCATGCTCTTAATAGTAGCGTTATATTTTATTTAATATAATATTAAGAGGAAGACGGGAAGAGAAAGAAGTTTAAGCACCCAGTGCGTAGTCCTTAGCTGATAAATCAACAATATTACGTCAATGAATATTTTTAAGCGTTTGTTCTTTCCTACTCCCTGAATAGAGACCCCATTTCATTATTAATATTTTTAGTATTTAGCTCATTTTGCATCTTAAATAAGCACTCAGAGATACCAAAATTTAATCACTTGTTTCTTTTGGCATTTCCAACAACTCCACAAAGTTTCAACTGAATCCGTTCTGTACTTTTTGAGTTATCCTGCTGACAAACAAACAACAAACAAACAACAAAACCAACAAACCAACGCCAGTGAAAACAATATCTCCTTCGGCGGAGGTAATTATATTTTTAATTTACACAATTCTTAAAGGTTCCTTCCTTCTAATCTTTTAACAATTTAAAGCTAGTTTTAATATATTTTTACTTTAATATTAATATGATTTATATATGACTAAGCAGATTTTCAAACAAAATAAAAAATGATTAATTTCAGTGTTTTATAGGTAAAAAATATCCATAATAAAAATTATGTTCAAATATGGCGATGGGGTAAATATAATTATAACAGTCTTAATTAAATGTATAAAAATACGCTTACTAATTATTTTATATAGATAATATTATAGCTTAATCTGCTTCAACACAAAAAATTGGGGTTATTAATTTAAGAATAAACGTGGTTGAACAATTCAACAGCCTACATATATCAAAAACAATGTATGTTATCATCTAATTAGTTCTTATTTCAGAATATTTATATTCATAAGATCCCATTAACGATAAAAATTATTTACGTGGATTCAATTTTGAGCAGTTTTAGATATTTTATAGGTATATTTTATTTTGTCTAAAAAAGTGATATAAAAGTAACAAAAAACTCACTATTTTCCTACAACATCTATTATATGATTTTCGTTGTTAAATAATGTAGTGTTCATCCATACTGATTATTTTTTTATATCCCTTACATTTACAATTTTTCTGACTAATTAAAGTTTATAAATAAAACGCACTGGACATTCGCAAAAATAAAGATACTGAATTAAAGATTGCAGTTCGATCAGTTGTTATTTATTTACAATAAATATTGTTAATTTTTTTTTTTTGAACAAAAATGTGACTTAAGTTATATTAATAATATAAATAATCAAATCTATATCATAGTTTTGGTATTTTAAGAACGAGTGTTGACTAATTTTAGTTTTTTTAATACAAATAAAATCATACACAACAAATGAATGTACCTACATTTAGTAAATAGCTACTTTAGCTACTTAATTTAGAGCCAAATATATTCTTAACATCATTTATTACTCTATTTATATCAAGACCAAGTAAGAAGATTTGTATTCATTAGTTAATAGCATGATAGTAAAGTGTTTAAAATAACTAGTCACGATGTTAAAAAGGTTTACGAGCTCTTAAATGATAGAGATGGAAAGGTTTCTTTAGAATCCGGGTCTAGAATTCGTGATAGAGACACTATTATGATAGTTTGCGCTTATATCTTGTGGCAATCGCGATAATAATCATACTTAGCTCCACTCGTTGTATTGAGAATATGCAATGAGTATTTTGGTTATTTATATACTTTTCTATATTCCAGCAAATTTTATTTTGTTAGAGATTGTATATTAATTTTTAGAATAAGTTAAAACTAACATCACAGAGTATAAAACATGAGTGGATACATTTACTTTACCTTGAATCACATTGAAACATTTAATTGTGACAATTTTATTTATTATTTTGATTAACTACCAAAAAATAATTAATTTCATAACTATATCAATAAATCCATTATCAACAAAACTCCTGGATTCATAAATTGATTGAATTTGAGAGGCTCTTTGAAGTCTTTCTGTTCAGCTTATTCTTTATAAAATCTCCCGGATTTTCTTTGATGATCAAGAACATCATATTCTGCCTGTTCTTTATTATCCCCATTTAAAATTTCCTAAAGTTATCTATTAAGGATGTTGGAGTGAATGTTTTATTGCACTATGATTTTTGTACAGTATTTTAAAATAATGACTGGACAGTTCATATATGTATGAAACAAAAATGCTAAAAAAGTGGCCGTTGGACAAAGGATTTTTTTCTCATTAAGGGAGGATAAGAAAAAGGGATCCCATGGCATGAAAGTAAAGAGTATCCATTTCATTTATCTTATATATCATTGACGATTCCATTAAAAGTGACTCCAATTTTTAATCACCAAGTGTATATTTAAAAGTGACAGTGAGTTAGGGGTTTGATTTGCATTCCGACAAAGAAAACAACATCAAGATTTTTTGACCTCAAAATCCCGATCAAAAGGGGTCTTCATGGAACTACGCTTTCGACTTGGTTAATTTTAGTTGGATGAATTTCAGCCATCTACAGAAAATTGTGAAACAATATTTTTGCTTCTACAACCTACAGTTTTAAATTATTTATTTTAAATGTTATGTTTTATGTTATGTTGTATTTTGTTTTATAACTTTTCAACATTATTTATATTATGAAACTTGTTTAACACTTTTATATGCCCTTATTGCAGCTCTGTCTTTTGGCAGGGAGTCTAATTTTAAGCTATAATGTTTATGTATGTATTATTTTTATACACAATTCTACCGCCTAGATTACTTTGTATCCAAAGTTACAATTGAAATAAAGACCTTACAAAACATGAAGATACATGTACCTATATAGAAGGGATTCTTATTTCAAATTTTTCTAATTATGAGTGTCGGGCATTCTCTAAGATTGTGCAAAGAGTAAAAAATAAGTGTCTCCTAAACGGACCCAAATGTTATGTAGTATTTTTTCACCATTCAAACGCATCAGGAAGGTAAATCCGAGGGGGTGCCCGACTCTCAAATCCGAGAAACGTTTAATAAGAATTTATACATTATACCTATAATTTTCCTGCTATACATCATACCTATATTAAATAATTATTAAATATAAAGGGCTTAAGAGTGTCTGGTTTGTGCAAAATATATGATCCCATCGCTGCAAAAAAAACTTATTCAAGCTTCTATATTATCTTTCATATTTTACTTCAATACCTGCTACATCAAAATGAATGAAGTTATGTTATTTGGCCTTCATCAGCTTTCGCTTTTGTTTCTATTGAAATTTATATTTTCATTTCAAGTATGTTTGGATAAAGTAGAGGTATGTGTTAGCCTTTTTTTAGGAACACAGTAGATTTAAAATATATGATCATTGTTAAAAAAGAATTAGCATTTTTTTTTTGCAAAAATGAAGTTTTTATTAGTCGTATCTTTCATGTCGATAATTATCACCTTAAGTGATACATTGAAATAGATAAACATTTTTTGCAGCAGAAAAAACATTTTATTGTTGAATATGCGAGGATCGACAATATAGCTATTTTCAATCATTAATTAATTCATTATGTAAATTACCCTCATTAGATGCATCCTAATTATCTGTGTATAACTAATCATAATTACTCATTAATTAATTATGTAAAGTTCAATAAAAATTAGTAAGTTTCACATTAGCTTTCTGAGGTCCTTCATTTTAGTAAAAGTATTATAATATAGTAACTTTTTTCGGTTAAAAACATTTATTCGATTCACTCTGAAAATTTTGTACAGTGTAGAATACAAAAATTATATAAAAAACAAAGTCAAACTATTCAGGGCAGTTGTAGTAACTTGGCTTTTTAATGATACTTAAAGATCAATGGAGATGATAATAAGGCAGTTTTGTTTGCCGTAGAGCACTCGAGGCCGTCATTGAATCGCTTGATTTAATCTTCATAACATGGACCCATGTTAGTAATGACATCATGTATCTAAGAAGCCTTAATCAAGCCTTATTTCCCCTCAATGGTCAAAAAGGTAAAAAGGAACGAAGTGTATATTGAAGGCAGTGTGAATCTGCCTTGAGTCGTTCTTTTAATGCCAGGTTGAGCAGTCTTAGGTCAAGGGAAGTCGTAAAGATTTTTTTTTCAGGGACATCTTCTTTACAACAAAACACATACAACGACTATCAAAAGGTAGGTCAATGTAATTTATAAAAAACTCAATTGTAGTATAGATGGGGGTTCAAAGCGAAGTCATTTAGTTGTAACTTTAAGACTTGAAAGTAATGGTTGTATACCAATGTACGAACAATTTTTTTCAATTCAATTTTAAAAAAATACCTGAAGAGAGATTATCGTACACTTTTTTGGCCATATTATCGTACACTTGAATTTGTAAATTGTGTTAAAAAAATAATTATTATGATTATACATATATATATTGGAAAGCATTTTGGGTTATTAGACTCCTAAATTCTTCAGCTACAATGTCTATCACCAGATATCTTACCCTGCTTGTTGCCTCTCATCTTGCCAGAACATGTTCAGAGTTTCTTTTTCATCATTGCAAAAGAAGCAAATCCGATCGATTGGTATTTTTCTTGTATACTTTCAAAAGTCAGAGTGTATTAGTTGATACGCATACCAGTAGGATGTTTTTTATTAATTTCCTGCTGCCAAGAGCAATTAAAATATCTCTGGTTGAAGCTTTTACTCCAGGCGACTCTCTTCTCCTATCTTTTTTGTCTTCAAAATGATGTTTGTGGACTCTTTTAGTGGATTCATTATTTCTCCGTGTATAAACAGTTGCTTTATTCAACTAAAATAAAGTGGTTATATGGAGTATATTATTCAAGGAATTCGTAAATGCCATGGGTCGAGCCCATGAGAAGGCACACTTAGGTGTATGAAATCTCTAAAGCTGATCGATGTTCAGACCTCAACAAGTGAAGTGAAAATAAATGGTTTTTTATCATTCTAACTCCTATTCTTTTAACCAATCATGTTCAAGAAAACGTTATTCCTTTGTTTTCTTTAGTCATTGAAGTTCAAGACAGTTTTCAAAATGGCTGTCATATAAACCTTATTATTTATTATTTTGCCAGCACTTTGTTTTCTTAATATTTAATTATAGAGTAAGGGCAGTGTTGTTAGGATTAATAGTAGAAGTACAAAAATAAGATATTTGCTTCTAGTTAATTACTGTCTTCATTTTTTCTTCAATGTTTCTTTTGTAAAAAAGAGTATTTACCTTACAATGCTTACTTACTACTTACTTATTTGGATTTTTCCACTTCTTTCCCCTAGGAGGCATTCCTTTATTACTACATTTTCCTTTGTTTATTTTCTATTAGAATCGACCTTTAATTCATATTATATATATTCGTCATGTACGACTCCTTGTACCAATATTCCTAAAAAAGAGGGGAGACAAAAACGTTCCATTGAGCAATGCTTTAAGTTCTATCATATTAATATTTTCGGTATGACAATAACCAGTTGACAATCTTTTAAAAGTTTTATTTCATATGAATGTAACCACCTTATGTTTTGCAATTCTTTTTATATATTGAATAAATGCATCTATTCACATTCAACAGCCATGTAGTACAATCTTGAAATAGTGTGTGTAAAGAGTACAGATGGCTTAAGATATTGGAAACTGATGTATGTACAATTTGATTTCTATACAAAAGTATTTTAAATACATAAAAGTATGTGTTAATATGAAAGCAATAAGAGTATAATCAATTTAGACTATTTTGAAGTCAGGAATATGAACAAATATTCGTGTTAATATTTATTTCAATATTATTGATTCTCTATAAATGATAATGTTTTAATATCCTTTTTGGTAAAAAATATACAAACATATTGTAAAAAATGAACATATGTGTTGTAAATCTTCAGTAATAATAATATAAATTTCTTGAGGGATTTCCAAGTGAGAAATACATAAATTGGAGTTGTCTTTTCAAATTTATAGAACCTTTAAAATACGTTAGACATATCTTATCTATACTTCTTTTTTGGTATAAAATTGGCATATATTTATAATTATTGGATAAAAGAAACCTATTAATATTGGATTAACGATATAAAAGTTTTTGGGAGGTAAGACGTCTATTATAAAAAACATGTTAAACTATTGAGGTATTATTCTCACAGCCTCTCTAACTTACGTCATGTATCCTTTTGTTCAGGGTAGTTGACTTAATAATAATATATAAAATTGCATGTGTCTGTTGTTGTCTATCTCATCATTGATCATATTACTTACGCTTACTAGGACAAATTAAAAAAATTAATCTAATCTAAACAAATGTAACTTTTATACACTTTTTTAAAGGAAATAATTCAGCATTTAGCCATTTTGACAATACAAAATCGTAAATTTTTGATGATGTCACTACTTTGGTTCGCCTTCCTTCATTTTATATTTCAAAGCTCGCTTTCATTCATTGTTCCTGCTGGTAACAAAACATCATTCATTGCAGTTCCATCTAAACTCCTACATATGTATATATATAAAAAATAATTTTTCCTCAGACCCCCTGGAGGTTGTTTTTCTCAACCCTCTTTAACTTGATTTAATATGGTGCCGTTACGGGAGAGACTTTAAACTTCCTTATCGTTTAAAAAAAATATTTTCATAATGTGTAAGCTCTCTCACCTTCATTTTTTTCTGGGGAAAAATGATCCTACTGAGCAGGGTGTCCTACATTTTTTTACTTCACGCAAACAGGGGTGTTGTGCTGACTTTGCCGTAGAACTTTTAATTAGATTTTTTTCCTCTGAATAGAAATATGGAAAATGAAAGAAAGGGTTTGTGTCATTTTTTTTGTAAATATGGTATTATAGTGTGATTTTAATATTATAAAAAGTTGTAAAAATTGATTATTATAATTTAATAAATCTTGTACGTTGTTTATATGAAATATTATTCCTTATAATCTGTAAATGTATAAAACACAACATTAAAAACTAATTATGTAATATATAAAAATATAAGTTTATATGTTTCAACAGTTAATGCTCATCTTATCTTATAAATAGTTGAAAATATTTATGTTTTCGTTGTCTGGTTTATAGGATATCAAATGAATCTACCGAAAAATTATATTAATTGTTTCCTCCCTACAATAGCAAGATTTTTCACGAATTAGTTTTATCAGGTTAAAAAAGTAAAACCATCAACTCCTTTCAATATATTTTTCTTATTCAAATTTATGCAAAAATAGTTACGCTTACTTTAAAATATAGAATATATATATTTCTACCTCTCTTTAATTCCGCAACAAATAGGAGATTTCCCTATTACCAGAGACCAATAAATCTTGAGGATAACTCTTAGAAATGTAATATGACACTAATTACAGCATGTATGTTATGAAATATTTTTGTGCTGTTGAGTTCCGGCATTGGAGTGTCTTTAGTATTATTAAAATAAATTTAAGACAAACTTAAGACAATTAGTATTGTTTTGTAAATCTGTGAATAGTTTTATGTTGAAACACACCATAACGTATATATATATATATATAACATGCCATTAAGAATCTAGACAAAAACAAAAGACATCTTTAATTTTGTTTAAAAGATAAAATTTTAATCCACGAGAAAAGAGGGAGGCTTTAATATCTTAAAAAGCAATGCACTAATGAAATGATCCGAGGAAAAGAAATTATTTGATGAGTTCCCAGGGCACCATCATTTCGCATTGTGGGATTACATTCATAGGCTCAGAGGTGCCATTAATAAATATATATATATATATATGTAAGGAGAAGAGAGAGAGAAAGAAAAAAAATCATTCCCAATTATTTTAAGTGCTTTAGGGAAAAAGGGATTTTGCGTACAAGGGGTTTCCCAGCCTTGAGAACTTTATTCCTTTTTGATAAGTTTATGCAGAGAGGCCTTGAAAGGGGGGGGGGGGAGGAGGCTTGAAAGTAAAGTTAACATAAAAGTTGATAGGCATATATATTTCAATTGATCTTCTGATTAGCAGGAATTGTTAGCTCAGTATGTGTAAGCATGTTCAACGTTCAATATTGTGGGTGCAGATTCCACTCCTAACAAGAGGGAAAACTAATATTGTACCAGGTTAATAATAAGATCTTATGTTTGTGTAGTAATTTGAATGCTAGAGTGCTTTTAAATATGTTTAGGGGTTTAGCGGTACATCCGGAATCGAAAAAGGGGACTATTTTTATAATATAAGTTCCTAATGAACTATTCCCTTGAAAAGGCAAGGCCATATAAAAAGTGGAGTGTATATATTCTTCTTGAGGGGAAATATCAGTACCTCTTCTATATTCCGAGACACTCCAAAGTGAACTGTTTAAAACAATAATAATAACAAAATGAAGGACAAAACAAGGTCTTTATGATAAAGTCTTGGCATTATACAAAAACAAACATGTAATTCTAGCAGTGTAACTACTCTATGACGTCACTGGAGAACAAAAAAATATTATATATATATATTTGTATATATATAAATATATTTAAATATATATATATATATATATATATATTCGTTTTCCAGTGACGTCATTGAGTAGTCACACTGCTATATGTTTTTTTATTGCCCAGATCTTATTATACATACCTAGAAACAAAACACGTTTAAATTAAACATAAAAAATAAAAATATAAGACAATATGATATAAACAAGAATATAAAAACACTGAGGGGACACATAATCATACAACAAACAAATTATATGTATATATTAACATTTATAATTTCAATTGTCTAGATATTTTCTCATTAATGCCATTAATAGAATCCCAGTTCATCCAATGCTTGTAGAAATACATTAATTATTATATTGATCGTTTGATTCATATGGTAAGGTGTTTTTAAAATAATATTTTTTATTAACATATCTTTAAAAGTAAAAATATTTTAATAATTTACTTTTACAAAATATTTTGTTCTTAGATACATATTTAAAACTGTAATAATCTTTATTTTTTAACCAACTTTTAAAGATATAAATGCGGAATTTCTGCCTTCCCTCAAAAGATTCAAACACTTGTTTAAAGAATAAGGAAACTAATTAAAAATGTTGTTTTTGTTATGTACAAAATATTATTATTTGTAAAAGCGCTATATATAGCTCAATGTTTATTTTTATTCTATTTCATATTTTAGGTAAGATTTTGTAATCCTTTCATCTATTTGTGTTTCCTCTTTCGGGGAAATACAACCACATGCTTCATTGTGTTACAACAACGTGCTATTCATTGTTACAGAGCCCAAAAAAGTAAGAATTCTTATATAACTTCTTTGACAATTCTATTGCGTCATTTACTGGCTATGACGGTGTGGAATAGGGAGACTTTTTTCTTTTGTATATAATTTTTATCCATAAAGTCATTCACTAAACGTAAAATAAAACATTTAAAGAAACGTGTATTAAAAATAAAGTAAAATTGCCTGGAATTTAAAACAATAATTTGTAAAAAACCGTTTTTACAATTGGAAAATGGATAAATATGGTGATTACTTTTGTCAACTATACAACTTCTCATATTCTTTGTACCTTGGCAGGGTTGTACGGATCTGGAGGAATGATAGAAAAAATGACGATTTTCTATAATAAAAAATAGTCGTTTAGCATAATATTATGACATAATGAAACAAATAAATATTTATTATAGCTGGAGGCAGAGTTGCCACTATAATGTCAATATAACCCTTAATTTGTCTCCAACATATTTTAATCAAGATTTGTTAAATACCTATATTGTATAATATGAGTATAAAACAAAAACAAACTCCGGTGGATGTCCTCACTCTTCTTGCAAGGGTCGTCACTTTACTTCAAATACTTGGTCTAGTACGTGTCTCTTTCCATAACAGAGAAAGGACTCATAACTTGGAAAGAATTATAGTTATGACGTAGTGGCAGGCTTCTTGAAACACTACGAGTCAACCGTGTCAAAGTCCTAAGTATTTTCATCCCCTCTCGTGAGGAGAGAAACTTTATCTCTAAAAATTAAGCTTCGAGTACGTTTCAACTTAGCCAACGCCGCCCCCCAATATTTTCAACTAATTTATCAAATTTTACCAAATATAAATATTTTAAATTAAAATACACCTTTTATGTTATGTATTGTTTTGATAAGAAACAATGTTTTACAAAGAATATTAAGCATTTTAATGGAGATATATTTTTTAAATATTATACTTAGACCAATATAAAGATAAAATAAAATAAATTTATAGTAGAAAATAATAAAATCCATGCCATTGGACAGTTATCTATGTATGTAATATATATTCATCAACTAACATTATATAATATCACACCTTTGAGAATGTATTCTATTATAAAATTGCCAATATTTTAATATAATGACAATCATATTTGAAGTGAGCTTTTGTGAACGATTCGGATCTAGTATTAAGTTCCTTTGCAATCCATGGATGGTGACGATAATAGGATATCATGAAGGAGCTTGGAACATCTTACAGGAGCATCGATCCATATATATATATATATATGGTTCTTAAGTATTTTACGTGACAAGAAAAAGTTTATAATAATTTCATGACAATTAATAATTTTATTAAATTTTAATAAAAAGTAATTCTAATTTATTAATACCAACATTAAAAATATATGTTTGCACGTTTTATGTGGTTCCATATTAGGGAATATCAGTTCTAATAGGGGCAATAGATAGCCTTCTCTACCCTATTTTAACCTAACATGCCCATAAAACGTCCCTTCCTCTCTCTCTTTAAAAAACAATTTTTATCTATATCTATTATAAATATGTTCAACTTTTTTTAGTGATTCTTTCCCATATACAACGAAGTATAATATTATATATAAAGAGATAAAGACAGCCTTGACGTTTAGGGATCAGAGTCTGATGTCTCAGCAAAAATAGAAGTAGTAAGTTAAATATAAGAGAATGAAAAAAAAACTTTATTTTTATATACTACTTATATTCTTTCAAACTTTTCTCTTTTTCTTTTTCTTGTGTTTGTGGTCCTTCTGTTGTTCAACTTTCTCTGATATATATTTTTACTTTTTTCATTACTGGGGACCTACGATGTGCCTTGACCTCATCATTTATTAATGAGACTAAAGAGACTTGTCCATGCATGAGAAAATGCTGTCAGTGTATTAATGGGTGTGTATTTTATGGTGAAGGTAAACGAAATTTTATGATTTAGTTCATTTCTGTGCTAAGGATGTTTTTACATTAATTATCATAATGTTCATGTCAAGACTACATGTATTGTTTGCACAGTTAAGGAGCCTATATGCCGCCTTCTTTTGGGGTATAATGTCTCATTTTATTTACTAAATAATAATACATATATATTCACAAAAAAATATTTAATTATTCATAAATGACAAGTCATAATAATTGTTTTTTAAAGTATATTTTCATAATGGTTTTGTGTCTCATAGTACAAATATATTTTAATTCAATTCTATTGTCTTCAAAAGCATTATAAGGACTTGCCGGATAAGCTTATTTTTTTATATTTTATAACATTTCATATACGATACATATTTATTTGTACAATATGTATATGACTTTATATTCAACAGAAAGAAACCTTAAAACAGTTGATCCTAAGAATATGTTTATACATTACTGATTGAGGCAAAGAGGCTAAAAGTGTTTTAGATAAACTTTTAAAAATATAATATATCGTAGCACAAAAAAGAATATAGTTTTATTGAAAAAAAAAGGAAAAATAATAACTTAGCTTTGACATTTTGTAATATACATTTTTATAAAAGTTTTTTAAGAGCCGTGTCAACTGATTCTAAGAATACAAAGAGCCTAAAAGCACTTATATCTTATGTTTCATATCAATTTGCTTTCCAATTATACATATTTTTAATTATATATCCAAAAAATCCGTTTCCTCGAGCAAAGAAAAATGGGAGTAAAATTAATTTTGTATGTGGCAATTCATAATATGAAGATATATTATTATAATCCAAGGAATATGACAGATTAGCAAAGCTCACCATTAAACTGTAAATCATTTTTTAATTACTTAAACCTTCTCCTTTTAAAGAATGAGACTAAAAATCCTTAAATAATATAAGTAATTTCCGTCTAACTATCAATATTATAATTAAATGAGCAAATTAGTATCTTTTTGGCCTTTCTAATTGAAAGGAAAGTCATTATTAATTAACCTTAATGATTGATATGATCTTCCTACTAATTAGAGCTTTTTGGAAGCTCCCTACCAATGTTTGGCATAAAAGGACGTCAAGAATAAATGTATGATATTCTGAGAATTGTACATCAACGTGATAAAAGTACTCAAATAAATTAATCGAAAGTTTGCTTATTTTAGACTGATTTTGTTTAAGATATACACGATATTCCTTTAAGCTATTTCATCTTCATGTAATGACACAGCTTCTAAGACAGACAGACACAGTTTGCCAGTATGTAATCGTAGAAATAAAATACCGATACCACACAGTTTTAGGACCTTAAAGAAGTTTTTAAGTCTGAACATCAACTAATATATGTATATACAAAAAAACGTGATGTGAAAGACGTGACAAATAAAAAATAAAATAGAAAAAAAAGCTAAATTTTTGATTTTGACCAATAAAAATATTTTTTTTGGAAAGGTCCGGAAATAAAATTAGCCGGAGTTGTAGGAAAGTAACGTAATTAGATTACAATGCAGATTTCAGTGTTAAGGCGCTATATCTTGCAGTTGAGGAAATTTTTCCTCAACGACGGTTCATAATTATATATATATATATATATCGAATATCATGCTTTTCTTCACTAATTAATAAATGTTATGACGATAAATCGGTCTTCGTCATTACGAAAAACGCATAATTTTATATTAAGTTATCGAGAGAGAGAAATGTTTTATCATTAATACCTTTGGTGTCTTACTTCTTCATTAATTAAAAAAAGAATGTCAATAAAATTTCTTCGTACAAATACAAAAAGAAACTGCCTATATATCCCTTTTTTAGCAAATAGCTAAGGACATTCATGAATTTTTTATATGTGCTGATGAGATACAAATAAAACGTGTGTGAGTGTGTCTACTATAAAATGTGACTACCCTATGTATAAAAATATTTTTTTGATGATGCATCTTTATATTAGTCAATCTATAAAAGTCTTTATGGGTGAAGAAGCAAGTCTGGCCCTGATCTCACATAAAGAAAATTTACTTTTTCATACTGCATTTCATATATATATATATATATATATATTATATATATATATATATATATATATATATATATATATATATATATCATATATATATACAGTATATTTACTGTATATATATAATATATATATATATATATATATAATATCCAAATTCCATATATGTATAGAATCTTCGAAGGCCTTATCAATGAATTTTCGTTTTGTAACAATTATTTAAACTTCTATTAACTATTTTTTAAATCCCAATGGGAGACATACATTTATCAATCACTTAATAAAACTCTTTACAATCAACAAAAAAACAACCATAGATTATAAAAAGACTAAAAGGAGAAAGACATGTAATAGTGAAATAGGGTTAAAAACACAAGGTTTATAAAAATTATAATGTATATACATCTTTAAAAATGCTTCGGAGATATAATATTCTTTTTCTTTCTATTAAATATTATCATTTAGCTTCCATTTACTGAATCGTATTATTTTTTGTTTTATTTTTTAGAGTAAATAAAATGTACATTCAATATATACATTTTAGAAAAAATAAATAGTTCGGATCTATTATGCAAGCTGCCAAGTTACAACGTTCAGAATAAAAAATAAAATCAATTTCCCCTAAGTTATATATATTCTATCCAAATAAAATATTTGTGTTCACAATTTTTAAATAATATTTCTTATCTTGTAATTAAGATTAACTGTTAACTTCTACGTTTTACATTTTTATTGATTTTAATCC
>CP045898.1:8940400-8966547 GCA_013387185.1 Caligus rogercresseyi | reverse complement strand
GCGAAGAAAGAAATATCCTCTGCAATAGTTTTGTACATTTAAGAGTTTAAGAATAGTTTGCTGTAAATCTTTTAATATAGTTATTAGTTCTATGAGTTTTAGAAATCAAACGCTTGGACCAAAAATATTATTTTAATAATAACTTAAACAATAGGCTTGAATACACTCAGAGAGTGCAAACCTCCGCCGATCCCCACCAATGAATTACTTGGTCTTTTGTCATTTCCAACCCTCTACGCACTGTCCTTTAACTCTACATACTGCTCCTTAAACTTACACACTTGAATTATAGGGGCGTTCCAGTTCATCAAGAGGAGAGCACAGCACAGCGACATCTATTGGTAGAGTAGGCTAACTTGAAATATTTAGTAGTATTTAGCTCATTTTGCATCTTAAAGAAGCACTCAGAGATGCCAAAATTTAACCACTTGTTCCTTTTGGCATTTCCAACAACTCCACAAAGTTTCATCCGAATCCGTTCCGTACTTTTTGAGTTCTCCTGCTGACAAACAAACAACCACCACCAAACCAACGCCGGTGAAAACAATACCTCCTTCGGCGGAGGTGATATAAGTTTTATAGGAAAATGACGATGAAGAACACATCCTATATTACTATAATCAAATAAAACTTGCTTGACTGCAACCAAACCCTATTTCTACTGATTTTGCATTAAAGGCTATATTAGACTTTTAGTAGCCTAACAAACAAAATTAATGACAATATTATACATTCATATTAGGAATCCTTTCCCAAAATACTTTTCGAGTACCAATACCAACGAATTTACGTTGCTGAATATTCATTTGTAAGTTTGTGGCATGGCAAGTTTTGCCTTATGTTGGTATACATAATGAAGCATAATTCGTGTACATATATTTGACAGTAAAGAGCTTGAAGGTGGTTATTATGATCATAAAGCTTACACAAAAATGTCATTTGACAACTTTTTTTATTGAATAATATAATAATATTGTTTTCTGAAAATAATACGTTATTGGGCAAATTTTACCTTTATGTTCCTATAGCCAAGCAATACTTGAAGATGGAAATGCTTGAAGATGGATAAAATGATTATATCATATAGATATAAAGTTGCCATGTCAATACTTTATTTCATAAAATATATTTATTAAACATGTTTTTATAGAATCATGTTGAAATTATGCATATGTTTTAAATTGAAAAAATGGAATATGAAATTGTCACTTAACAATTTTTAATTTACACAATACCAAAGATGATTTGTTTTGTAGAATAATGTAAAATTTTTTGAAATATTCTTTATCAAACACACAAAATAGAATTATGTTGAAATTATGCATATGTTTTATATTGAAAAATGGAATATGAAATTGTCACTTAACATTTTTGATTGACAAAGTACAAAAGATGATTGGTTTTGTAAAAATTATGTAAAAATTGCTGTAATGTTCTTTATCCACAAAAAGGTGGAAAAGTTGTCATTTGACAACTTTTTTAATGAATTATTTGTTATCAAGATTTGACATTTTTTTAAAGTAAATATTTAAAAGTCATATTTTTAAGGAGAAAAATGTGAAAATCATGAATGTCCTCTTACTAGACTATTATCACAATTATTTAAGTACAGTGCAAAGTCCTTTTAAATGCACTCACGCTGCACAACAAATAGAGAAAAAAACAACCACTACAGCCTCTACATTAGCCCATTCCCTTCATCCTCATTAAAAATAATGATATGAGAGCGTCTGCGAATTTTTTTGAAGACTTTTATTTTCCATTCCCCTCGTGAATGCTGTTGTTGTATATGATAGTAGTTAAAAAAGTTGAAATCCCGGGTTTTATGTTGCCATGATTTGCCTCCTCCTCCTATGACTGAAAGGAGGGGATCTTAGCCATGCAATGAGACTTATGGGTTGTTGCATATCTAGGTCAATGCTTCTCTCACTACACGGCATCCATGCTATAGATTGTGAGTAAATTGCTTTAGAAATTGAATGAAAATGAAGTTAAATAGGAAGAGAAAGCATCATAACCAGTTCATACAACAAACTCTTTAGCAAATTGGTTCAGTGAGACGGAAATATTATATTATAACTTGTTAAAAAGGATAGTTTATACGTCAATCATCATGGTGGTAAATGGTTTAGGCAATAAGTCGACATATCTTGCTTTGCTCTGCTAGTTTCACAAATAATTATTTTATATTTGAAAAGAAAAACCTCTAACGCAAGAGTGGGGATCTTAATATTATTTTATCACACCTTTTTACCATTTTCCCTATCTTATCATCGTGTTCATCATGTCCTGTACTTCTTATGATTAATTTTAATGCCATTTGTATAAATTCCAGTAGATTTGTATGTTTATGCATATTTGTGTATATAAAAGCCTACTTTTGTAAAAAAAGAAGTTTTAGACTTTAAAAAACCATGAGACGATTTCAAAATTATTCATATTTTGATTAAGAATGTTATTGATGTTTTTATTGCGGATTTGCTTTGGATTTTATATAGATATTTCATTCACATAATAAACGGACTGCATTATTGAAAAAAAGAATTATTTTAAGTTAGAGGGTCTCAAAGGATATGGATCAAACATTAGTGTTTAGCAAATACTATAGGACAATGGCGTGGCATAGTACTGTGATTAAAATGGATTGCTTTTGACAACGGTGTTCTGGTTGCTCCAAGAGTTCTTAAAGGGTTCAAAGTCTTTTAATCTCAAGAAGAAATTTCTTGGGTGATATATATTTAATTGGAAAAGCAGATACGAGAATTTGACATTTATTAATTTGATAGTCCCTTTCTCCATCCGATTGTATCTTTTGCCATAATATTTGTTTTGATGTTTAGCTCAGCTTTTGATGTAAATGTTAGTATTATTGTTTTTAGGCAGAGAGAGAATCGAATCCAAGGGAAGAACGTCCGTTTTTCTTTGTCCATGACATAAAAGGACTGCTACATAAGGGACCAAAAAAGTTTTCCTTCACTTTTTTACTCATGAATAAATAATCGCTTCTGTTTGAGCTCTATATTATTGCAATATGAACACTTTTAAAAGTATCATTTTGGACAACAAGAAAATCTAAATAAATCGCCATTTTACGAACAGTGATAGTTTCTATGCTTATTACAGTGACTTATAAAAGGTGGATTCACATAGGACAAACAGTGTGACCAAAATCCTAAGACCACACAAGGGTTAAATATCGTTTTTTAAAGTATTTCTTATTAAACAATTATGGACTCTTAGTAATCAAGTAGATGATTTCACAATAAAGCTAATACCAAATGAATGGCAATATTTATAATAATGAGTTCTTTAAAAATAAATAATGTCTTCTAGTTTTCAATCATTCCTAATATTAATATAAACAATAATGCATACTTTTTTACTTTTATTTTTATAATTTTTTTTATTGTTTTTTTTTTAAAGCTTTATTTATAAAATTGCATTATTAAAAATAGATAAATAAACATTTTATATTTAAATTATATCTCTAAACCGAAATATAGAGGATAATAATATATGTTAAGCAGTACACATCATAATTATAAACAAAAAAGACTTTCTGTCCTGATTAACTAATTAAAAAATCTGGGATTTAACATACTAAATTTATAAAATACACCAATAATATCGTTTCAAAGTTAATTCACAAAGATAATTGAGCATGAATCTCCATATAATTTAAACATAAGATGTAAAAATGTTGATGTATGGTTCTAATTTCTGTGACGTCAGAGGTACGAGTTATCGCTTTACGTGTCACTCAGAAACTGATGTTTTTGTTCATTTACATAAAATTCTACTGGCTAATACGTAATAATTAAATACTAAAGCATTCAATATTCAAAGAGTGGTCTGAGTGACTTTTTTTGCCACAGTAACTCCTTATAAAAGTATCTATTATAAATAATAATCAATGACGTCACTAAAAGGGATTTAATCCCAAAAAATATTTTTACTCTTTTATCACAAAAATTATTTTTCTTCGCGGAATAACATTTTCAAAAAGAATTTCAAATGGGATTATAATATTTATTTATAAAAAATGTTACATTTTAATTTCTGCATTCTTCAAAAAGGAATCCTTCATGCATGTAATTAAAAAGCCTGTTTATGTTGTTGCTTATATGGGTTTGAGCCTTTCTTTGATGCATTTTTTTGACTTATGCATATGATTAGTAATTGATTCCTGACATTTTAAATAATTATAACTTTAAGTACAAAGGGAATCTCACCATTCTTAGTCATTCTTCCGATATTAAGTTTTCCAATCCAATTATAACATCCCTCTTGAGTTGAATTTGTATTACTTAATAAGGGGAGTTGTATTTAAAGCTCTATATATTTGGCTTATAAATATCAGGAAAGGAAGATAGAACAGCAAATATATAAAATGTGATACGGATCGCATAAAACCAAAAAGGATTGTTTTCTAAACATTTTTTTAGATCAGAAGATGGAAAATCAAACAACTTCATAGAGAAAAGCATTTACTGATCTTGGACATTTGCATCCTACCAACAAACATTCCAAAGGAGGCTAAAAATATTTTTTTGGAAGTATAATTGGTGTTTATTCAGAACAGTGTATCCTTTAAAACTTCATAACCCCTACAAGCTACTGCTTGATCCTGTTTATATTTTTTCTGCTTTGGAGATTACTTTAGTAAGTATAGTTTCTTATGAAAAAGTTTAGTTTCTCTTGAGGATTATTCCATCAAGTTTAGATGAGATTTTAATCCAGCAAGAACATTTTTCCCATCAGTGAGGTGTTATTGAATATATGTATATAACCTTGACTAATATAAATAATTACAATATAAAAGGCAAGGCGCTATCTTAGTGGAAGTGTGTTTGACCCTCAATGTTGTGATCGTAGATTTGAACCTCTCGAGATAAGAAAGTCAATATTTTTGTACAACTTTACTCCGGCATAAAAAAATGCAGGTTTCAACTCACGCTTATACAAAAAGCATTAACATTCAATGAAAAAAAACTCTCACAATCACAAATAAAAAATTACATTCAAATTTGGTATAATAAAATACAATCACCTATTTTGGAAAAAGTAAATATGGATCAATCTCATTGGATAGGTCGTAGATTCGATGGATTTTTTTTCAATGCAAGTATGTCGATTCATATCAACACCTAAACTGCAATTTCATCGAAGCAAATAGGCCGAAATAATCAAATGCTGTTATTAATTCATATGCATTTTCAAACAAAAAAAACACTAAAGCTTATTGAATGAATACTTTGATATTACATAGATGCACTTAAAATTCCTTCCAATAAAAAAATAAAAGATTAAAAAATTATTTTTTTTCTCCTCTCCTAAAACATTATTTTCGCCTTATAAAGAGGTCGAACAGTAAATAGTATTTCACTTTCTCAGACGTCTGCCAATTACATAACAAAGAAAAATATTTAATTCTTTAAAACTGCAATAAAAATTTCCTTCGCTTCCTTTCATAAAGTGGAATGTAAGGAAAATGTAAATGAAGATGAAGGTGGTGGGTGTCTATATGAATGTGTGTGTTTATTCGAAGAAATACATTTGTAAGATTGGCAAGGAGAAAGCCCAGGCATTATTATTCTCTCGGGAGTTTTCGATAAATTATTATCGAAGACTGCCTTGTAGACATGAATCATTATGCATACATATGTTAACAAGATTATATTAGGATTTATGAGGCAAAGAAGCTGTAGGCTATTTTGATTAAATATTTGTTGAGTGTCCAACTTTGCATTGAAATTGACGTATTTCAATATACTTTGAAAGTCCGATCTAGATTTTTATTTATTATTCAACAGTCCATAAAAGAATATACAAGCACAAATAAGTAAATGTATTTAACACTAGAGGACTCAGAGAGTGCAAACCTCCGCCGATCCCCACCAAACAAGAGCCTGAACTCAATTGTACCATTCAAACATTCTCCCTTTCACACGGCCAAAATATCCCTCGATTTTCTATCTCTAATCATTGTTTACACTCTAGAGGTACATGGAAAGAAAAAGAAACTGACGTCATCAAAGAGGAGAGCACAGCACAGCGACATCTATTGGCAGAGTAGGCTAACTTGAAATATTTATTAGTATTTAGCTTATTTTGCATCTTAAAGAAGCACTCAGAGATGCCAAAATTTAATCACTTGTTTCTTTTGGCATTTCCAACAACTCCACAAAGTTTCATCCGAATCCGTTCCGCACTTTTTGAGTTATCCTGCTGACAAACAAACAAACAAACTAACAAACAAACCAACGCCAGTGAAAACAATACCTCCTTCGGCGGAGGTAATGATGTTAATGTGTAAAACAACATAATTAAACATTATAGTTTTAAATTTCAACATAAAATATGAACAAACAACAAAATACATTTTTAATAGAATAAATTGCCTTAATAAAAACATATGTAAATATTCCTAATTAAAAACTTTAAATTTACGTAAAAGTTTATTGATTAATTTTCCATATGGGAGGGAACATGAGGGGAAGTAACAAATTTCATCGGCTGCCAAACTCCACTTTCCATCGATGACAAAGGGAGGTCCAACGCCGCATATCTAGCCGCCCCCGCTAGGATGATTGTCCTTACCTCCGACGGACTGGTAGCAGAGTGAGATACTAACCTCTTAGGTGTAAGAGCTTTAGCATTTATAAGAATACAATTAATTGCTCTAGATTTTGCAGAGGACGATCTGCCAAGACCAAACAGGATGATAGCTTTGCAAATCTAATTTGCATCTGGAGTCTGAAGGCCTCTAACTCTCAAACTGATGAACTGTTTAATGATGGCTACAGTATGGCAATCTACAAAGACGTGTAAAGTAGAGTTATAAAGTTTTCCACAATCCATGCATGTTTTTTATCATTAATTTGCATTATAAACTTATTGATTTATAATTGTCGGATGAAATACTGTGTTAACCGATTAATAATAGTTTTTTTGACTATATGGTTTGATATAATTGTATTCGACAGGATATAAATAAGCAGTATAGCGTTAAAATGAGTCACTCGAACCTCGGGAGCATTGGATACTGCGCCCCCAGCATTGAGAGTTGAACACACGCCTTAATGCACATGGCTATTGCACTCCCTTTTTTGCCTATATGGTTCGATAGAATTACATCCGACTGGATATAAATAAGCATTAAAGCATTAGGATTTATGAGGATATAGCAAAGAAGCTTAAGTGTAAGTAAGTATATAAGGAACTTTTGATATAATGTTTGACTTCTTCCACATCAAGAGTTCAGGAATTAATGTGAAGAGACAGATTTGTCAGAGAACAGGCCGTAAGTCTGGTTGCAGTTCAAACCAGAAAGTATGGCAATCCCTTTGACTTAATATAAGCCCAATTTAACCAACTGGCTATCCATGTATTGACATACAACAAGGCGTAACCAATATATTCACTTTCTAGAGCGAATTCACCTCATTGAAACTTCATGCGATACCAGCCTGTAGTATCAATTTATTCATTTAAAATATTATAAAAATGCATAGAAGTTGAAATAATTTTAAGGTGTATTTAATTCACTTTGGAAAATCCTTGCCTTCCGACATATCCTTCCAGTTGCCTTATCTTCTGTTTTATTCTTGACCGTGGACAATCGTAGACGCTTTAGAGACGCTGAAGCGATTCTGCCCCTTTCTTTTATGAGTTACTCCTTCACTATCTATTAATTATTATCCATCCATTTAATATTTGGATTTAAACAACTTTGCATTATACACAAAGACATTACGTGAATTGTCTGTTACAGACCTTAATCAAAATAAATTTATCCGTCAACAGAAATCATAGATTGAAAGTTTAGTTACGTTTTAATGCCTTTGTGAATTTTTCTCTCTAATAGTACATTAAAAACTCTATCTGAAACATCTAAATGCAACTTATAAACATCTCTTTTTTCATTTAAAATATTGTTTACAAATGAAATAAGATATAAAATAAGGATTGCAGTAGGCTTTGTTAGAGATTTACGCATGCCTTAAGGCTTTTTTTGTGTTTGTGTGTGTCTATGGGTCTCATAATATGCTTGTGTGTGTGGAAAAGGTTTTGTACCTACAATGTACAAAATATTGTGGTTGGTGAATTATCATTATACACAACAACTACAACAAAAATAACAAAAGAAGGAGAAATTCTTTTTTCTAAAAGAAAATAATAGTTATAATATAGAAAACAAAAATCTTTCTTTTTTCACTAAAAACTATTTTAAGTATTTTACAACAAACTACATATAACCATTGTGTGGTTGTTTCCCCCTCCCTACTCTTTTACTTATTTTTCCAACGTGGGGTATTATATATTTTGTTAATTGACTAAGGGAAGTATATATGGACTAAAGACTTTTTAGAATATGTTAGAAAATTAACTGCAAAAATACGTCATTGGTTTGTGCCTCGGGTGGAGGTTCAATAACAAAAATGGAATAATTTAATAACGAAGATTCCATTTTTTTTGTTGTTTTGTGTAGTAATTTTTTCTGATACGTAAATATTATAAATCTTTGTCTCCATATTTTTCATTCCAAAAATCAGGCAAATTAAAAATATATAAGGCATAATTAGAATAAAGTTTTTAAGATATATGTTACCTCTAAAAAAATAACTCACAAATATTAGCTTATGCCTCTAATGGATTTTAATTGACAAATAGTTTGTTATGATATTTATTCAAATCCATATGGATGGAATATTTTTAGTAATAATATTTTCTTGACCCCTTATAATATTTCTTTTCATTTCATTTTTAAGTATCAATCCCCTTACCAAAGATATATATATTATCAATTATTAAATAGAAGTAAGAAAGCAAGGACTAAAATATAATTTGTATTTGCCTTAAAGTTCAAATTTAGTCTCTTATTATTATCAAGAAACATACTTCTCAAATATAACATAATAATATTGTGTGTTTGTGAAATTCCTTGGTAAACCTTTCCCTGACGGAATTTAATTTGTTATTCACTTGCAGCTAGGGTCATTGGACGTAGCGTCCCCATATAATCCACGTTGCATTGGCATTTTATTACCTCCGCCGTAGGAGGTATTGCTTTCACTGGCGTTGGTTTGTTGGTTGGTTGTCAGCAGGATAACTCAAAAGTACGGAACGGATTCGGATGAAAACTTTGTGGAGTTGTTGTAAATGTTAAAAGGAACAAGTGATTAAATTTGGTATCTCTGAGTGCTTCTTTAAGATGCAAAATGAGCTAAATACTAATAAATATTTCAAGTTAGCCTACTCTGCCAATAGATGTCGCTGTGCTGTGAAATCAGGTGCCGAGAGCGTCTTCCTCTCAGAATTTCCGTCGAGGGGAACCCTCCCCGTCCCTCTACGCCGCCCCAGTCGTGAAAAATCCGCCCCGGAAGGCTCATAAGGACCCCGTGACGGCGGAGGTTTGCACTCTCTGAGCGTATATATGCCTGTAGTTTTTTGTTTTATTATTTTTTTACATAATTTTATTGTTTTTATTTATTTATTTATTTAGAATAGTTAAAAATCTAACTAATGTGCCCCATGGCAAAAAATATACTCGATTACCACACAAATAATCAAGCTAAAAATATATATTTGCCTTTGCCTCAAATACAAGATAACTTATTAAGCAAAAAACTTTATATATGTATGTTTTTGCCTTACACAATTATAAAAAACCTATAATTAATTGTCAGTTCCAAATTTAATTGAAGCATCTTACAACTAACTTTAATCAATTTTTTCTTGACTCTGCATTGAATATTTCTTATCTTGGGTGGCCCAAAGAGAAGAAGAAAAAAAACCTCCCAAGCTTTCATTTGCAGATAATTTATTTGTACATAGACGAACGAGTAAAAAAATAATATAAGTGGCGTCAGGTCTCTCCTTGCTCCCTTTGCTCATCTGGAGGAGACTGTCAATCCTCACAACGTCATGAATGGATTCACCCCAGATATTTAAAGTATTTGCGCTCATTAATTGTATAAATATAAACATATTTTCTTTGTGCTTTTTATGTGTGGGGGGTTCTTTTGAACATGATGCTATATACCCGTTCATATTTAAGTATGCCTTTGAATATTTTAACGGAAGTAGTCCTAACTAATGTATTCTCTTTCTGTCTTAAATTAGGCACTTAGATAGTTAAATAGTATTAAATAATAATAATAATTGAGAAATTAAAAGTCAAAAAGTAATAAATGCAGCACTTTGCATTATAAAAAAGCTTTTTATTTAAATTCCCAATTCATCTGCGACGTCATGAACATGGGCCGGAGATTTGATAAAGTGTATTCCTTCAAATTCTCTCGAATACTTCAAGCTCATCAAATTGACAATAAGACGACATCAACGTTTCATATTGTATAAGAAACAATTTTCACTTAGTCATTTATATTACGGTTGTATTTTTAGACAGTAATTTTGAATTATAATGTTCATTTATGGTTTGTTTTTAACGTAACGCATTTAAGATTGTGTTTTTTTAATCTCCTACTTTCTAGTGTATTCTTATTTTGACAGTGTATAGATTTTAGCTAATAAATAAACATCTAAACCAAAAAAAAACTTTAAAAAAAGATAGAACGAACTTATTCATCCATGTCGAGGATTTAATATTTGTAATCATACCGCCAGCCTACTAAGCTACTAAGTGAATCTATTCTGGGAGCTAAAAAAATTGTTAATCAAGTTCAATTTATTAGTATCAATTTTTGTATCTATTATAGGTGTCATAACATAGTAAAGCAAAGCTTGAAAAAAAAATTAAAGAATAAAAATCGCGGATTAGTGAAATCGAGATTTCGTGATTATTTAATGTCGGGCTCTGAATGCAACATTATGTCCTTGATGAGTCTTTTGTTCCCTTCCCCTTACAAGTAAACAAATCATTTATTCTCAATGCAATCCCTCTCTGTACATATTAAGGGGTTCTAGACCAATTAAAGAATTCATCAAAAAGGGGGGACAGTTCAGTCCTTGCAACATGAGACGTCCTCCCCTTTTTGTTGATATTTTGCGCCTTATTGACTCAATTATAAAGCTCCTCAACATTGCGCCAAGGGCCTTGAACCCCAAATAAATACAAAATATATATACTTAGATACATGAAAGGGGTATCATCAAAGCCGCCGATATAATATTCTAAGTTATACTTTTAGAAATTAAATGACTTTTGTAATGTTGACCTTTAATTTCAAAATAAATAGCATAATTATACAGCAAAAATTTAAGGAATTGGTTTTTATTTACTCCATAATTAACCAATCAAAGTTGTTGGGGCCACATCCCTTAATGTCAAGACGTTTTCCGTCGCCGCTACTTGATATTTAGAACTCGCTTCCTGAGTTGAAGGCCGCTCCCACACATGGTGGAGCAATTGAAGTCATCAAACATAAATCCAAAATTAGCTCCGACCGGATTACATTATATTTGTGGCTTTATTTGTTTCCGATTTTTAAATTTATTATTAGTTATGTTATACAAATACATTATATAAATATAAGTATATTAATAATATTTCCTTAATTCCAGATTAGTGAAACAGACTAAGTGTTGTGTTTTTAAGGACAAATATAATAATTAGGCACTTTCAAGCATATCGTCCAGAGGATTGAGGTTGCGTGATAAATTTTAAAGTTCTAATTGCAACAGTTACCACTGCAAAGATAAGAGAAAAAAAAAGAAAAAGAAGAAGCCTTCATGATTTTATGGTGCTGTTATCGACAGTGTATGATATAAGTTATGTTTCCCTTGGGCGTTTATGCCTTCATAGAAAACAACCTTATGATTTCTAATAGGCCCTTGACATCTCTAGAGATAAGGAACCAAGTCTTCTCGATTCACTTAAATGAATTATAATATAATTCATTTGAAATATATCGAATCGAAGAAAAAAATATTCAGGGTATTTATTCCTTTATTATTGTTATATATGCATATTAAACTTATTCGTGCCTTTAAAATTACGATATGTGTTTTAATATGTTATTGAAGGCACTTCCACGATTGGGACGATCTTCTTGAAAAGTGCCAAATTATTATTATCATACTCATAAACGTTAAAAAATATGTAATAACGAAAATATGGCAAACGTCGAAATAAAAAATATATATTGCATAAATACAGTCTGAAGAATCTCTCTTCCATTCCTTTTGAGGAAATCCTTTACATCTTTTTATAAAAAACTATACAAACTTAGCGTTTATGTTATACTCACGCAGGAGGTTCCTAATTTTAATAAGAGTCAAAACTCAGATAGATCAAGTCTAAAATGGCGTTTTTTTATATTTAAATGAGTTTTATTACGTGTTCAATATATTGTTTGTTTGACATCTAATGTTTTGATATTAGTTGAATGTAAATATCATATTAATCATTAAGAAATTGCAAAGGACGTATTAAATGCTTAAAATCATATTTAATACTTAAAAAATCATATTAAATCTTTACGAAATTACAAAGTCGTATTAAATGCTTAAAAATCATATTTAATACTTAAAAAATATATTAAATGCTTTAAAATTAAATTACAAAGATCATATTCAATACTTAAAAAATCACTATAAATACTAAATAAATAATATTTTATACTTAAAAAATCAAATCATCGGAGTAATTGAACCTAAATAAATAGTGGACAAAATAAATATTGCTCTAAAGCAAAGAAAATTATTCATTTGTTAGAAATAACGAATAGACTTTTTATCTATTGAAAAAAACTTGCTCACAAAATCATTTTCGAAAACACATTTTCATTTATTTTCTTGATCAAGACTCGATGATTTTAGAGAATTACTAGAATGAATATATACAAACAAAAAGTGCTTCAATAACAGAGTAATATTTTGAGATGCTCAGCCCAGGCCAGCCCCAAACAAATCAAAAAATACAATTAATAGAGAGGTTTTGTGATTGTCGCTTTTGTGTTTAGTTCCGATTTATTTATCCCAGTCCATGTAAAGATGATTTGTTTGTTCCATAGAGATATAAAGCTATAGAGAGCTGATTTCCTTCAATAGCAGAGAACATGTTCTGTTGTTTCTGTGTGCTCAAAATAAACAAAGTAATTGGTACTACGTCATCGTAAGCTGATCTAGAGATATAATCTATCTCTATGATCAGCTACGATGACGTAGTACAATGACTTTGTTTATATTGGAACACAGATACATATAAAAGGAATAAGCTCTCTATGGTTTGTTCCAAGGTCTGTATAATAAGGTCTGGGCAATACAAAACCAACACATAGCAGTGTGACTACTCAATGACGTCACTGGGAACGAAGATACTCTTCTATTCGATTATCTATCAATCTCTCTATCAATCTATAAATATATATTGGTTTTAGGAAATTTATATATAAAAACTTATGCAGAAAGAAATCTGATAAATATTTTTGTTGGGAATTATGATAGTAGAATTTTCCTTAAAGACACTTTTGTATAAATTACATTTTTAAAGGAAACTACTGACTTTTGGGCCAGATTATCAGTCAAAATAGCTTATGAGCATAATGAGCCCATTGGTTAGTTTTATTTTATAACTGAGCCCATTTAGAGTACTTTTTCGTTCATATATAAAGGAGTATATTCGTATATAATGGACCAATAAGGGTACCTATGAACAATAAGCTACGGTAAGGTAGTAGGTCTCGTGACCCAGACCTCTTCCGCATTAACATAACAAAGCTCCGCTTATTATTATTTATTATGTTATTGTTAATTTTATCTTCACGAAACCTAGCTTACCTTACCGTAGCTTATTGTTATAGGTACCCTTAGGGTCTATTATATACGAATATACTCCTTTATATATGAGCGAAAAATTACTCAAAATGGGCTCAATTTATAAAATAAACTAATCAAATGTGCTCATTAAGCTCAATAAAGCTATTTTGACTGATAAGCTGGGCCCAAAGTCAGTAGTTTTCCTTAAAAAATGAATTTATACAAAAGTGTCGTTAAGGAAAAATTCATACTATCAATAATTCCAACAAAAAAATGATTTACAGATTTTCTTTGCATAAGTTTTATACATAAATATTCCTAAAACCAATATATATATTTATAGATTGATAGAGAGAGAGATTATACAGACCTGGTTTGTTCTATCTTCATCGACAGCTGAAAATTTCGACAGCTGAAAAATTGCACTTTTTTGTTCTGAGTAAGCACGCTATATTTTTTGTATATGTATGGTTACACAAACTTTTTATATGAGTGGTAACTTTGATCTAATGTTATTCTTCAATTACTTATGTGCAAAGGGACCAAGTCTGGAATATTATTATTTTATTTCACATGGAATTTAAACATTCTTATTTCTTCATTTTTGAATCCGTAATTATACGAAGGAATTCTCTCTCAACCTACATTTCTCTGTGTGTACCTAGAGAACAAATCAAAGCTTTCTGTGAATATATATATATCAGGAAACGACCGGGTACCCGCCCCGGCCCGGTCCCGGCTGTTTTTGAGCGTCCCGGCCGGTGTCCCGGTTTTTTTTAGACACGGGCCGGGACATCAATAGTTTCTTTCGTTTGTCATTCATAAATCTTATTTAAAAAAAAGAATTACCATAAAAAAGTGTGGACGTTTTTTTAAAAGGAATATTTGAAATCTTTTTTTGTAGATTTTTTTCTTCAAAAACTTCGTCACTTTTTTTAGGGAGATTTTTTCTAAAAAACACATCTCTTTTTTTGGAAATTCTTCACTTCAGATGTCGAAGGAACGAAAAATGTATATATTATGTCCCGGCCCGGCTTGAAAAAATTAAGTCCCGGCCCAGCCCGGGGCCTGGCGAAAAAAGGTGTCCCGGTTGTATCCTATACATGTATATAATATATATATATATGTATATATAATATATTAGGGTTGTAAAGGGAGAGAGTATTTTGCCTCACTTCTCTCCCTTCTTTTTTCTTTCTATCCAGGTAACACTAACAGCAGTTACCAAATGGTAATCGTATATTCTCATATCAAAAGATCAATTTTTGGGGAGAGTACGTGCAAAAATGTATTTGCTTATATCTCTTAAAGTATAGCGATTTTTAGAACACCAAACATATCAAATGAAAGCTTGGTTAACCAGCTTTAATATTTTGGTATACTAAATCATGTCAATTTAATAAGTAGAGAGTTATATGTACATTAAAAAAAGCCTATCTCGCGTACAAAATGACGCATATAATGGATTATAAATGCGTCAGAGACAAAGTAAAATTTTGAGAGGATACCTTGACGCAAATCTAAGAAAACACATTTTTTTTTTTTCATAATCGATTTCTTATAGGTCAATACAGGCTCTGAATCATATGATGTAAACTCAGATTGTACTGAATTCTGAACTGATAGAATGCAACCAAGGTCATTTTTGGATTTATTTTCTAAGTTTTTACTAAACTTAAAAGTACTATTTTACTCTGAAGCGAACAAGTCATCTTCTACAGGCAAGTGAAGTTAATTGATACAAAAAAGCTATGAAATAAGCTAACAATACACACTCCATTTTTTCTTTGTTTTTACTGAAAACTTGTTTTATTAAAAAACATCAAACATACGTCTGGTAGTAAATTAGATTTCCTTTAAATTAATAATATTATTGAAGTCTGTAACGTCCACCATTTTGAAGAAATTTGCGGAAAACTATATTTTTACTAAATTTTTAAAACTTGACCTCGTTGCGCGACCTCGTAATGTTGACCGATTTTGTTCAAACTTTGTATGTCGTCTTCTTTTATCACCAAGAAACAGAAAATCCACAATGTTGCTAACATTTCAAACTTTTGAAAAATAAGAAACAACCCTATATATATATATCTGTCCTATGACACGTTTTTTTGTTATTAATTGTGGAATAACGTATGCATAGCATTACCCTGCTTCTAGATATGTTTAACTTTAAACATATTCTTTCATAATGAGCCACTCCAAAAGCGTTGTCCACCTCTCTCTTTGATGTTATTTTGAAAGACGGGTTTCATGTGTAATAATAATAAAAACTGCTATCTCCCAATTTTCCACTACAATGAATAGTAGTAGTCTTTTATAAAGCCTTTAAATTTTTTCCTCTTTTTACCATTAATTTGCTCCCTTAGAAATACTTTTTCAAATAGATATTCGTGTTTTCATAATTGTATACAGATCCAGTCCATCATCTGCGAATCCTTAGAATTGTAAAAATGGCCTAATTATATATTTACGCTAGATACAAAACCTTTAACAAGATTTTAAATATTATTATTATTATAATATTTTTTTGTTATATGAAATATGTAATAATAATGACATAAGTACATGTCTTACATCATTTCACATGTTTGTTTTAAAATAGGACTGAAGAAAACTCAAGGTCATAAAGTCAACACAAAATATTTGTTTGTTATGAAAGGCCACAAATTGTTATTTAATTTTGCTTTGCTTGAGACTATACTATGTGTCCATCAAAGAAACTTTTTAAGAAATAAAGTAACTGCTTTAATCAAAATAAGTTATACTTAAACCATTGAAAAGGTTATATACACACATATAATTCATTGTTTTACACATATTAATAACTATTTAACTTTAAGCAACTTTTTAATATACTGAAAATCGTTACATTTTTTGTCTACGGATATTTTTGGATGCTAAAAAAACTTCACTTTGTTTTTTCCTAATATTACAGCTATTACTCATGAGCAAATCTAAGGTTCACAATGGCAAAGCCTAGAGGTCACACTAGGGCAAAAATCTTTTGATGATGTTCTGAATGAAAAATCATATTCTGATGCTATATTTACTAATAAATCATATATATGTTATAGGTAGAATGTGTAACCATGGCTTAATCGTAATCAGTTAGAACATCGTCTTTAGAAGGCTGCAATTATGGTTGATTGAGAGTCCAAACCTAGCACCTATTACCCTCAGGTTACATGAATACACAACTATGACATATTTGTACTTTAATTCAAGTATATGCTTGCCATTTTCATTGCAGTTTTGGATTAAAAATCTACCACAAATGGCTGTCACAAGTATGCCATATTATTCAATAATAAAGCTAATTGCTCAGAGGTAGATTTCTAACGGCTGATATCAAATTAAGTTCTGTGATGGTGGGGCTTATCTAGGAGTAGAACAAACAAACGAACTATGGCATGTTGAAGTTTTAAAATAACATCGGTGGGTTCTCAATGATTGATTTGATTTATAAACTTATTCGTCAATTGTACATTATATACATTATTTACTCGTATTATATTGTACATCCTTGCTACTTGTTCTACTATTACTTAGTATATATATCGTATATATATATATATATATACATTATATATATAATCATATATAAATATATATTATACATTACGACGAACGGTAAGGATAATTCCTTATCGTTCATCGTTCGTTTTTTGCACCCAGAAAAACAAAGATTTTTCATTTTTATGGGTAAAATTTCCTTTCTATTAAACGTCGTCATTTTTTTCTCCAGAATAACTAACAACAAACTAACGATGAACGACGAACGATTCAATTTAAAAATAAAGTTGAACGACAATTTTTCGCGAACGTCAACAAGTCTGATATAATATACAGCCCCGTGCAGGTAAATTTGGAACAAGTTTATGGCCTCCAGGATCAATAAGGAGAGGTTCTAGAGAAATATTTATTAAACAAAAATACACATTAGACAATTATGGTCAACTTTTATTCAATGTGTCCTCCTCCAGCTTCCACCACAGTCTCCACACGGGACCTGAATGCCCTCACTGACCTGGACACCTCCGCAGCCTCCAAGGACATGGCCACAGACGTGATGGACGACTTAAGGGCCTCCACAGAGTTGTGGTGGGTCGCACAGGCCTCCCCCTCCAACTTCCCCTACAGGTAGTAGTCACAAGGGTTGAGATCTGGGGAGTTGGAGGGCCAGGTCTGAGGATCCCAGAAGTGAGGCACGTTTTCCTTGAGCCATGCCTGCACAGTCTTGGCCTTGTGGGCGGGGGCAGAGTCCTGCTGAAAGGTGTACTTCCTCCCAGAGGCCACAGTGTCTATCCAAGGCTTGACCACGTTACTGAGGACCTCCAAGTACACCTCCTGGTTGACCTTTTGCTTGGGCTCAAAGAAGTGTGGCGGCATGACGTGGCCCTCACTGCTGATGACACCCAGGACCATCACTGCAGCCGGGTTCTTTGTCCTGAAGACCATGGGGACCTCAGAAGCCTCCCTACAGATCCACCTGTCATTCTGCCTGTTCCTCTTTTTGTCCAAAGTGAAAATCTTCTCATCACAGAAGAACCTCAGGTGCCCACCAGTGTTCTTCAGAGAGCTCAGAATTTTCCTGCACCTGGCCTCCCTGGTGGCCTTCATCTTGTCTGTCAGCAGGTGCCTGACCTTCATGACGTAGCTCTTATATCCCAGGTCATGTTTTATGGCCCTGAATATGGTGCTGCGATGCACAGAGCGGTCCTTGGCCAGGGCAGACATGGACTTGGTTGGGAAGGCATTGATGGACTTCCTCAGGCCAGCCAAGAACCTGGGGTTCCTCTTCCTGTCACTTCTGGGGCTGTGTTTGGACCTGCTGGACATCCCCGTGGCCTTGTACCTGTTGATGATGGTATAAACAGTGCTAGAGGGGTACTTCAGGAGGCTGATAATCTCCTGGGCCGAGCGGCCTGCGCGGTGCAGCTCAATAACGGCAGACCTCTTCTCCTGCTCCATCGTGATGGCAAACAATTGTTTTTGTTTTCGATCTTAAATTCACAACAAGTATTCACACAACCTCTCACAGCTAATTTCACCCATGCAGATCTCCTCCTTATTAATCTGGATGGCTGTGAACTTATTACAAATTTACCTGCACAGCCCTGTATATATATATATATCAAGTATCAAGATCTCTGAAAATCATATGATAACTTTATTTGTTAAAATATGCACTTATTTCATTAACTTTCCTTAGTAGGTAGATTTATTTTATTATCACACTCTCAGAATACTTAATAACTTTGCACAAAAATTGTTTTGTTTTTTTCATAATAGAAAGACACATTTCTTCGTCAGCATAAATATGTGCTGCAAAAAATATGGAAACAAAGGGGAAAAGGAAATGTGTTAAAAACTCTATGTACGCCCATCAGCTAGTAAATGAATAATGGAAATGCCACAAAATACATGAATATAGCTATAGTTATATTTAATAAACTATAAATCAAGATGTATGAAAAATGAAATAGAAATTACATACATTTAAGGCGTCATCTTCGCATTCCTTGCTCTTTTCCCCTTTATTATTTTATTCATGAATGAAGATTTTGCTTGCCTTGCATGACTGTCTAGGATAGTTAAAGAAAATATATTTAAAAATAAAGCATAATGTGCAATACTTCCTCCTATTAGAACTTTTTGTGTATGAAATGGGGTTTTATTTCTTGGTTTAAAACATTTTAAAGTTTAATATAGTCTTTATATGTTATTGGTATTTTTTAAATTTTGTCGAAAATTATAGAATTTTCTTTAAATTTCAATGGATTTTTTAAATATTTTTTTTCAATTTTTCAAAAAACTCCTTATGTTTAAAAGTATTTAAGACCATAATTTTATAGGACAAAAGTGATTGTATCTTGGATCCTGTTGTGTGGTAGATAAAAAAAACTGAGTCTGAATCCTAAAATATGATATTCGAGCTAATACTTGATGATAAATTAAGGAGCACAATTTTATTTTTGACACATATGTGAAATTCACTATTACATATAGATACATATATTCACTAGAACATATAGATACTTAGAGATACTCAAAGGCCTGGAGCTTGTCACAGCCATAAGAGAGGCAGGCACCTTATCAAGTGCTCGGAGGGTAGCAAAGACAATGGCAGGGTTGTCTAGATCCTTATAGCTTCTTAAGTTTAATGTATTTATGGAAATTGAAAAATATTTACTTTTATATATATATATTTTTTTTTTTTGTTATTTTTCTTTGATTAATATTTTATTATTATTATTATTGTATAATTATTTGTGTTTGTATATAAAGATACATGTTTTTTATATTAGTAGCCATGAAGGCTAGGGCTATAGTAGCTCTGTAATAAATCATACAACAACAACAACTTATTAATTTCTATTCAAGCTATACATGATAGAATTTTGATAGGGAGCCCTGAATTTTAAAATTTCTTTGAGTTGTATTTTTTGTACTGTGGAACAATAATGATCCAAAGTATATTGTTCAATTTTATGATGCAATGAATAAAGTGTATTATTTCATACGTATTTGTACACATAAAGTATGAAAAAATACACTTGATTCCTGTACTATTTATCTTAATATTGATCACAACATGATTACGTAGAGAGTTCAATGTATAGCAAATAACGCTTTCAAAATAAACAAATTAAAGTATATTCGTAACTCTTATATGAAAAGAGTTAAAGAGCAAATATATTTAATAGACTTTCCCTACATTTTCCATAAGCCGTAATATATGAATATATTTTAATAGTGGAACCATGCTGTGTCACTACTCCTTTTGCCTGCTTTAATATCTTATGCATCCATGCCCATATGATGTTGCCTTGAGGGCATTTTGACAATATGAAGATACTTTAACCGACACTTTTTTTACAACAAAAAATATATATTCTATTTTTAGGCTCATCATGATATATAAGATTTAATATACATTATAAATTACACAACAGCAATAAATATATATATATATATACGCACATTTCCTTTTCCCCTTCATATGAGCTATGAGGATTTTGAGTCTGATGGCCCATGCGGTCACATCTGTGAGAAAGCTTTTTGCAAAAAAATAAATGCAAAAAAACAATGTTTATATATAAACTTACTTCATGTACAAGGAATATAAATCCATCACAATGACTGAAACATATCTAACTTAATTATTATGTCTATTCATGACATAAAAGTAGTATGCATTTGTAGAATAAGAAAGAGCTTCTTGTTTATTTATTGTCACACTTTGCGCATTTAGAGAAGGAGGAAGAAGATATATGTTTATATATACAAACATATAAAAATATCAATTATTCCACGCTTCTTTAAAAAAGTGACTTGATTTAGTAAATATTAATAGGAAGAAAAATAAAAGGATATTGATTTTTATTCTATTAACATATTTAATGAGTATATAAAAGTATCTGAAAGGGATATATTGTAATATAATATTAGTACGTAGGAATGAAAGCATCCTGCATGCACAAGCCAAAATAATCCCTAGGACTTAACAATCAATCAAATAAAATGATTTTAAGTATTTTTATAGCAATTGTTTATGATTATGTATACCTACTTATCTTCAATCACTCCATTTTTAATGATTGTATTTTTCCATCTTCATGTCAAAATATTCAGTATCCACACAGCCTGCAGTTGAATATAAACATGATACAAAACTAAAAAATATGTTTTGTTGCATTGACATATACACATTAATATGGTGCCCCGAAGAGGCCAAAAATGTTATACTCGAAGTTTCTTTGAGATATCTCAAATTATTGTTTATATAAACCAGTAAAATGGGATCTCTATGAGATCATCGCCTAAACCTGGGGTCGGCAACCCAAAATGTTTAAAGAGCCGTAATGGACCAAAAAAAAAATACAAAAAATGGTTAGGAACCACATAAATTTACTTCATACGGTGCAAATTATGGTCCTATGTATTTTCTTCTCTCCATCTTTTTTTTTAATTTCTAACATTCTTGGAAAAGCTCCAAGGAGCCCCAAAGGTAGCTTAAAGAGCCACATGTGGCTCTAGTGCCGCGGGTTACTGACCCCTGGCCTAAACAAATCACCAGCTAAAAGTAAATTGTAATAACTAGGAAGGGAGTAAAAAGAGAGGCAGAGGTTTTTGACATTTTCCCTTACATTAAATGCCCCATGTGAGTTCCAACTATCTGACATTTTGAGCAGGGAGTTATCTTATAATAAGTGTAATACATATCTTCCTTGTCGCCTATGGTGATTCCGTGAGGGGGTGTAATTTTGGCATGAAACTTTTAATGTTATATTACATACACTATTTTTTACATTAAATTTGATTTGTATTGAGTGAAACAAATTTTGAAGTTCATATGAATATGTGTCCAAAAAAGTGCGATTAATTTTGTTTTATACAAATGAGTTCAAATTATAAAATTTGCTTATGTGATATATTAAAACAGATAAGAGGAGAATTAAATTCAAGTTATGAGTTTTTATTTTAATAAGATAACTCCTGCTCAAAATTTCAGATAGCTGCTGCTCACATGGATCATTTAAGAAGCCCCCAAAGTTACAGAAAAATATCAAAAACCCATGCCTCTATTTATTGAACGAACAAGATTAAATTTCTATAATCAAAATATCTAAACTATATCAGCACTGCAATAATGGTTCGGCTTTAGAAAAAGCAGACAATTTGAAGATATGGTCATGTCTCTTCAATAAATAATTGAGGATGCAAAAGAAAAGCTAATGGCTTCCTTCTTAGTAATTAAAATATATTTTTTGGCAGACGGTTGTACATGGCAAGAGTAACCTCGAGCGGGAGCTAGAAAAACTCAAAAAATCCTTGAAAAATGCAAAGAGCAATTAGATCCTATGATCAATGGAGAGAAGACAGATATAATTACCAACATAAAAACGATTGAGGAATGACTTCGATGCCCATTATGTAGTCTCAAAGGCAAAATATTGACGTCAATCCTCTACTTATCTCAAAATAGGTTTTTCTCCAAATATAAAATCTCTTTGGACTATACTATACAGGCGATGAAGAAATTTGCACGATTCAGACATAGAGATATAAAACATAGAGGGCTTATTGATTCTTCAGAGGAATATGTTTTTGTGACCAATATAACAAGTCTTTTTATCTTTATGATCAGCTTACGATGACGTAGTACAATTCACTTGTTTAATTTGGGCCCAAAAATACAGCTGAACGATGTTTCTCAGCTATTCAAGGGAATAGCTCTCTATATCTATATGGTATTTAGATGTGTACTGAAAGAAGAAGAAATAGCATATCCTTCAACATCTTTAGGTACAACTGTTGGCTCAACAGGATATGATTTTCTGGACGAGGTTTTTGAGACGGTCTTGGAAAAGAAAGTTCCGGAGAGGACAAAAATGTACGGATGTTCCCCGAATCCAAAGCCCACAGAATTGCCTTCAAGTCTATTGCAAAGCTCCAAAAAATTATCACTAAAAAAATTCGATTGGACTGACCCTTAACCATCAAGGCATCGTCATTCTTATTGATTTTTTTTAAACATATTTATTTGTTTTCTTTTTTATTAATTAATTGTTATACAACATAGTGTATGATAATTTATATGTTATTTGTTATAGAGTTTTCGTCAAACCAAATCTTAGATTTTTGCTGTGACCGACCCTCCTACTCTAAGTCAATAATACAACATAAATAACTAATTGTTATATTTTTATTGATATTTTCCACATTATTGAATAATAGTTTAAAATTATTTAGCAGCCGATGCGATTTTTCACGACTGTGGGCGGCGTGGAGGCCGGGGAAGAGTCCTCCTCGACAAAAATTCCGAGAGGAAGGACGCTCCCGGCACCCGATTTCACAGCACATCGACATCTATTGGCAGAGTAGGCTAACTTGAAATATTTATTAGTATTAGCTCATTTTGAATCTTAATTCTGCACTCAGAGATGCGAAAATTTAATCACTTGTTCTTTTGGCATTTCAAACAGCTCCACAAAGTTTCATTTGAATCCGTTCCGTACTTTTTGAGTTATCCTGTTGACAACAAACCAACAAACAAACGCTAGTGAAAACAATACCTCCTTCGGCGGAGGTAATGAACATATTATTAGAAAGCCATTACTAAAAGAATGGCAATAACAAAGCTATTTTTCAATTGCTATAATGATCATTGGGCAAATACATTTAGTAAATGTAATAATATCAATATAGTTCCTTCGACGATTCTAAGTAATGATGCATGTTAAGCTATTATTTTGCTGCATGTTTGATCGCAATAGTTCTTTAATTTACTTAATTCAAAATATACAATACATTGCATGCTTATTGCATAGCCTTGCAATATTTTGCAAGTATAATCAAGATAACTGATCATGTATTTTTCATTATTATATAATAAAAACTTCGAAATAAATATGTTATTTAATGTGAAATAAGCATAGTAATCGAACTAAACAAAAATAGAAAATGCATTTTCAATAAATATATATTAACATTTATCTCCATCATTTCCCCTGTCTTGCATGAAATAGATATCTTTATACATATTAAGTATTACATAAGAAAATATAAATGAATGGTAATGGATAGTATAGCATTCAGACGAATAATAAGAAAATAATGAATAAGTGTGCACTAAGGCGTGTTCAACTCTCAATGTTGGGGTTGCAGGTTCGAATACTCCCGAGAGGGGATGGTCATTTTGTTCTACCTCATTGAGTAGATCCTGGGTTCGGTAGACTAATTTGGATGCTATAATGCTTATTTATATCCTGTAGGATGCAATTATATATAACCAAATAGGCAAAAAAAAATGATAATAAACGCTTGTGGCTCAGTTGATGCATGATCGACCCTCAATGTTGAGGGCGCAGGTTCGACTCTCCCGAAAGATATTAATTAATCTCATTGAAAAGATCCTAGATTCAAAATATTATTTTAATGTTTATACATTCAAGGGGATGCAATTTATTTGACTTTATTCGTTTAGTGTAGTTTTATAAAACAGTAGTTAGTTAGAAATTTATTACTGTTTACAATAGACAAACATATACATAAACTAAGTAAAGAAACACAACCACACATTGGGGTATCTGTGTTTATAAAACAGTATATATAGTTAAACATTTTAGATTAAAATAATAGTCTAAACAAAAGTCCAACAGAATTCCTAACAATATATCAAAAAAATTAAAAAACATGAACAAACAATAAAGTCATATAAAGTATACTTTATAATCTTATATAAATAAATCAAATTTAAATTTCATAACAAAAAACATATTGTATTAAAAAGTCTACTTAAAATATTATTTATTTAAAAACTTTCTATGCATTCGTAAATGCCAGCGTTAAAATTTCTTCTAATGTTTAGAGATATATTAGATAATATTTCCTGCATATTCCTACGATGAACCATCCACGTTTGAGATTTTGATGCCAAAAGCCGAATATCTTTCAGCTGTTGATATCGAATTGCCCGAAATTCTTCTACTTGGACCGGTATTCCGATGGCCAGTCTTCTGAAATTCGGCTTTTGCAATTGAAATAACCATTTCATGCAATTCTATCGAATCAAATATGCAAAAAAGCAACATTTGAAAAATAACATTCAAATAGGATATATATCTTTTAAACTTATGTTACGAATATCCACACTCCTGTACCGTAAACAATTGTTGTTCCGGGGATCATAGCGTTTTAGTTTGAAAGAGGCCATTCTCAGCAGTTGATATCTCTGGGTTTGACCCAAAAATAACCTTATTCGACCAATATATAAAGGTGCTTTCTCTCCCTAATTAAAATTAAAGATGTTATATGTTAACAATATTTTTTGGCTACATTGCCATTTATTATATGGCTTAATATAGACGTAAAGTCAATTTCATCATAAGTTGTTTTTGGCAGGACGTTCATTTTTTTATAGGTTAGCTTGTATTTATATACACATTCATTATATTATTAGTTATATTCTCCAACGCATTAATGCATTGATGTAGTGTATATTTATAAAGATATTAAAAATAATACATTTTTATACTTTTATAGAATAGCAATTATTAAAAAAATGAAATTTAAAGATACTTTTTGATTATGCACATTGTTAAAAAATTTACTTATAAGAGGAATCGTTTGTTTGTTTTGAACGTATCGTTCTGCTTGCTCTACCAAAGTATGTTTGTGGCTTCAACAAATGAAGTCTTTGAGGTTTCTCGACTGTTTTTATAAATATCTACTCTCTTTATAAAGTTTTTAAGTTGTTATTTGACTCTATTTGTCTACCTGAATGACCTTGAGTGAATATAATTCACTGTTATAAAATGAATATATTTCTTGAATAGTTTTAGTTTACGCCTTTTATTCTGTTTGAAAAATTGTGAATTCTTCATAGAACCTATATAAAGGAAACCAAATGCTCTAAA
>CP045898.1:8929922-8940300 GCA_013387185.1 Caligus rogercresseyi | reverse complement strand
CATAGAGCATCACGATGTGAACATGAAATCAGAGACAAGAATGGCTCCTTTAAAAACAGTGTCTTCTTTTGGGTCTAAATTCATTTCTTTTACAAATCCTTTGAATGGACATATCCAATATCACCTAAAATATTAATATACGTGATGAAGCTTATGTTATACTCAGATGAATAATATTTTTTTTTTTGCATCTTCCATCCGTAAATAAGATCATAGTAAAGCCGTCTGCTATATCCGCTTGGAAGGTTATGAACGTGACAGCTGTCCCTTGGAGAGGACGCTCAAGCTTCGATGAGCGCACTCGTAGTGCTGTCAATATGCCTCAAAAACCCCTGTCTACCAACTGCGTCGCTGCAGTCAATCTTTTAAAGGCCTGAAGCCTGCAGAGCCATTAAGAGAGGCTTGCACGTTATCAAGTGCTCGGAGGATGGCAAAAGACAATTGCAGGGCTGTTAGATCCTTTTAGTTCCTTTAGCATAATCTAATTATTAAAATTATATATATATCACACATATTGTTTTTTGGTATTTTATTACTATTTCTTTTCTTTATAAATATATTTTAGTAGTCATGAAGGCTAGAGTTATATTAGCTCCAAAATCAAATCATACTACTTTAAGGAGTCCTACTGAGATCTTAGCCCACTTAGAGAAGACGATGACGGAATTCTTTTTAGTTTTTTTTTACTTCCTCTAGCGTTGAAATGAAAACTATAATCATTCTTCCTTTCTTACTTTCAATGTGAATGCCTGTTTCATCAAATAGCAAAATGCATCTGTTTTGTCAAGTTTCATAAAACTAGGATAAACTCATTTAATCTTACAATTTTTGTGGTAAAAAGGCGAAGAAACGTAGAATCCAGTTATGTTGTTGGTTACTTCAAAGGGAGAACGAGTTTCAATATATTTTTGTGCGTTAAACCCCAAAAAAATATTTTTACTTTATTTATTTTAAGTTTCTTTCCATTATGTCTCATCCCATTATTTGCTTTAAAAAAGATCTTGCACATCAGGGAAAAAACCCATTACAATCTTGAGTTGGAGCTTCAATGTACTAAATATAAAGCTAAAAGGTGAAAAATACTATATATATATATATATATATATACAAATTCACATACTCATATATGTAATATATTGAACAAATGTACTACGTAGTTTATAGTCATTTGAGCCATGTATAAAGGTTGTTGTAGATGTGTTCGCTCGCAGCCCCATCATAGACATGATCAATGACTTTTTGAGTAAGAGAAATATGTAATGTCCATAAATTTTCTTACATTATTTAAAGAGGAAAATGGTTCTAGACTACATGAATAAATCATACTTAGTAGAAGAAAAGAACTTTTCTCCTAATAGTTTTTTTTTCTTCTTCCTTTCCTCTTTTCACGTACTTGTAAAAAAAGGATCTTAGTCATATCCCCATATCTTTTTTATTCATTTACAAAATAGCCTTTAAGCGAGAGCAAAGGCCTAGGATATATGTGAAAAAGTCTTAAGATGTTGTAAATGAATCGTCCCAACATATATATTGAAATTCAAGAGATGCTCATATTCTCAAGACTACTGACAATTGGCTTGCCGGTGGGTTTTAATGACGTCACACCGGCAAGCGAGAAGGAATATATTGTAATAATATTTTTCGCCTAAGGTCGCCAAGGAGCCATTGTTACCATATATGGTTGATGACGTGAATATTAATAATTTTTGACATTCTTCAATCCATGAAAACATGAAGGAAACATATTCAATATATCTTGACTCTACCTAATCAGACCAAAGCAAAAAAAGAGTAAAACTCAATAAATATTGGGATACAATCCCTTCATGCAAAATAATTTCTCGAAACGTCACCGATAAACACAATTTTATCAGCTGGTAGCTCATTTTTGATAGTCTAATAATCATAGCGACAAATCCCTACAGGCAAAATAATTCTCAAAACGTCACCGATAAACACACAGTTTTATCAGCCGGTAGCTCATTTTTTGATAGTCTAATAATCATAGCGAGTATCCATTTATTGTCCTATGAAGCAAATACACATTTAATATTTATCTCAGTATGAGCAGTTGCTTATTTTAATTTAATTATTTTAATTATTTATTTTTATTTATATTAATACCTAAGTGGCATTGATATTATTCCCTACTCCACGGACTCGCGAATGACATAGATGACACAGACCTATGAGAAGATAACTTTTTGTTTTATAGAATTGCATTCTTCTCTCTAAATTGATGACCACACCTCAACAGACGAAAGTAAGGGTTGCCATATCTCAAAATGGCAACTGTACTCATTATTATTAACATTCTTTTCTTCCAATCAAATCACGTTAAAGAAGAGGCACTTTGTTATCACATGAAGTCATATAGATGAAGATATTGAAACATTTTCCTCTTCAGTAGGTGAAGTAATAATGTAACCAAAGGGAAATGAATGACTATCACCTTTGGATATCTTGTCTAAACTGTTCTATATTTTATTAGAGGTATTCCTTTATACCTCTTTTTCAAATATAAATCTTATTCACAAATTTTAATTAAATATAATAATATACATAAAGGAGCAGAGAGAGGACTCTGCCACATATGAATAAGTAAGTCCATTGAGTCGATGGCATATACGAAGATTCCTATTGTTGCTCCAAGGATCTTCAATTCAACCCCCCCCCCCCCCCCCCAATCCATTCACGGTATATATTAAAATGGTATTAAATATTTCCTTGTAAGCTTTTCCTTCCTCCAAAGTTTTGATCTATGAGAGGTAACTTAGTCCTTGGTTGTGGTGGGATACAAAAAAATGTTATATATTATACTGATGCTCAATAACAGATAGATAAAACCTTTTAAAAATTGAATAAAAATACACTTAATATGTTTGAGTGTACTTTAATTCATCGTAGAGCATCAAAAAAAATATAAATATTAATGAATCATTTGGTATCCTATAATTTATTTACTGTTTTTATGATGTATAGAAGTTTTGGAATCAAGTCAAAGTTGCTTCTGTTTTCTTTATCATTGTGAAGGACCATCTTGCAGGATTGGAGTTTTAAAGATTTATATTTATTTACAAAAAACAAATAAGTCAACATATAAATCATAATTTATATGGGCCCTTCTAAGCAAAATATTATCATTAATAGACAAGCATTAACACGCTCTTTCAAACATAAATATTCATTTCACCTCTTACCTCACATTTTCTTTTTTAAAGCATTATTGAAAGCTAATAGCAATAATATAAAATGTTTATTTTCTTTCTTTTACTCATAAAAAGCTTTTACTTAGTTCTTAATACACATTTTTGATATACATTTTTTCATTAATGTATATTAATACATATTACTCTTTTTTGCACAATACCTCTATGCACCTAAAAATAAACTCAATTACTTTTAAGGACTTAAATTCCAATATAATGACTCTGCTAAAATCTCTCTATTGCATGACTTTTATGCAAGCCTTAATTTAACGTAAATTAATTTATATTTCTCATAATCCTTTGGGGGAGGATTCTTTATGCAAAACTATTTCATATGTTAGTTTTCTTTGTATATAGATAAGGGTTTAATGAAAAAGTGAACTTTTTATCTGGTCTTTGTTTTCTGTGCCCATAGCTCCATCTGATATTTATGTTTTTTTTATTAAAAAATATTTATTTCATGTAGTTACAATATGCTATTAATATTTTAATTCGTTTTTATTTGATTTGGATAATTTTGTGTTGCATTTTTATGTATGATGTTGTTATTGATTGACGTTTTTACTCATAATTTTGATTTCATTCTGGCTCAATATATTTCATTCATATTTCGGAAGATATTTTTATTATCTGTATTGATAGAATTATTGGTAATTCAGATGATTCTCTTCAACTTTAAAAAAATAAGAGTGTCTTCCTGAAAACCCCTTTTCTATTTGTTTTGCACACTAAATTGTCATTGTCTATCAAAACTTTAGATATTTTTTTTATGTATAGCCTTATCAACCATATGTAAGTGGAAAAAAGAAGATATTAAATGCAAAAAAATATCTATTAAATCATAATCAAGTGATCAAATTAAAATTTAACAAATATTAAGTATGAAGGAAAACTTCCTTCCTTCATCATTTTTTTTTGTATCAGAATGCAGCATAATGAAAACACTAATTCTTGAATTTACAAATTATTCAGCTGATACAGTAATTGAGTTCTGGTTTGGCGAGGCTAATCTAGGAGCTATATAAACAAAAAAAATATAATTCATATAAAAAAGTTCAGCTACAGTGTGCATACAAAAAAAGGTGAAAAATATTTCAAAGGTACCATCTAAATTATGAACTTCTGAATCAGCACCTAAATATTATCCTATTTTTTGCAGTAACAACAATCTTGTATCATAAGAAACATTATTGACGTTAGGAAAGTTATTAGAAATACGTTTGATTTAGACATTTAAAATACATAATTTATACTTCCTTCGAACTTCTAATAATGTACTTCGAATTTATCCAACTTTTTGAAAAAAGCGTTCATCTTAGAGTAGTAATAATAAATACTTCAAAAAGTATGATCATAAGCAAACGGATAATAATTATTCGTGTGTTCAAAAATAGTGTTTTGACAATGTTTTCTCCCTAGAAGCCCCAACAGAGAATGCATGGTTTTTAAAAATAGGCATTTCAGTTATTCATGCATTGTCATATACAATGGGAAAAAGCAACAATTATCTTGTCAAACCTTGGAATATTGAATATTGGAACAATGGAGAGCCACTCAATGCTTCTTCCATTTGACAGCTCATAATAAAGAAATCAATGCCTGTGATCCTCTACAGGTTTTCCTATTTCAATAGGAACGTTTTATTTAGTGCATCAATTGAAATGATTTTTAAATGTGACACTTTATTTGACGTGATTTGCTTGCAATTGGTTCCGACGTAATTGTAGTACCCGTGTGGATATGAATACACATCATACTAGCATTAAATTTGTCTATAAAACCTACAAACCACTGTATATAATACTAGGATGCAGAGTTGAGCAAATAAAAGAAGGAAATTGAAATACTAGACTTAGCAGCTGATAGAAGCCATTTTACGTACATTTATGACAAGATATTTATTCTTCAAGTCGATGAAGCAACGAAGCGAAGGAAGGGATATTCCTTGATCAGTTTCAGTTTAAATTAAAAGTCTTAAGGCATTTAGAAAAATAATATGACCAAGTAAATACTCAGTGGAATCGCCATTAGGAGAAAAGTGTAATACTTTTTTATAAACCGAACGTTGGGTGACGTCACTTGAATTTATTTTATGATTTTCTTTCTACTCTCTAAACTATTAAATTGTTTTATTGCCCAATGGGATTCTCATCAAATTTTATTCAAGTGGATTAAATGGTTCATTTGTTGAATTATTAAGTCTGTGATGGATCCTGGATCCTCGAAAAGTCAAACCTACATCTTAAGCATTAGAGTCGAGGTTCATCTCCCGAGAGGGGAGTGCCCATATTTACTTACCCCCATTGAAGAGATCCCTTGCTCGATAGCGCCATTTTAATGCTTTAAACGCTTCAGTTTCCTCACAAATGCCCTCAATTGAACCATACACACATTGAGAGTCCAACACGCTTTCCCGGAATGGATTCTTTTTTGATAAAAATTAAGAAGCATTGATTGACGCCATTTGACTCTATCTTTTGTGGCTTTAAAAAAAGTATAAATATATTATCCAAAAAGGGAAACTAATGAATGAATCCTTTAAATGGATGCTATTTTTGACTACTTCTACTACTTTAATAAATGAGTTTTTTTTCATCCTTTTTTGTTAGAGAATCTTTACATGAAATGAATATTAATTTTACTCAAGAATATTAATTAATTATGTGAAACATCTTTACCACTCACAATTGAATGGGTAACTTTATTGGTAAACATGGAGGAAAAGGGGAAAATGAGGGGGGAAACTGCCTTGCATATTTAGAACACACGGTATTTGATAATAAAGTCTTAGAGAAAGGAAGGGGGGGGGGGGGGGGTCTTTTTGATCTCTTAATTGCTTACCGATATTTTTAATTACTTTTCTGTTCTTTGTAAAATGTAGGGAAATATTAATACATTGTATAGTTTATGATAGAATATATATATATAAATGTTCCTTATTTCTGAAGTAGAGAAAGATGTTATACACATTAAATAATATTTCAATAATATTTCTCTCTTTTATAACAACTGAGACTTTTTGCCCACAACTCTAACTACTATTGGATAAGTTATCAGAGTGCTTCAATCTGAAGGCATATAATTATTTTGGCAAATGAGTCCAATGAAATTATGAATATATATTAATAGGTATTGTTTAAATGTAACTTGTTATCTTGTTTTTTTTTCTTATCAACAAGGTCTGCATATAAATCAACTAGTTTATATACAAATAGAATAAAAAAGTACATTATATTCTGAAATTTCTGAAAAGAATTGACTTTAAAATTCGTCACCTTTGTATTTTACTATATAAAAGGAAAAATTGTGTATCATAAAAACATAAACAATAATAATATATTATTATCTTGTAATTGAATTCACTGCTTTGAACGTGCTACAAGAAATGTCTTATTAATTGCTTCTTGATAAATAGCTAGCAATACAGAATACTAGATTAATTATGCTTAATAAATAATAAGAATATTGATAGTTTGTCCTATAATATTAGAATAAAAAGAAATAAATAATGAAGATATAATAACGAAAACGTCTAATCTGTTCACACCGTAAGGTTTTTCATATTCAAAGTCCTGTATTTCAATGAACATCAAATATTCTTTTGTAATGTATTTTTATTTATATCACTTTATGAAGAATAAATATTTAACCAGCTAAAACAGCTCTGTAATCAGGTGCCTTCACCTTCTTATGATCCAACTTCAAAGTATATTACTTACTTCCAATATGTTTTTTTATTAATGTTCTCTCTTCATTGATTTTGTTGATGTATATACTGTTATTTATAAATAGCAATTTATCTTGTTGATACAAACCATATGCTCAATAAGAATTATAATGCCTGGATTCAAATATGCAATACATAATAAATGCTATTTGCAACCAGCCATTGTTTTAAATCCATTTATTAACAAATTACACTTTTGATGAAAAAAGTATTAATTACATTTTAGTCAATTCTGCTTTCTTTCCCATTATGATAATGACCATTAGTTAATTATATTTACGGCGCATTAATCAAGTTATCTTTCCATATGAGTTCACATTATTATACATAAGTATGAGGAGGCTAATTTTGCTCATGTTTAAAGCTTAATGTATTTTAAAATAAAAAGACACTCATGATTTAAAGCAAATCTGTTTTGATTTTCGATGTGTTTGTTACAAAGGAAATATACTAGAATAACTAGAACAAGTAAGGAGTCTGCCAAAGGAAAGAATGGATATTATCAATTTATTAGAAGAAAATGCCTGAACACCAAGTAAAGATCTAAATAATTGTTTTGTATTTTATATTGAATTTTACGCTCAAGGGCTAATAGTAAAGAAAACACGTATTTTATGGTATTATCGTGTTTTCTATTACTGTTAGCCCTTGAGCGTAAAAATTCAATATAAAATAAAAAAACTAGAGGATATATACACTCCGAGAGTGTGTACCTCCGCCGATCCCCACAACATTCCCTTTCAAACATTCTCCCCTTCACACGCCCTTTCTATCTCTAATCATTGTTTCCTCTCTCTTAGCTCATTTTGCATATTAAAAAGAGCACTCAGACGGACGGAAGAGAAGAAGTTTAATCTACGTCACTGGGTTACATAGTCCTGAGATGATATATGAACAATAATACGTCAATGATATTTTTTTTAGCGTTTGTTCTTTTCCTACTCCCTGAATAGAGACCCCATTTCATTTATTATTTTGCTCATTTTGCATATTAAAAAGCACTTAGAGATCTCAAAATTTAATCACTTGTTCCTTTTGGCATTTTCAACAACTCCACAAAGTTTCATTCGAATCTGTTCAGTACTTTTTGAGTAATCCTTCTGACAAACACAACCAACAAACCAACAAACAGTGAAAACAATACCTCCTTCGGCGGAGGTAATTAGTCAGGAGCTTTACTTGGTATATATATATATACAGAGTGGTACAGCAAAAATTAGAAAATGACAAAGGCCAATTTGAAGGCTGGAATAGTTTATTTTAGAGCCATTTTAATGGTAAATTCCTGAAACAAAATATGTTAAGGATACAGTAAGTTACAATTTTTATTCAATGTGTCCTCCATTATTCCTGATGATGGCTTCAATACGTGGACGAACGGAGGCACAGCTGGTCTTGATGAAGTCCTCCGACATGTTGTCCCACTCCTTGGTGATGGTGGCCTTCAGGGCCTCGACACTGGTGTGTGAGGTTTTGTTGGTCTTGCCCTCCAGGAAGCCCCAGACAGCAAAGTCTAGAGGGTTCACATCCGGCGATGAGGAGGGCCAGAAGTCCGCCGGCCAGAAGGAGGCCATGTTCCCCTTGCAGAACTCCTGAACCTTCTTGAACGTGTGAGCCGGGGCTCCGTCCTGGGTGAACACATAATTGTTCATTGGGAATGTGCTCTTTAGCTATGGCAAGACCTTGTACCTAAGGACCTTGTAGTAGACATCAGAGTTGACCTTCTCATTGGGCCTGAAGAAGTGTGGGGGCATCTTGTTGCCGTCGGAGGCCACGATACCCAGGACCATGACTTGGGCTGGATGTTTGGTCCTGTAATACCCCTCCACCTGACCTCTTGTTTCTGCCAAGAATCGATCATTTCTTCTGTTCAGCACTGCGTCCACTGTGAAGATCTTCTTGTCGGAGTAGATCTTGACCGTGTCGCCGTTGTGCTTGAAGAAGTTGAGGACTTTTTTGGCTCTCTCTAACCTTCTGGCCTTCATAGTGGCCGCCAACAGATGCCTTGGTGTCCTGACGAAGCTCTTGAGGCCCAAGACCTCGTGGACGGCCCTGGTGACGGTGATGAGAGCAACGTTTCTCTCGGCGGCCATCTTCCTCATGGACTTGGTGGGGTCCTTCTTGATGTTCTCCTGCAGGAGGTTCAGGAACTCACCACTTCGTTTTTTGTTGTGTCCCCCAGTCCCAGGCTTCCTGGAGATCGGATCCATGCCCTCCATGGCCTTCCTGATGTTGTAGACCGTGGCCAAGGATACCTTGATCTGGGTCGTGATCACCTTCGGGTCGACTTGGGCGCAGAGGAGATCAATCGCCCTTTGCCTTTTCATCTCTTGCTCAGACATTTTTGGTTATACAAAAACACAACAGATACCAGTTTGTAGGATTTTGTTTACTCTTTCGAATGGCACCAAGCTCAAGATCATACAACAAATAACAATGGAGCTAGGGCCTTTAAAAGTCCATTCTAATTTTTGCTGTACCACTCTGTATATATATATATTATATAAATATATTATTTCTTATATTTCATAAACTTAAAATATCTGATCGTTTTTATTACTTTTTTCCTTGAGTTCACTACAAACTTACAGAAAAAGACACACATATAATATATATAATCACAGTCAAGGTTTTTTTTTTTCTACATGGGTAAAATAATTCAACTAAGGTATCTTTTTCTTTAAGACTTGATCTTTATGGCTGATTTTAATGAAGAAATTTTGAGACATGACTAAATCACAAGAATTTTTTTGATGTATTCTTGATATGAATACTTATCAAGCCATACATACATTAAAAATAAAACAAAACTCTATAAAAAGCATTCAGTCATAAAAAGACTAAATATAATATGTTGGCCTTTTGTTGCATCATATAAATATAAAAGAATGATGAAAAATGTCAAAATATATATTCTGGAGCTATGCATTTCCCCTGTATATCCTTCGAAGAAATGCATTAGCTCAGGGTTTTTTTTGGGTGTCAAACTATATTGCTATATTTATGGAAGACTAGTATGGAAGTCATTTTTTAAAGATATTGATTATTCATTGGCCCTCCAGGGTATTATAGCTCTAATCTACCCTTATACCTAATATATATTTTTTATACTTTTAACAGAATTTATGTATGTTTGTAAATTGTACAAATCCAGCTAATATAAATTAGCAATTATGTAACATAAGTTCAAAATAACATTCATAATATTTATTTAAAAAAACATTGCGTATGTGAAAAAAGTGACATTATTCAGTATTTTTATTTTGCTCAATGTAGACATGACGTAGATGTAGAGTCCTATCCTAAATACAATCCTAGTAATTTCTTTTGGTTTGGAGATATTGTGCCGAATGAAAAGGGTAGTACTTAACTGCGTTGTATTCTACTGAGATGGGCATATTGCATGTTTCAACTCAAGTGTATAATATAATTTAGTGAGCTT
>CP045898.1:8919622-8929822 GCA_013387185.1 Caligus rogercresseyi | reverse complement strand
TCTAAACAAATAATGCTTGTAGTCCATAATTAAATATTTATAGATGCCATAATATGTGTTCGATTCAAACCTACATAAGTAAACTATGAATAACCAGGAGACCATGACTCGATCTTCAATGACCTAAATAATACTTGACCTTAATTAAAAGTACATCCAATAAAACGTGCACACACGAAAAGCATAAAACCTTCAGTTTAGAAAGGTCTCAATCATCAAAAATAGATGGGGATAATTGGATAGGTAGTACACACAAAAAAAGAGGGGGAAACGAATTTTTTGTAACAATATAATTTGCTTATCTTTCTAATATTATATATCTATATATATTATTTTTTTGCCTATATGGTTCGATAGAATTGCATCCGATAGGATATAAATAAGCATTATGCATAAAAAATAAGTCACTCGAACCTAGGATCTTATCAATGAAGTAGACCAAAAATGACCATCCCCACTCGGGATTCGAACCTGGTCCTCCACCATTGAGAGTTGAACACACCTTAACGCACACGGCTACCGCTCTCTCTCTAATGATTATAATCGTGCTTTTCTATATTTTTATTATGAAATATTATTTGAAGTAACCTTTCCTTATATTATGTCATTATAATATATGCATCATGTTCATAGTTAACAAGTATAATGTACAGGCTTTTAAATTTGACATGCACACAACACAAAAAAAAACAATTTTAGAGCATTATAAGAAGTATTATAATTAATATGCAATTATTTAAAAAAAATAAAAAAGTGTAATAGCCAAAGGATGTATTGAGCAACCATATTGTACTATGTACTACACTATTCATTCCAAGATATCCATTAGTTGTAATATTATTACTCTTCCATGGACGACTTATAACGCAAACAAAAATTAAAAAGATAAATAGCCAAAAGATTTACTGAGGCAACGATATTTTGATCGTTTCATTAATAATGGGTATTACGGACTCACTTAACAAAAGAAAACGCATGTTGCTGCTTTTGATAAAACTTCCTCATAAGTATCTAGGATTTGCATAAGTAAATTCGATGAGGGTTTTATCTGAAGTATTCCTTCTCCCGAAAAAATATTTATATTTACAGCTATCCCCCCTTAAGTCTACATAACACTCCACATAGCAATAATGTCCATTCAACGTCACATCCCACTGATATACTACTAAAAGTATACAAATAACTTATTATATCCGCAAGTTCTTCATGTTTGTACATTTGTGTAGCAGAGGCTCATAATAGTCCTTATCAGTAAGAGAGAAAAAATATTCAAACTTCATTTTAAATATGAGTTACTATTCCCACTTGGTCTGTGCTTCATTTTGACATGAATGCACATGCGTCTACAACATCATAGGGACGGCGAATGAACCGTCAAAATTTGACATATTTTCTCATAGCAGTTATACGATTGAGAAAATACAAGAAGGAAATAACATATCCCATGGGATTTTTAATACTTCAATAATAGATTCAATTTATTATTTATTAGATATGAGGAAAGGTATATGTAAGAATAATAATATATGTATTATATTCCGCGACATTTAGTTAACTAAATGGGCGCGCAAATTCGCGGAATATGAATACATATTATATTACTACAGTATAATAATATATATACATCCCCGGTGCTCAAAATTAATGGTGTATCCATCAAAACTACATCATCTTCAGGAAATATATAATTCATTTGTGTTTGGTTGAATGGCAATAATGTGAAATTCATTGTTGTCAATATTTACGTTTGTATGCAGCGCAACGTTTTAAAGAGATGTTTTATGAAAATCTAAAGTGGCCATTATCATTTACTCGTTCAGAGATGTCAACAAAAAAATATTTATGGAGATATTTTGTCTAGAAAAGACGTTAAGGAATCACTTCCTACTTGATTAGAGAAAACATAGTATTTTTAGAATGTATAAATTTATATATATATAGTAAAGAATATACAATTTGTCTGTACTGACTATGTACGTTGAATAAATATTCACAGTTTAACCTGTCAATAGCGGGCACTCAAGTGAGTAAAAAGTGACCGTTAGACAAGTTAACGCTATTAACAAAGGGTTTTAGTAAAAAAAAATCTTCCACAGAGGAAAATTGGTTAATACGAACGCCACTGAAAAATTATTGCAATGTAATAGTGGTTGACTTTTGTTTTTAAGCTGAACATAAAAAAGCTATGCACTACTCGTTTCATTTATTTTTGGCAAACTCTTGATGGATTTGGTCCGTGTCATGTCTCTTAATAAATTGCGCCCCCTTCCCCTTGTTAAGGAATAGTTTCAAAAAATTGCACTGGCTTTTCCAGTTTTTAGAGTCATTGAACAACAAAATGATTATGAATCATGGATCTACAATACAAATATTTGCTAAGGCAAGACAAAATGGTAATCATGAGCCGAAGAAAATGATTGATATATTATTTTTAACACGTGTATACAACAATTAGACATAATCTTAGCTCATTGCCTAATTCCTTCTTTTTAACGAATAACAAGAACATTTAATCCTCAAATGTCAAATGTTTTTAATAAAATAAATTGTTATATGCATTTGAAAATAATATTTTAAATATTCCATACTCCAAATAATAAAAAATGTTATAGGGAGTGCGATAGCCGTATGCGTTAAGGCGTGTTCAACTCTCAATGTTTGGGGCGCAGGTTCGAATACTCCCGAGAGGGGAAGGTCATTTTTGATCTATCTCATTGATAAGATCCTAGGTTCGAGTGACTAATTTTAACGCTATAATGCTTATTTATATCAGTCGGATACTGCAATTCTATCGAACCATACACACAAAAAATGTTGACGTCCAGTCTCATGGGTGTCAAGAGTATTTGCATAATAGCAAAAGATCACTCAGGAATTTATAAATTGAGCAATCGGGTCTGTTGCAATGCAACCTATTCACCTGATGTTCATTTTTTAAAAATTTTATGTATTTTATGGGTCAACAGCATATGTAATCTTAACCAAACAACTATTTGATACAATACCAATATATATTCTTCATATTAAAATGAAGAATTTGAATGGAAGGTATAGGGGGACCCTGCAATTTTATAAGGTCACATCATTTGTATAAATATAAGTGATTTTTCGTTCGTGTGTTAACAGATAAATAGACGATTTCTACATTAAAATAATAAAAAACACCTGAATGCATACAGAGTGCGTGGAGCCCATAGAGATAAAAAGATATAGAGAGCTTATTCCCTTCATCTGTATTTGTGTGTCCATATAAAAAAGTAATTTGTACTACGTCATTGTAAGCTGATCATAGAGATAGAATAAATCTATGGTCAGCTTACGATGACGAAATCAAATTACTTTGTTATGACACACAGAATACAAATGAACGATGTTTCTCTGCTATTGAAGGGAATCAGCTCTCATATCTTTATATCTCTATGGACTATTGCAATATCAAGGTTTATTTTTTAAAGATTTATTAAACTATTACTATACACAAAAAAACCTTTCAGGTCTGTCAGGACTCTTTCTCCTAATCCAATCAACATCATTTACTAAGGCATTCTCATGAAATATTAACATTTTAATTAATTCGGAAAATAAATTCTATGGGATTTATTCCGTTAGTGGATACATGACAGGCATTGATCATTATGTATTGAGTAAATACTGATAGACAGCGGAAAAATCTAGGTGGAGCCCATGGTCATGAATCACATATAGTAATATCTATCTTGTCCAAGTACTTCACAGAAAATAAGCACAATTAATAAGACATTGTAAAAATATATGACTTTTCTTTGCATCATAAATGAAAAAGGTCCTATTATATATAAGGGACAAGGCTTAGACTATATTGAAGCAGCATTTTGTTTGAGATAATATGTACATAGGAATTTTAAAAACAAAATCCACATACAATTTTTAAGTATCCAAAGAGAGAAAATCGATATTCGGAGAGAAGGATGAGTTATTGAAGTCGAATTAGTTATTGATCATAATGCAAATCATGTACAATAAGGTTGGACATTTTTAATTATGATTCGACTTAAAACTGATAATAAAATGAAATTTAAACTTTTTTGAAGTTGATAGCAATTTTTGAGTGTACAAACAATAGAAATATAAAGATACAGAGAGCTGATTCCCTTCAATAGCAGAGAAACATCGTTCAACTGTATTCTGTGTCTTTTTCATCGTAAGTTGATCAAAGAGAAAGGTAGATTTTTTATATTGGGCACAAAAACGTAATTCTCTGAAGAATCCAATAAGCTCTCTATGTCTTTATATATCTATGGTACAAATACTACCTATTAAAATCACAGTATATGTTGTTGGTTAATATTTTTTAGAGCTTAAGAGCCGGCATATATATATATATATATATGTCTTATGTTCTGAAGCCTTCCTTCTCTTAAAAAATTCCTCTCACCTATAGTACATTGGCGCCAAGGAATGATAGCGCTCCTGTCCAGCGGTATCCCATATTTCGAACTTGACCGTAGTGTCATCTAAGCAGATCGTTTGCGTGAGAAATGCAGCTCCAATGGTGGACTCCTATACAAAGAAGAAGAAGAAAAACATGATAAAAATAGACAAAGGAGCGCCTACGCAAAAATAGCAACACCCCCATTGCAAAAAAAAAAAACATTTCGGACATGTAGAACATTCACAAGAAAAAAAAAGAAACTCGTTCTCTTGCCCAATTACTTAATTGAATAATAACCCTTGTATCTCAGTTTACATCCTTCTTTGTTCCAAAAACAGACAAATAAACTGCGTAGTTTCCTCCAAGAAATAAAGGAAAAAACACTATATATATTTTTAAATCGTAATAATTGGAAAATACTTTCAATGATAATATAGAAAAGGGTTTCAATAACAGATGTAACTACTCGAATAAGAAATCTTCGGAGTCTGCCCTAGTAGTGCCTGTCGTATTCGTATGATATTATCATTGAAGGGGAATAATATAAAGAGATATTGATTTCTATTTTAACAAATTGTTTTACAGATTTGACTCCTGGTATTTAAAAAATAATAATTGAAATAAAAAACACCGATGTGGCCTAAGTTAGGTAATTAAATTGTATCCCCTAAGAGTCACAATTAATTAAACATAAGTATACAAAATTAGATACTTTCTAAATCTCAGAGAGAGAGAGAAAAATAACATGGGAACTGTCTTAAGATGTCGTTGGTACGTGCATTTAAATAAAAAGTTTGATTAAATTATTGTATACCCAAATGGCATTTCAATCTAATAGAGTCAAAACAATCATTCAAAAGAATAAAATATTCGTCTAGAGTAATTCTACCATCAGATTTAACCGTGTTAAACTGGAATAAACTAGTCGTATGTGGAGGATATTTGAAAATTATTTTATATTAAATTTTAAGATAATTTATATATAAAATCATAAGATTTACATAAGAAATTGCAAGGACTTTAGAAAAAAAAGTCAAATTAAATAAACATATTTAATTAAAACATCTCCTATAACATATATCGCAGGTACACAGTCATGACATTTTCAAAGAATATAGTTTTTATTTTGTAATAAAAAATATATATTATCGATGATATCACTGAAATTAGTTTATTTACTCTCTATAATAATAGATATATTGGTAGCTTTTGCAAAAACATGTATCTCAGGGCACATATTTAATTACTATGAATTAAGCTAAATCTATTTAATACGAGGGATCTCACAGATGCGCATCATTACAATTGAGATCGTGTTGTCAAGGCTACATGAAATAAAGGAGTGAAGATAAGGAATGTAAATGATGAATGGAATTGAGAGAATGGAAACCATTAAGTAAATTTATTAGTATTGAAATAGACACCCCATTTGATTTATTTTTTAGGATAGACATAGCAAGTTAGCGCCATATAAGAAGCATAATTTAGATATATTAAATTGAAAACACGTGTTGGCAAGACACAAGTTATATCGCACATATTATGAGTTATATTTCTTACATGAAATATGTATCGACGTGAATTAAGAGGGAAAAAGAGCGTGAAACAAAATATATTTAGGTAGCATTATTTAAAATAACCTTTGGGTCTATCAATCATTCACCGCTATGAATACAACTATGGCATTGAATTGTGGTGAGCTACCCTATATACTGTTTTATCATAATTGGGTTTATTTTAATCTATCATATGATTATATACTCCTATTTTAACACAGTGAGCGGTGTGTGAATAACAAATTCATTATATCCATTACAAATTTGAAAAAGATTAAAATAAAGAAAGATACCATTTTAACAAGATAATAATATAATAAAAATTACGTTTTGAATATCAAAAAGTAAAATTATTTACAGGAGCATATTTGACCAGCAAACAATATTCTTAAGTCATTAATGAGAACCTGTAGGCATAGAAACCATATCAAAAGTGCAGAATATATATCGCATTCATTAACTATATCCTTTCAACATCATAAATATTAGGATAGTAAAATGAGGAGCCCACTTATTGAGAGGCTCAACATCATGTGAAGGGTTCAAAAGAACAAAATATGCTTCTTCTGAGTGCATGATACATTTTTTATATTAAATATAAATTGAATTAAAACATAGGCAGGGGAGGGGGGGGGGGAATCTGGAGGCTTCAATGAACGCTTTACACACGCTAAGACCATGGAATCATGCAAGGCTTATTTAAATATATTATATTTTTACTAATTATAAATGATAGATTATTGTATTGCGCAATCAAATATATAACTCATCAAAAACCATTATTAAAAGCGTATGCTGAAATCATAAGAGGAAGCAGACATTATTTCGTCTCTCAAAGCGAATCAACGCATTTCATCCATTAACACAAACGGTATTCCTCATGTTTACAAAAAGAAGTAATATAATCGTACTTCGTGTCTTTATATAATGAAATAAACTCATTTTTTAAAGGCCGTTCAATGCTACGAAAGAAGTTACACATTATTTTGAAGAGAGATCTAAGAATATATTTTGACCTTCAAAGGATCACAAATTTGTATGGTAAATGCAAATTATGCCTGCTCGTACGTTTCAAATCGATAAAAATACTCTTTCTTTAAAGATACAAATAAATATAATCGATAGTCCTTCACACAAAAATAACAATATGTTATGAGGTTCAAATAGAAGACGTAATGTTATATAAAAAGAGAAAAACAAACTTAGGTAATAAGGCATTCAATAATTCATAAATATATTATCTCAATATATTAAGATATGTACAAAGATAATTTGATAGTTGGTTTAAAGCAATGCGACAATTTAAAACTCCCTTAGGAGAAGTCAGCTTTAACAAAATTAAAGAATAATTTGCAGTTGCAGTCTATCATAACATCCTGCACTTTCAGCTGTCACTAGAGGGGATCTATGTTAAAATGGATCAAGGTCAGAACGATATCAAAATGTCTCATGAAGACACCCTTAAGATACATATATACTTATTTATAAGTATATATGGTATACTTAGTTGTTTAAGGATAAGCTGGGCTCTTTACTTTTGAAGAGTCTCATGTCAGTTTGTCGTTGAAGCTACGAGTATAGCATATGTTGAGCCTAAGCCATGGCTAACTAAGCATTCCTGAAGCATTCTATTATTTTTATTTTCAAACAAAAATATACGAGTAATTAACGTCTTGGATTTTTTATTTAAAGGGAAATATCCCAAAAATCACTATTTCACACTACATATGGGATAAACACTTATTGGAATGCTTGAGATCCTATCTACATGTTGCATCCAATTATTTTAAAATAGCATCTATATTAAGGACTTGAGAGGCAATTGAATGGTAAAAAAATACTATATAGATTTTAGGTTCGTTGAGAAGACACTTAACGCTATCGGATTTTGTTCAAAGTTCCATAAGATGATTTCTATGCACTCGGATAAGATCCTAAGGGGTGCCCAACTCTCAAAGATCCGTAAAACGTGAAATAAAAATCATCTTTATATTCATCAATAATCGTAGTTTAAATATAAGAGCGCTTCGTTTCTAAGAATGAATGAATGTGTACTAAGACTGGATTCAGCTCTATCGAGCGTCTTCATTCATTTTTAAATGATTATTTCAAGGTTTATAAATAAATCAATGAAAATGCCCAACTTCCATTATTTTTGTTCGTGCCGAGGTACTTTATTCTAAGTTTATTTATGTTATTAAGCTTTATATCATATGATGGATAATAAATTATTTGAAAAATAGTGTCCAAAGTTACCTATATGCTCATATGCTATTTTTAATTAGCCCATGTTCTCTCGCAACATATTAATGCCCCCTTACACTCAATATTATACACAAAGAATATACAATGTTTCAATCTATGACAATAGCTCTTTAGGTTGACATTGAGGAGGCGTTAATGAAAATGAAGGAACTTTACATGGTGGATAAAGAAGCAATTGTAGTTAGCATTTCAGGTGGTCCGTGGTGAGGTCATTTAATAGAAACTGAAACGTCTCCTATTTTTATTTGCGAATAACAACCTGATGATTAAAGTGTTAAGCCTTGGCACTCTCGCAACTCTTACTCGATCCTTTGAACTCCAGATGTATTGATAAACACAAAGTGTCAATATTATTAATTTGTCAGGACCTTTCAATCATCTGATATGCTCTCAATGTACCCCCTACTTTATAGAAAAGACCACATACTAGAGTAATGGAAGAAGTCTCTTTCATAGTCAAATAGCTCCAAACATGTTTCACAACCAAAGACACTAAGATAAGGACAATGTCGAATTGAAGTGATCACTTATGTGTCAGATGAAAAGTCTATGACTTGCTATTCAAAGATGTTTCGAAGGATATTGGACACTTTGGCATCCAATGAACACAACAACACCAGGAACCAGGGAGATTGCATCTTTTGACAAAGGATTCCATTTGTACTCCTTCAGATCAATTGGATGACACATGCCATTGAGTCACTCTTGCATTAATGGCCAACAGAGAACCAAACCCTCCAAATGTCAACCCAAAGAGCAAACCTTCCTTTTCAGAGTCTCGACTCAGTGAGCGCGAGTCATTATGGATTCACCTGGAACTCGTGGAATTGCCCTTTGACGAATCGTAGAACGAGTGAAGACTTCCCAACGGCGGACTCGCCCAGAAGAACCAATTTGAACTGACAGATCCGTCCACCGCCCGCAGCAGTACTGCTGCCTCGGGTCGCCCTGCTGCTGATGATGACATCACGACTTCTTCCTTCCAAGAGACCTGAGAATTAAAGCCAAGTCAGACGAGAGCACTCCAAAGTAAGAGAGGACCAAAGAAGAGGGATGGCCAATCACGAAAGTAGTTGAATTCACTAAAGATCTACTATGGATGGATGATGGATGATTAGAAACAGAAAGAGAGGAAAAGAAAGAAAGAAAGAAAGAGAGAGAGAAGAGAAGTAGAAAGAAACAGAGAGAGAGAGAAAGAGACTCCCACCTTACGAGGAGGGATCCCCCTTCTCTTTCTCTCTCTCTTTATACTTCTATCCCTGTGTGTGTCTTTCTTTCTCCCTTTCTCTCCCAGTATCATAGTATTATTTTATTACTCCTACTTGAATCCGGGGATCCCAGGGAAATAAAGGGACTACTCCTCTTGGAGCTCCTTTAAACTCCTCCAAAAAAGTGATATGAATTCACCACGAAATGGATTCCACAAAAGCGTTAAAGTAAACTAGCGCATGAATGATATAAAATTAATTTTTTCCCAAAGGAATGGGCCAAAATTTTAGTTTTTCTTTAGTCCGTAAGGGGCGCTTTGATGCTAGAGCTCTTTGAAATAATAACAAGTCCTTTTATCATTTATATTTGGAATCTCGCACAATGGTGTAGTGATTTGATATATTTTAAAATCATCAAACTTAGTCCCTTTAAACCGATTTTAATAAGTTTGTGACGTAATTTCATGGCTAACGACATCGAACGATAAAGAAAATAACCAAATTTGTGCCCCTTTTTGTTTACTTTTTCTTTGCATGCGCTACTTTACTTTAAAGCTTTAGACTCCACAAGGTGATTCCTATACACGAATATTTAAAACGGCTCAAAGAGGGAGGAAGGAAACTTTAATAATAAAATACTATAAGAAACACTGACTCACTATATTAAAAGGAAAAAAGAGAGAGAAGTACACAGATAGATAAGAACAAAGACATGCAGAGACATTAAGAGAGAGATGAGTAACTCCATGGAACTAGACTT
>CP045898.1:8909241-8919522 GCA_013387185.1 Caligus rogercresseyi | reverse complement strand
CCCCCCCTTACCCCCCCCCCCCCAAATTGCGTTCAAAGGTTCCGTTATGAAGCAAAACTTTTTTTGTTATACTTATTTTGAAAAAAAAATTGGTTTTAATCAAATTTAGCTATGATCAATTATGACTTTTGTTATTTTTTGCAAAATTTTGTCTAATAATATTTCAGTGCCAATAAATAAACACTAAGTGCTGACGCACCAACCATTTTTTAAATAACAGCTCCTACTAGGGATCTCTTATAGTTTCGAGAAGAAAAAAAAGAATAAGAGGGTACTCATGTATGTTTTTAAGATCTTTTTTTTAAATATATTTGCTTTTCAAATCTTAATTTTCATACAGTAACTTCCTCACATGATTGAGAATATAAATCTATGACGTTTATTATATCCATAAACTTTTGCAGATGTCTCCGTTACTAGTTTTACAGCTCTTTCCACTGATTGTGAATGGCAAGGATACTTATTAATTTTTTAAAAGATGTTCTTTGCTTTTATAAGATCTTCCTCAGGCACAATGGAGGAACAGACAAATTTATATTTGACTATTCGATAAGATTTAAAAAAATTTAGAATTAAAGTTGATAGTGTTGGGTAGTTGAAAACTTCTTTGTTTTTTAATATTCTTTTTTTTCAAACAAAACTTTTTCCAGGGCAAATAATCTTGTTTCAATTTATTTATCGGTTAGGGCTGCTAGCAATATATTTTAGGGTCGGCAAAAAAAGCGTTTCTCTAGAGTACTTTTTCTATTGAAGGGGCTATTTTCATCAATCTCTTGTTACGGCGAATTGGTAATGCTTTGAGCCTTCAATGAAAAGAGAATTTAACCTGGTTTGAAACCATATAGGAGTGTTAAAAATTTGCTATAAATTTTACAAGTTTACGTGAGACTTACATGGACTTTTTTGTGAAATATAGGATCTTAAAATTCTGTTGGCTTTGGTAAGACATTTTGCCTCATGTAATGCTCCTGGAGACCTGTAGCAAAAGTTTGAATTCGAAAGTTCTTTCGCTTGATCTTCCGCTATGCCACTTTTTAGTGATACGTAATCAATGTATTCATGGTGGGGTTCTAAAAAAATATTTTTTAAGAAATAAGAATGAAGTTTTTAAATAACAAGTTACCTTTAAAAATGACTAGATGCTTCTCTTTATCAGTTGAGAAAACATTTTCCGTCTTTATATTATTATCTGCAAAAGTTTAGGATATAATAACCGTCATAGATTTATATTCTCAACCATGTGAGGAAGTTACTGTATGAAAATTAAGATTGTGAAAAGCAAATATATTTAAAAAAATATCTTAAAAACATACATGAGTACCCTCTTTTTCTTTTTCCTTCTCGAAACTATAAGAGATCCCTAGTAGGAGCTGTTATTTAAAAAATGGTTGGTTGCGTCAGCACTTATGTTTATTTATTGGCACTAAATATTATTGGACAAAAATTTGCAAAATAACAGTCCATTAATTGATCATAGCTAATTTGGATAAAACTAATTTTTTCAAAATAAGTAATAACAAAAAGTTTTGCTTCATAACGAAACCTTTGAACGCAATTTGGGGGGGGGGGGGGGGGGGTCAAACCAAAATCCATTTTTCTACGATCATTTAGTTTTCTTATGACACAACTTTCGCGGGGGGATAAATTTTGATATCTTAATATTAGGTTTCTATAATACCCCCACCTGTGCATGTACAGGGTATTTTGATGTAAAGAAAATAAACATTCTACCATTATGCAGGGAGTTTTTGCCTTTTTAAGTATAAGATGAACACGGCGTTTTCTTGAACTTTGAGCACCCCTAATATGACTCTTTGAGTCCCAGGTACCTCCGATTTTGCACCTTATAACGTCAAATTAGTTTACAAAATCATAAAATCAATCAGGGCCATCCAGGGAATCCAGTTGAAATGGCATGAGTAGATCTAATGATAATTAATTTTCTTTTTCTAGAAACCCAATACTGCGACTGGCCTGAGGTGGTGGACTGTAAGATAGACATTGACAAGATAACCTCCCGTAAAATCAAAGAAGACGTTCTCCTCTATCTGACCTTTGACGACGGTCCTTCGGAGGAGACAGAGACTATTTTGAACATACTCAAGTCCCACGGATCCATGGAACATTCTTCGTCAACTCAAGGAACCTCTACGATCCCAAACTCCCCACAGATACTCTCAAGAGCATCATCCGGAGAATGGCTCGGGAGGGACACGTTATTGGAGATCATTCCTATGATCACATGTTTCATAACAGCATTTCAATACAAACTCTTACATCGATGTGGAGAAGGACGAAAGCTTTTTTGGAGAGAGGAACATTTTTCCTGTTCTTGATGCCGTTGACGTGAGTACTTTTGAAGGAAACGTTCGGCAAGAAATAATGTAGATGCCGAAGCAACCTATGGCAGCGCTGAATATCGGGGTATTTGTTATGATCTCTAATTTTGGGGAAAGATCGTGAGAGAAATAAGCAAATACAGAATACAGAGACCTAATATTTTGATCATCCCTGTCGTTCTCCGAAAATGAAGGGCTAACAAATTCCCGATGTTCAGCGTTACCATAAGTTGCTACGACACTCTATATTCTCTAAGTTCGGCTCCCCTGAAATAATGTTATTTAACGAGGTTTTGATGGATTGTACAGGGGGGAAATATTCCGAATATAATGTACGTTTTAAAATCATGTTATGTATTTAAATACTTATGGCGTGGTTCTATAGGGATATACTTAAGAGAGGGAAATTACTGCAGGTTCTACGTTCATTAAGAAATGAGTTCATCAAATCATAAAGATCATTATATTTAAGATAAATTATAGGTCGGCAATTAAAAAATAAAGGCTTTATTTTTACTTTCACTTACTAAAAACTTCAAATATATACTTTTATAATATTTTTGGTAAATAAAAGATACAAGATATCCTATATATATCTTGTCACTCTCCATTCTCTGTTATCTCAGTATTGCATTTTTGAATATAAAAACTACTAACATCCTAGGATGCCTCATGGCATATAAATTGACTCATGTGAGCAGATGATTTTTTTTTTTGGAACCTTTCAAGATATGTAGTTGAGGAACCTTGTACTAGTTCATGTAGATGTTAAATTCATACTTAAGGGTATTTGGTGCTCCCCTTATATGTTATATCTGTTGCATCCCCGTTTGCAGGAGGATTTAGCCAAATTCGTCAACTTCACCATGTACTATTACATCCGCGAACCTTACTCCAACAACTGGCGAGTTCCTGGAATGAAAGAAGGCGAAAAAGAAATCATTAGGAACTGTGTGGCCTGTACAGCCCCGCGACGGTCTGGAAACATGGCTATCGCCCTGGCGGATTTGTTTTATCTGACAGGTATTATAAATTCAATGTTTTTTTTGTTTTATAGGGTATTGATCATAGACAATTTATGGAGTACAGAAGCAACCTATGATAGTGTTGAATTGAGTATTTGTTAGCTCTTCATTTTTGGGGGAAAGACAATAGAGATAAAAATATATAGAGAGCCAATGAATACTAAAACAACAAGGAAAAGAAGGCTCGCGAGGAAAATACGATGAGGGATCTAAAAAGGAAAAAGGAGAATACGCGTACATTTTCCCCTTTCCATATTTATTTCATAACAAATTATGATTTTGAGAACGAAATATTTATTTTTTACTATTTATAAAATTTATGGACATATATTAAATAAACCTAGATACATTTAAGATATTCTGCAAAATTATAATAACATACATACATTTTGTTTATTATCCTTTAAGTTTTTTAAATCTCTTAGAATTATTTGTCATATTTTGACTGCTTGTTTTTCTTTTGTTTTTGTGAATTTGATCATTGATTTCTGAAACATAATTTTTGGACATACAATTAAAGTTTTAGCAGCGATTTGTGGAATAAATTTTTCAAAGGTCGAACGTGATGGATTAGAGTCAGTAGACTCTGGCTTATAATCGGAGGGCATGAAATGTATGTCACACAACGCAGAATGTCTTGAAGGTATCCAATTTTTTCGCGGAACAGCCTTTGTCCAGAGTTGGCGTAGGGACTCATCCTTGAACATATGAAACTGTCTCTTTTTCCCCTCATTGCCCTTTGGTTTGTAGCCACTCTTGCAACCCGGAGCAACACAAACCTTCCCCATTGTCGTCTAGTTTGAAGATAATAGGTAGTAATAAAACGATTCCTCTACACACTTCCACTACTTCATTCACGTGGCAAATAATAAATTAGTCGATCCCACTTTGTATTTGTGTTTTGAAAGGTTGCGCGACTTTACCATTCCTGATTGTTTTAGTATTCATTGAGAGAGCTTATTCCCTTTATCTGTATTTTTGTGTCTAATATAAACAAAGTAATTTGTACTACGTCATCGTAAGTTGATCATAGAGATAGAATCTATCTCCGATCAGCTTACGATGACGTAGTACAATTGCTTTTTTTATATTGGCCACACAGAATACAGCTGAACGATGTTTCTCTGCTATTGAAGGAATCAGCTCTCTATATCTTTATATCTCAATGGGAAAGACCGGTATGGAGATAACTTGAGAGAGAGTGAAAGAAAATGAAAAAGGATGGGTGGTCCAAGATAATATAAATGCTCTGACCAACCCACCTTCTTCATACACCTGTTTATTTTTTAATCGATTATAATACATGATTACAGGTATTCATATGTAACGGGAATAGTGTTCTGATCCACAAGACCTATTGTTTCATTATTGATACAAACGTATGATTAATTACCCTTGGATGGAAATATATCAAAGAAAATATTCATTTCACTTTACTGATATACTTTGCCTCTAAAGGAAAAAAAACCGCTTAAAATATTATCTGTATTAAGAATTAGTGATCTTCAAAACATACAAAATAGCCTAGCCACAGTTTTGGATGACGTTATTTACAGACACCGGCTTTACTATAATTCTCCTTTAATCTCGAATCTTTTACATGTAAATTACGTAAACAAAAACAGATTATATAGCCCATCTATTCTTGCTACATTGTGGCTAGAATTTTATTATGTTTTGAAGATCGCTATTAAGAATACTTATGGTTTATAATAATGATTATAATATTTCTTTTGTTTGCTTACATTTATATGGAACCAATACCAAAAGGCCCATGCATTGCTTACTTTGTGGAATTGTTAAAAATTAATTACATTTGATTGGCTTTATTGACCTACTAAATGGATATTATAATTTAGTTGTAGTTAATATTTAAAAGGAGAAATATACTTGATGTTTTATTTCATTTATCTAGTTTGGATTTTAGGAGATACAGTTTGACTTTCAAGAAGGAAATTTTATATTCAAAGGTGGCTATAATTATTTACTTTGATTGTACAATTATCTTCTATATCTATAATACTCAAACGTGTATATTTATTTATTTGTTCTTTATTAGACTCTACAACTGCTAAATGGATTTGTCTGATATTTGGCATGAATATGTATCAAGTGCCGGAGCAGGGCATAGACATATTTTAATGACCTGCAAGGCTTCAAAAGCCTAAAAAAGACCGTTTACTGTAATTCCATTTTTGACTAACAAACCAACTTTTCTCATTAAATGCTAATGAAAATTATTTTTGTCTAGGATCTTTCTCGCTCTATCTTGGTATGTATATATATATATATAATAATAATACATATTCAACCACTTTTTAAAAGATAATAATACAAAAGGAGAAGAAAATTTTGCAGAGAAGGAGTCATGAATGAAAATGAGAGTAATAATAGGAAGGGAGAAGAAACCATAGAGATAATGGATTCTTCAGAGAAATATGTACGTCATTGTGCCCAATATAAACAAATATGTCTATCTCAACTTACGATGACGAAGTACAGTGACTTTGTTTATATTGGACACAGGCGACAGCTGAACGATGTTTCTCTGCTATTGAAGGAATAAGCTCTCAATATCTTTATACCTCTATGGAAGAAACATGCTGTGTGATTTGTTCAGCTCTGTATACACTGCAACGCCGGGTACTGTTGCTAGTATATATATATATATATATATATATATATATATATATATATCAGCTTGTGAACGGAACGCAAAATTGAACGGCGTTCACTGAACGCACGTTCAATGAACGAACGCTGAATGGAACGCAACTTTTTTTTGAACGCTGAACGTTGAACGCAAAAAAAAGAGTTTTGCGTTCAAGCGTTCAATTTTTCCCAACTTTTCTTTACTTTTTTTGGAAATTCTAAAAAAAAAAAAAAAAAAGTCATCACTACGCAGTACTTTTTTGGTAAATTATAAATAAAAAAAAAAAACCGTCATCACTACGCAGTACTTTTTTGGAAATTCTTAAAAAAAAAAAAAAACGACATCACTAACGCAGTACTTTTATGGTAAATTATTTAAAAAAAAAAAAAAAAAAAAACGTCATCACTACGCAGTACTTTTTTTTGAAAATTATTTCAAAAAAAAACGACATCACTACGCAGTACTTCTTTGGTAAATTATTAAAAAAAAAAAGTCATCACTACGCAGTACTTTTTTGGAAATTCTTTTCTAAAAAAAAAACGACATCACTACGCAGTACTTTTTTTGGGAAATTCTTTAAAAAAAAACGTCATCACTACGCAGTACTTTAAAAAAAAAAAACGTCATCACTACGCAGTACTTTTTTGGAAATTCGTTTTTAAATATTTGAACGCTGAACGCTAAGGGAACGCTGAACGCAAAAACATTGAACGGAACGCTAATTTTTTTTGAACGCTGAACGGAACGCTGAACGCTCACAAGCCTGATATATATATATATATATATAATTTCATCTTATATTTTATGCAAATATCACAATGTAATAAAAATTATATTTCAATTTTCTGTTTTTAACTCTTACTCTTTCTAATAAAATCTGGATATATATTCAAATTTAGGAGTTATATAAAACTAAACATCAAAGTTGAAAGCACACTTCAACAAAATTGTATATTTTTTATTCGTATGAAAAACCTTCATTTCATGAACAAAAACAGTGTACTCCAAAGTAGGGAATACTTTAATCTGGAAGAGGAACTCCCTCCATTTTATGTCAAATTGAACTATCTTCGTAAAAAATGAAAAGGGAAAAGAAAGGACTACCTTTTATCACTCCCTTCTTTTCTCTTTTTTTTTAATTGACATAAAAAGGAGAGATATAGTCCTGTCTAAAATTATAAGTTAAATTTGTGAATAATTGCTTCTGATCCACACTTCTTTTTTTTTCTTTTGTGGTCCAGGGAGAGTTGTGATTGGCTGGGACATGGATGGGGCATGAACTTCAACACCAACAAATACAAATACGGAGGCCTTCAGATGTTTACGCGCCTCAAGTCCATTCACCCCAAGAGGAACCGCAAAATCGTCATACTCACTCATGATCGAGGGTTCAAAGGAAAAGCAGGAGCTCTCAGAATTTATTGGATTCGCGAAAAAGCCGGATACACCTTTCGAACCATTGAAAACTATGTTTTTGACGAAGTATGACTCCTTGGAATTTGATATTGTATTTAAACCGAATAAAAACCTCATACTCAGTTTACTTTGTGTGTACTCATCATAATATCCATTAGGACTACAGGATGCAAGATTATCAGAAGAACATCGAGACTGATATTGCTTAACTGCAACTGTTGGTTAGGCGTGAAGATATTTGCTAGAAAAAACGTATATAGCAGACTTTGAAATGGTCATTCTTAAGGAAAATACCCCAAAATGACTATTTCAAACAAACAATATCTTTTTAATTTGGAATGTAAATAAAAACTAAATACTAATTTGGAATCCTTGCAACCATACCTACATTTTGCATCAAATTGTTTGAAAAAGCATTTATATTAAGGGCATAAGAGGCTATCGAATGACGCAAAAAAAAAATACGACATAAGTTTACTATATAACTATTGGGTCAATCGAGGAGACACTTCCAATTAATCGATTTCGTTCATACTTTCACAAGATGATCTCTATGCACTAAGGTAAATCCTAGGTGTGCCCAACTCTCAAATCGATTGAGGCGAATCATATATTTATATATATAAACAATACAGATTTACATAAAAGCCAGACATAAAATAGGAAAGAATGTTTAGAGAAAACATAATATAAATAAAAAATATGTTTAAAATTATATATATATATATACAGGGCAGAGTGGCCACCGGGAGTACCGGGACTATTCCCGTGGGCCGCTCGCTTCAAGAAACATAAACGGTCCTAACAGCCTCCTAAACGACCCAGCCCATACCACGTTCTCTCTAATGGGCTAAATACCTCTCTATGCTTCAATTTGTACAAGTTACATGAGAACGAACTAACTTATATACCATGAACATTGTAATGAATCTTAGAGTTAAAACAGTATTTTGGACTCCATCGTTATTCAAAAATTCGCGAGGTCTGACTCTCCACAGCTCTATTTTCAAGTTCATTTATGTGGAACCAATGGTATATGCAAGCTACTATAAATACTCACTTGCAGCCCTCAACCTGGATGTCTTGTTGTGTAGGATGTGCCACCGACACCAACATGAAGGGTACCTACTAGGCTTCTCGGCCCTGCTCTCAGAAGAAGCCCTCAACCAAATACATTTTTGGTGCTATGCACATGTGCTAAATCTGGTATTACAGACACAAAAGGCAGTGTCATTCATAGCACCACATTTTTCAACCTACTTAATGACATGGCTGTCATCATTAGGGAGTCATGCAAAGGATGAGACAGTGGGAGCAAACCAGAACAGACAGGTGTCACAAGAGGCTGCATCCCAAAAGATGGTGTGCTCAAAAAGGTATTTAGTTTTTTGGAAATCCAGATAGGGTCCCTTATATGCGGACGTGGTCTTGACACTGCTGGTTATGCAACAAACCAGACCATGATGGCAATAACTAGAGCCAAAGTGAAAAGACTACATTGAGTGTCTCCTCAAATTTGAGACAGTGCTGACAGCCCAGATTTTTCCTGAAGATTTTTTAACAACCTCACTACTGTCAAAATATCTTCAAACCAGTGGGATGGACCTCCTGACTGCACATCGTCTGGTGATGGGAACAGAAGATGGACTTTAGAAATGTGTGCCGGACTTCAGTGAGTGAAGGAAGCTGCAGACCGTTCGTGGAATGGCTATGGTGGGCTGCTAGGCAAGGAAGAAATTTTGGTCTTTTAGTAGAAAATTTATTTGTTTACCTGGATAGAAAGAAAAAAGAAGGGAGAGAAGTGAGGCAAAATACTCCCTCCCTTCTCTTTCTCTTTATCCAGGTAACACTAACAGCCGTTACCATATGGTAATCGTATATTCTCATATCAAAAGATCAATTTTTGGGGGAGAGTACGTATTTGCTTATATCTCTTAAAGTATAGCGATTTTTAGAACACCAAATATATCAAATGAAAGCTTGGTTAACCAGCTTTAATATTTTGGTATACTAAATCATGTCAATTTAATAAGTAGAGAGTATATGTACATTAAAAAAGCCTATATCGCGTACAAAATGACGCATATAATGGATTATGTATGCGTCAGAGACAAAGTAAAATTTTGAGAGGATACCTTGACGCAAATCTAAGAAACATATTATTATTTTTTTTTTCATAATCGATTTCTTATAGGTCAATACAGGCTCTGAATCATATGATGTAAACTCAGATTGTACTGAATTCTGAATTGATAGAATGCAACCAAGGTCATTTTTGGATTTATCATCTAAAGTTTACTAAACTTAAAAGTACTATTTTACTCTGAAGCGAACAAGTCATCTTCTACAGGCGAGTGAAGTTAATTGATACAAAAAAGCTATGAAATAAGCTAACATTACACACTCCCTTTCTTGCTTTGTTTTTACTGAAAACTTTGTTTTTTTTTTTTACATCAAACATACGTCTGGTAGTAAATTAGATTTCCTTTAAATTAATAATTATTATTGAAGTCTGTAACGTCCACCATTTTGAAGAAATTTGCGGAAAACTATATTTTTACTAAATTTTTAAAACTTTGACCTCGTTGCGCGACCTCGTAATGTTGACCGATTTTGTTCAAACTTTGTATGTCGTCTTCTTTTATCACCAAGAAACAGAAAATCCACAATGTTGCTAACATTTCAACATTTGAAAAATAAGAACACCCTAATATATATATATATATATAATATATATATAATATATATATATATATATATATATCTATATATAATATAATAGATATATTTAATATATAATTATATATATAGCTATATATATATAATATATTATATATATATATAAGAC
>CP045898.1:8890454-8909141 GCA_013387185.1 Caligus rogercresseyi | reverse complement strand
AGAGAAAGAGAAAGAAGGGGGGATTAAATTCAAAACAAAACGTCATGTATTTCTTGTTAATACATCATTATTAATTAGTTCTCATGTACTTCGAATAAACTTGGATAGACAATTCGGAATCCAATCGTGGATTGTATTTTGTCGAATTGATTGTGTATAGTAATGCTATGCAGATATTCAAACAGAACCCCTACAGCCAGATCTGAACCTCTTTGACCGATTCCTGTTCCGGAAGTTAAAGCATCTGCTCGCGTAATGACGAGTTGGGGGGCATGAGGAAGCCCATACTACTGTGCAGCGGGCGATGAAGAGGGTGAGCGAAGACGAGCTGTTCGACCAACTCAAGAAGTCTGGGAGCACTGCTACGACGTCATTGCAGCCGGATGGGATTATATTTTCTAATTTAAAGTGTTTTTTTTTATATATTACTTGATGAAATATTGAGTTTTACTGGGCCAGACTATTCATGTCAACCTAATAATAAGCTATATGTGCGTATTGTGTTATATTTGTTATTTCATTGATCAAACATAATCTAAAAAAACATTTGATTTAACTATAGTTATACTTAGTAACACATTTTTGGTCCAATGTTAATAAATTTACGTTATTTTATTAATTTTTCATATAGGATTCTGTCTAAATTGTGTAGCCTTTAGAACAGATGCATTTCTTGCATTGCTTTAAAAAAATGTTATTACGGCAATATTTGCACCTATAACATTTGGTTATTTTCTTAATTAAACGTTGCTTGTATAAAGTGTAACCTTTACATTCAAAACATCTAAATTTTTGTCCATCTTTGTTCGCATTGAACGAATCAGAAAGGCCAAAAGCTCCGTCTGCTTCCTCATTACATTTTAATTCCACTTACAGAAGTATCTACAAAAAAGCATTGATTATAATACTTATGCTATGTCTGTTATGAATTTACCTTCGATCAAACTATCACCTTCATTGTTTATTGATTCAAGTGTCTCATTAAATGAGTTAGAAGGACCATAAGATATGTCAGCCTCCACAGCACTTACAGAATGATCTACAACTAAAGAAAAATACTTTATTTTAATACACTATTGTAATGCTAATTATGAATTTACCTTCAATCTTACTATAATCTTCGTTGGTTATTGATTCTAGTACCACATTAAATGATTCAGAAGAACCATAAGATTTGTCAGCTTACACAGAAGTATCTACAACTAAAAAAAAGACTTGATTGGAATAATTTATCGCTATGTTAGTTATGAATTTACCTTCAATCAAACTATCATTTTCTTTTGTTTTACTGTTGGTCTGATGTTCTTGACTGATCGACTTATCTACACTGGCAATAGAATTGATCAAAAGCTGTTTCTTGATTCCAGAAGATATTAGAGGAACAACATTTTTCATAAGGTATTCCTTCCCTTCCTTCGATAAACCGTGCTTTTCCAATAAGAAATCATAATTTATTGATGTAGGTACATCTGAATAACAAATGCCACGTTTCAGAATGTTCATTTGTACACTTTCTGAGCTATCTGACCACTCCTTTAATGTCACTATTCCAGGAAGTGCTGACTTCACAGTAAATACATGAAATTTCTTCGTTCCTTTAATAGGAAGATGAAGGAAATTCTTCGAGTGATACCACTGAATTGGTGGGCATCCTTTCTTTTTCGAAGATATGACATTGAATTTCGCAGATGCTTTAGCAACCATATCTATCATATCTTCAACACACTCTATTTTTTGATAATTATAATACGATTTTGATATAACTCCAAAGCTGCGGTCGGGAGAAAACTTAACGTGATTTTTAACGAGGAAATGAATAGATATCCCCTCAAATAGGTCACACTTCACCATAAATGCAGTGAATCCAATAATAGTTTTATTTTGGCCTCGACAAATAAATTGATATTTTACTAATAAAACTAAATAAATATAATCATCACCATTAGAGGGTATTATAGAAACCTAATATTAAGATATCAAAATTTATCCACCCGCGAAAGTTGCGTCATAAGAAACTAAATTATCGTAGAAAAATGGATTTAGGTTTGACCCCCCTTACCCCCCCCCCAAATTGCGTTCAAAGGTTTCGTTATGAAGCAAAACTTTTTTGTTATTACTTATTTTGAAAAAAATTAGATTAAAAAAATATTATCAATTTATGACTTTGTTATCTTTTGCAAATTTTCGTCAAATAATATTTAGAGCCAATAAATGAACATAAGTGCTGACGCACCAACCATTTTTGAAATAACAGCTCCTACTAGGGTTCTTTTATAGTTTCAAGTAAAGTGTTAAAGTAAAGTAGCGCATGCAAGGAAAAAGTAAACAAAAAAAATTGGCCAAAATTTTGTAATTTCCTTTAACGTTAGATGTCGTTTGTCCATGAAATTACGTCACAATCCTATTTAAAACCGGTTTAAAGGGATTAAATTTGATGATTTGAAATAATATAATAACTACAAGATAAAAAACGTCTCCAAATATAAATAATAAAAGGACTTTGTTATTATTTTCAAAGAGCTCTAGCATAAAAGGTCCCTTACGGACTTAAGAAGAACTAAAATTAAGTCCAATTTTTTTGGGGGAAAAGGAATAATTTTATGTTATGCATGCGCTACTTTACTTTAACGCTTTAGTTTCAAGAAGGAAAAAAGAGGGTACTCATGTTGATGTTTTTAAGTTATTTTTAAAATACGTTTGCTTTTCACATCTTAATTTTCATACAGTAACTCCCTCACATGGTTGAGAATATAAATCTATGACGTTGATTATATCCATAAACTTTTGTAGATAATAATATAATGACGAAAAATATTTTCTCCACTGATTAAAGAAGTGTATTGTTAATGGTAACTTATTATTTAAAAACTTAATTCTTATTTCTTAAAAAAATATTTTAGAAACTCCACCATGAATACATTGATCACGTATTACTAAAAAGTGGCATAGTGGAAGATCAGCGAAATAACTACTTTCAGTAGTCGAAGAACATTAAAGACTTGACACTTTGGTCACTGTTGTGTGTTACGGATGCAACACCAAGGTCAGAAAATGGTAAGGAGTAATAAAAAAGACTCGAGTTATGTCTTAAAAGACCACTTCAGTGGATTTATTGTCTTCTACACATGAATGAGTTACCTTTTAGAGAAGTTTTTGAACATTTAGATGCCGCACAAAAAGGACTTCGGACTTATGAAGGTACCATAGGAAAATTAATTAATACAGACTGTACCAAAAAATCATATAAAAGTTTTTTTTTTTAAGAGACTTTATTCGTTTAGGGTAGTTACATATAGTATTATATATAAATAAACCTTATAGTTTAAAATTAAAACCCTAAACTAAAGCCAAATCTACTAACAAATTTATCTAAAATAATACAAATAATAATACAAACATTCACAACGATTGTAGGCACCTACTAAAAAGGTTTATCAATATTTAAAATATCTAAGAACAGCAAAAAAAAAAAAACAAAAGCATTCGGCTCCTTCCAACCCAGATCCTTGGAAACTTTCATATCTTCCTCATGGTGTCGGTGATGTCAAAGGTGATGATTGCCACCCAGTTTCGGTTTCTCTCGAACCCAAAGGTAACTGCAGGATATCCACGGCGGCAAGATTGAAGATTGGGAAAACATGAGAAGGCATTATTATCACTACACAGGGAATCTCAAGAAAAATACAAACAGTGAAGGGGATATGGCCTACTAATTTTTGTAATTTTAAAACCTCTGGTTAACCTTAATTAAATGTTTTAAAAACCGTAAATGGTTCTGAAAACAAGAAGGATAAAACCGCACTAAATCTCCCGCAAAATTCCATGACGACGAGCCCACTTTTGGTATCTTTATAGATAAACTCGAGTATCGAGCTGCTGTTGCAATAAAAATGGCCCTCAAGTCCTCGGAGCAAACATGTTCATAGAGTGTTAACCTCTGTGCAATATAGCTTCTGCAACTTGATAGAGAAATCTCCAAAGCACGGGTTTTTGAGGCACTTCTGGGATTTGAGTTTAGCCCAAATAGAAGTAGAGCAGGCACGATTTTATTTGTGACCCCTTTGACGTTTAGAGTGACAAACTCCCTCAAGATGTCAAGAACTGGGCACTTGGCAAAAGCATGGACAGTACTATTATACAATAGTCCACAGTTTTTACATGGTGTATTATAAAATATACAACCAGAAGAAACCTGGAACTGCGCTGTAAATTTATTTCCATCCCAAACCTTTGACACAGAGCACATTATGCGTGATTTCCAAGTTCTTGGAAGGTCTAATTCTTCCAAGTACTTGTTGCATATTTGGTCAGCTTCTTCTCCTGTGTCATATCCAAAGGACATCCTTAAATGCCAGGGTACCGGCACTTGATGCCTTATAGCAGCTCTCTTCAAGGGAAAGGAGAATCTACCGTTGTTAAATAGTGGTTCGCGGACTAAATCAGGGAATGTAAATATTCTTTTGGACAGTGCAATGAGTTCTAGTTTCTTTGGATCAAGAAGATTTTTAAAATAATATTTTTATTGCAATTCTGCCGCACAATATCTACTGTAAAACTTGACGTAAAAATAGGGGAGCCTTTCCAAATAATTCTTTGTATGGAGGCTAAAAAGGTGGACATTTCTACTAGTTTTTCATTTATAAAATCAGTACCTAACATTAGCCAAGTGAAAGCGTCGCTTGACGTAAAAATTGAGCGCCACTCAGAGTGGGGATGAGCTGACATATCTATTAAAAGCTTTTGATAAATTTTTGGTAAAATTCTGGAGAGTGAATTTAATCCTCCCCCTAACTGTTGTCTTGGTCTCTTTAAGGCGCTCAGATAACTTCGATGAAATAGTTGGTTTAGCCATGTTTGTTCTTCGGCAATGGCTCTCTCAGCCAACCAAGGCAGAGATGAAGCTTTATATATAACAGATGGGACAATCGAGAAGTTGTAAAAGTCAATCCTCTTTTGGAGATTGAATTTTCTCCACAGTGGAATCGAATGGCTAATATGCTTTTTCATATTAAACCAATTTGATTCAGAGGCGCCCATCGCATCCCAAGAAATTCCTAAGATCTCCAAGCTTCCCCTTATTGAGCAACCTGAAACTTTAAGGTCATTACCAGGGTTCCATTTTCCAATAGGAAGAATTGAAGTTTTTTTAATGTTTATCATCAGCCCAGATCTTTTTTCAAATACTCTGAAGTGATTCAGAACTATTTCAATCCGTCTCAATAGTTGCTCTTGGGAATTGGCTTCGAGCATTAGCGTGACATCATCAGCATACATATCAATTATATGTTTTGATGAGCCAAAGTCTACTCCAAAGCCTGAGTATTTTTTGTGATTGCATCACATAATTCTATAAGGCCAGTTATAAATAAAAGCGGGGCCAACGGACAGCCTTGACGGCAACTTTTCTTTAAAATTATAGATTCACTTTCTTTTCCTCCTAAGGAAATAGTTGAAGTGCCATTATATAAAAGAGCTCTTATAGGGTTAAAATATTTTTTGGGGAGTACTTTTTTATTGATCTAAAAATATGGCGATGCTGTATTGTGTCAAATGCTTTCGTAAAGTCCACAGCAATTACAGCTCCATAAGTGCCTCTTTTACAAACAATTCAATAGCTGTTCCTATGTTAATAGAAATATCAGCAATTTTCCTCCCCCTAAGGAAACCTTTTTGTTCTTTTCCTAGTTTATAGTTTAAAATTGGTTCAATTTTAGAGGCAAGAACCCCTGAGAGAATTCGGTAGCTCATATTGAGTACCGTAATGGGTCGCCAATTATTTATATCTGTTGGGCTGCCTTTTTTAGGAATCAAGGTTATCCGACCTTTGGTCACTGATTTTGGAAGTTTACCATGTATCTCCATCGATTTTCCCAACTCCAAAAGATAGGGAACGATTTCATCGGTACATTCGGTAAAGATTTTCCCTATAATGCCATCGGGTCCTGATGCTTTACTATCGTTAAACTTCTTTTTAATATATTGAGTAATGACGGTTTTAGTAAAAATCAAATTTTTCCCCACCTTTGGGCGAGGGAAGTTAGATCTAACACCGCCTACGAGTCTTTGAAAACGGCAGTGAAAAAGTTTTAAATCTCTTTAGGGTTCGTTATTGAACTTCCTTCATGCACTATTTTCTTTATCATACTGATAGAGTAGTTTTTCGGAAAGAGGTTTTTAAGTCTATTAGATGAATTGCTTTCCTTCTCAATTTTTTGTTTAAATCAATTTCAGCCATTTCTGAAACCCGAAATAAATTAGCTGTCTCGGACGAAATATAGCGTAAAAAAGCGAGTTATCATCAAGCAGATCATCAAGACTTTGTTGAAATGCTGCCTCTTTTTGACGTTTTTTACGAATAAATTTTAAAGTTGTTGCTCGAACTAAATATGATAAAATAAATGCAAGCTTATTAGGATTAAAAGAACTATTAAAACGTTTGGTAAAACGATGTTTGATATCTTGAATAAAATTTTCGTCTTGTAAAATCCATGTTGGGACCTTAAAACGTTTTTTTCGCCGTGTCTGATAAAATTGAATATCGATCATTTTATGATCAGAGTCATGATAGGGGCGAAATCGTGCGTTAATGGTCTTTTTCTTAATAGAGGACGAAGCCAGCGCTAAGTCTATTCGTGAAGATTTTCCCACTCCTCCACGACACATTGTCTTCTGGACTAAAAGATTTAACTATATCATCCAAGTCAAGGGTATTAATTAGTTTTAATAATATTTGAAAATTTGGGTGTTTTGCTTTTGTCCCGTACAGATCCACATTTAGATCACCAATTATCAACAAAGGATATAAATCACCTTTGCAACGATTGATTAAGGCTTGGTAAAAGGGTGAACATTTTTCGTTTGGACCATATACATTAACAAAATAAAAACCGCCATTTTCCGTTGGCACAAAGATCTTATGCCAGTCCCCACTATTTGAAAGCTCACACACTCTTTTAGAATTAATGATAGATTTAGATACAAATGATATAATTCCCCTATTTACCCCATTTCCCGTAAAATAATAATAATAATTTTTGGGAATACAGAGGAGCAGGTAGACGAAATTGGTGTCTTGACGTCTTGCAAACAAATTATATCAGGTTTTTGATACAGAAGGCTTTTCATAAGAGCATGTCTTGATAGACGATTCCTACCTCTCTCGTGTTCAAAGATAGTATCCTTCCTATTCCCACATTTATTTCTTGATCTCTTGACATTGGTGATTTAAAAAAATCATCGATTTTCGTTTGCCTGAAAGGCATCTAATGGACAATAGTTAGATTTATGAAAAAAGAGTTTCTAACTTTTAGGGAGCTTGTGTGGAGTATCTTTCTGTGGAGATAAGCCGGATGCGGAAGAGGTTCTTTTAGATATCGACCCTGACCTCGTTCTAGCTAGCAGGATCACGTCAGAATTTAATTTCGTTTTTTTGGGGTCGACTTTACATTTGGTAGATACTTCCTCCTCATCAATCGTATTGCTGGGTACTTCACTTTCCGACTTACTGTGGGAATATGCAGTACTGCTGTCACCCCCATTAATTGACGAACATCGCTTGAACTTTGGCTTTTTGGTGAATTGGGCAAAGGAGAGCATTGACTATCTTCCGTGGTCTCAATTTGAGTATTTTTTGATTTTTAAACTATTAAGTGAATCTATTTCAATATTTTTTTCAATAGTCGTTGATATGGCATTTTCAGGTGATTCTTCAACAATCACTGAGGTATTTTCTACTGCTTTTTGGAATCTTCTGTGAGGATTACTTCAACAGCCACATCCCCAGTTTCCTGCAAATTCACAACATTATCTCCCACCGTTATTTGGGATTGTAAAGAATCTTCAGTGTTTTGGCCCTCACGAGTCCCAACTTCCGCCTCAAATCCTTGGTAATTTCTTCTTCCAGCGTAACAGTTCCATTGATATCAGCTCCATTGCCACTTTTTTTTTGAAGAGATATTTCTATCCATCATACCTTTAAGAACATGTACGTATTCACGTACACTTATTCTTTTGTTGGCGCACACATGCTTAGTATGACCTAGGCCAAAGCAGTTTTGGCATTGTAGTTTAGCTCCCTTGAATTGAAGTCTTATAAGGCATCCTTGAATGGGCGCTATTTGAGGTATCATGGAGGGGTCTGCCATTATTTCAATAATGTAGTCACCATCCCTCCATACATCTTTATACTGACTATATTTAAGCTCAGCTTCTTCATTCGTAGGGTTCTTTTTTGGATAATGCTCCAGTACTTCTCCAAATTTTTTGAACCATTCTATTGCTCTGACCTCGTCAATTCTCTTGAATGTATTCGTCATAGTAATCACAACTCTCTTTTTGTTATCCAAGTCTACTTTGTCCACACCTTTCAATTTCAAACTTGCTTCAATCTTTTTCCTTCTACGTTTTTTACTTTAAAGGAATGCACCTTCTTAAGGTCTTCAAGTCTACCACGAATGTCAGTAGGGAATTTTAAATAAATTGCCGCCTGATTTATTCCAAATTTGGATTTGCTCCGGCTATTTCATGCTCTTTGAAACCAAAGAGCATAGCCATATCGTAAACATCAATATGTTTCAACCCCTCCACACGAAAAGATTTATCTCGATCATCCCCAATCATAATAAAAACACTTCCCACCTGTATTTCTTCTCCCAGTCAAACGTCTTTTTTTCCACGAGTTCTTCATCTTCCTTTCCCTTTCTGATCAATAAAAAGTTTTTAAATACTTGTAGGAAAAGTAAAATACTTAAAACAAAGTTTACTGTATTCTTTAAGCTCAGATAAAAATATTTATACGAAATTACATTAGGAATACAAATAGGAATTTTTTCGAATTCAAGCTTTTGCTACAGGTCTCCAGGAGCATTACATGAGGCAAAATGTCTTACCAAAGCCACAGAATTTTAAGATCCTATATTTCACAAAAAAAGTCCATGTGAGTCTCACATAAAACTTGTATAACTTATACTAAATTTTACGCTCCTATATGGTTTCAAACCAAGTTAAATCCTCTTTTTATTGAAGGCTCAAAGCATTATCAATTCGCCATAACTTTATTACAAGAGATTGATGAAAATTTAGCCCTTCAATAGAAAAAGTACTCAAGAGAAACGCTTTTTTGCCCATCCTGAAAAGTTATTGCTAGAAGGCCCAATCGATAAATAAATGGAAACAAGAATATTTGCCCTGGAAAAAGTTTTGTTTGCAAAAAAGAATATTAAAAAACAAAAAAAAATCCACTAATACCCAAAACTATCGGTTGTAATTCTAAGAATTTTTTAATCTTATCGACTGGTCAAATATAAATTTGTCTGTTCCTCCAATTGGGCTGAGGAAGATCTTATAAAAGCAAAAGAACATCCTTTAAAAATTGATAAGTATCCTTGCCATTCACAATCAGTGGAAAGAGCTGTAAAACTAGTAACGGAGGCATCTGCAAAAGTTTATGGATGTAATCAACGTCATAGATTTATATTCTCAACCATGTGAGGTAGTTACTTTATGAAAATTAAGATGTGAAAAGCAAACGTATTTTAAAAATAACTTAATAACATAAACATGAGTACCCTCTTTTTCTTTTCTTCTTGAAACTATAAAAGAACCCTAGTAGGAGCTGTTATTTCAAAAATGGTTGGTACGTCAGCACTTATGTTCATTTATTGGCTCTAAATATTATTGACGAAAATTTGCAAAGATAACAAAGTCATAATTGATCATAACTAAATTTTTTTAATCTAACTTTTTTCAAAATAAGTAAAAACAAAAAGTTTGCTTCATAACGAAACCTTTGAACGCAATTTGGGGGGGGGGGGTAAGGGGGGGTCAAACCTAAATCCATTTTTCTACGATCATTTAGTTTCTTATGACGTAACTTTGGCGGGGGATAAATTTGATATCTTAATATTAGGTTTCTATAATACCCCCTAATCACCATACCCAAAATTATCACATTGAATTTGAAGATGGGGAACCGGTTCGATACGATACTCATCCCAAGAAGAAAAGAAAAGGTGTATAAACAAACTCTTTGACCACTAATTTGGAATTGATCTTTTTATCGCTTATATTAATTACTGAAAAATGTCCTAAGGCATATGATTCAAGGCTCGATGGAGATATGAAAGACATTTCAAGGCATTGTTCTCGTCGATAGACGACTTTTCTCGATTGCACCAATTAAAAACATGGCGTCTTTTGCCCATTTATATCCAAAGGACAAAGAAACAACGACTGAGTATATATGATTAATCTTTTGAAGCTCCTCCTCATCCAAATCTCGAAGTGCGATGTCAACATTATCCATTTTAATGGTTGAAAATCCACGAAAATAGAAATCACAAAAGCAGAAGCAAATAGTGAATTTGAATATTCTATTGTAATGCCGCTTTAATCACGGACAACATATATACGGACGGAAAGGCTGCGAGAGCTGACTGCATACTAGGTCCATAAAAAACAGAAGGGAAAATGAACGTACTAATAAATAAATTTGTTAGGCACATATCAAAACAGTATATTTTCAGTCAGTTTGTCCAAGAACGAAGAAAAATTAAAGTAATTTAAATAAAAATATAGGAAATACAAGTAAATTCAGCAATTAAGACTGCAGTTTTGCAATTTTTCGCACACTTGAGCTCTCTTTGACATTTCCTCTCTTCCGACCAGTATGAATCTTGTCATGATGGACTGTACAAAGTTCTTAGACATACAGTTGAAGAATTTTGCAGCAATGGACGGAACAAATGCCTGGACACTGTGAGAACTGTCGCACACCTGACCAAAGATTGAGTCAAAAACAGAGGTGTTCGAGATCTTCTTGGTCATGGGATGTTGACAAAGACAGCTTGAGAAGCTACTTGCAAGGAACAGCTCCTGGGTGTAGTCATCATCAAAGTACTCAGCTTTAAGCTGTAACGCATGTATGCAGGTGAGGATACAAAAGGTCACTGGGAGTGGACGAGGCCACCACGATTGAGGCAGCTGAGGAACTCTTCTTTCTTGCTGCTTCCTTGCTTCTTCGTGCTTCAAGCAGCTCCAGGTTTGCCAACATTTGAACGAACACCGCTCAGCAGCACGTTGTCATACCACTTCTTGATGACAAGGAGTTGATTGCTGGCAGCGGCACACATGGCGACCACCCTTCTTTGTAGCTTGCAGCTGAGACTCTTCACCATGAAGCAGAGTAAAGTCTTTGTGAACTCCGCATTTCCCATGCCGTAAAAGTGCCCGTTTATATTTGACGTGAAAGAGGGGCCCACTCTGGTCCACGACCTCTGAATGAACAGCCCATTGCGCACGGACCTGTCCCCTCCCACGAGACTCAGTGGGACTGATTCGTGTCCGCTGGGGGCAAACTCGAGGAGCTTCCTCGCCTTTTCGGACGCACTTCATTGTTGTCCCCCGTGACACGAAAGGTCGAGGGTCTCTTACTGGGAGCTTCCAGGTTGATGATGTGCGACGTCCGCAGCGCTCCGGGCCTGCTGTATGTTTGCCCCGTGGGCTCCAAGAGATGGCTAGGCCCATGAGCTCACTGGGGCACGTGAACTCCTCTGTGTAGCCCGTAGGTGCTCTGAATCATCGCTTGGCCTCCAGGTGCAGCTCGACTCCTCCGTCTTGCTCTTGAGGAGGACCTTCTGTGTGAAGTTTTGAAAATGTATGCCCTGGATCATGGCGGCTTTCCGCTGCGTGTCCTCGTCCGTGAACACGACCCGCAGAGACCGCTTGGCAGGCTCGTACTTTATGGACTTGACAAAGATGGCGTGGGAGTCCTCGTCCTCTGCGTAAATGTCCTCCATCTCCGAGGGCAGCGGGATCTAAATTGGAATAAAAGTCCTTGTCTTGGATGTGTGGCATGTTGGATCGGGGGCGAAGGTGGTCCTGGTGGACCACTTAGTTGAAGCCCGGAAGCTCCCCGGCGTAGGCGGAGCTGCAGAGGACGGCCACGTTGCTCCGGAGCTCCTTGACGGGTGCGGGCAACCAACCAAAGGCCTCAAGTCCCGTGCGGTGTTGAGGACTTCCACTTCCTCCCCGATGCGGAAGCTGTGTGTCCCCGGGTGGCTCGTGGCGGGAGGGGGTCCCCGGACGGAGAGAAAGGAAGCGTGAGAGGGTAGCTCATTTTTCTGCTGCGAAAACGATGGATTCACTTGAATAGGAGACTCCCCGATAGAATAGCTAGTATACAGGACAAAGGCATTGGCACACTCTCTCTCTCACGGAGTCCTTCCTCCATCCCTCCGGAGTGCCGACACGTCATCTTCTTTGATGCGAGACGGAATAAGCCAGCCAACCAGCCTTTGAATTGGAATCGTTGTCCGTTAAAAAATTATGTCAGCTCTTGTTTGTCATTTTACGTATTAAGTTGTGAAGACGGACCCGTAGGGTCATGTTCCTCATTTTAAACCAATGCTGTACGTATTGTTTATCGCTTTATATTTTTGTTAAAAATACAATAATTGTTCAGGACAAAATCAGGCAAGCAATGTAGTAGCTTATTTTGTTCTAATAATTCTTAGCCAATTATTACTAGCGTTGCAGTGTATACAGAACACCCCCCCCCCCTGAACAAATAACAAGTAAGTACATTCATGATCCACTCAAGGTCTGTATAATAAGGTCTGGGCAATACAAACCAAACATGTAATCCTAGCAGTATAACTACTCAATGACGTCACTGGAGAACGATTCTAGTCTATCTATTTTTATATCTATCAATCTTTCTATCAATCTATAAATATATATATTGGTTTTAGGAATATTTATATATAAACTTATGCACAAAGAAAGTCTGATAAATAATTTTTTTTTGGGAATTATTGATAGTAGGAATTTTACTTAACGACACTTTTGTATAAAATGCATTTTTAAAGGAACCTACTGACTTTTGGGCCCAGCTTATCAGTCAAAATAGCTTTATTGAGCATTAATGAGCACATTTGGTTAGTTTATTTATAAACTGAGCCCATTTTGAGTACTTTTTCCTTCATATATAAAGGAGTATATTCGTATATATTATATACAGCTTGTGACGGAACGCAAAATTGAACGGCGTTCAGCTGAACGCACGTTCAATGAACGGAACGCTGAACGGAACGCAACTTTTTTTTGAACGCTGAACGTTGAACGCAAAAAAAAAGAGTTTTGCGTTCAGCGTTCAATTTTTTCCAAACATTTCTTGTACTTTTTTTCGGAAAAATGTAATCAATACGCATTACTTTTTTTCGGAAATTCTTTTCTAAAAAAAAAATCGTCATCACTACGCAGTACTTTTTTCGGAAATTCTTTTCTAAAAAAAAAAAAAACGTCATCACTACGCAGTACTTTTTTCCGAAATTCTTTTCTAAAAAAAACGTCATCACTACGCAGTACTTTTTTCGGAAATTCTTTTCTAAAAAAAAAAAACGTCATCACTACACATTACTTTTTTGGAAATTCTTTTCTAAAAAAAACGTCATCACTACGCAGTACTTTTTAAAATAGTTGAACGCTGAACGCTAACGGAACGCTGAACGCAAAAACATTGAACGGAACGCTAATTTTTTTGAACGCTGAACGGAACGCTGAACGCAAAAAAAGCTGAACGCTCACAAGCCTTATATATAATATATATTATATAATAGACCCATAAGGGTACCTATGAACAATAAGCTACGGTAAGGTAGGTTCGTGAAGATAAAAATACAATAACATAATAAGTAATAAAAAGCAAAGCTTTGTTATGTTAGTGCAGAAGAGGTATGGGTCACGAAACCTACCTAATTTTCTTCGTTCCGTAACAAAAGGATTAATCATATACTTAAACTAAATACTTATTTCGAATATAATTTTTCAATATGAGTATTTTTGTATTTATATTTTCCCCATTAATAAAAATTTATTGTTTTAATTTCAAGGACATGTAACTTACTGAGGTAGAATACATGCAAATGTATATATATATTGATATTAATCCTTTTGTTACAGAACGAAGAAAATTTTAACAATCCACGAAACCTTTAGAACGATGATCATAGATATGAGGAGCATAGGTGTCTAATGATTTTTGCTCAATTATTCGATAATAAAGTCGTTTTTAATGGTTCTAATGGTCTCGATGGCTATTCTAAAGCCTGGAACGTATGTTAATATAACTTTGCAGCTGAAAAATTGTCCATGAGTGATATATCTATCATAACGTGAAAGTGTCCGTTTTGTCTCATTTTTACGACTATAATGCAATTATCTCATTACATAATCAGAGTTTTGGAAATATTACTTTACCATAGATTTATTGGATCTTTCTTTGAAATTGTATTGGTAATGCATTAATTAATTGCTGCCTTGTCCCTGAAAATCATAGATCCGTATGTACCATTGGCCTAAAACATGAAAATTTTAAAATTAAATTGTGGCCAGAAAAACAAATATCACGACTAAATAATCATATATCTGTAATCCCCATTCTCTAAATTACTAGATTCATTTGTTTTTTTGCGTTGGCAAGACAAAAGTCATTTTTTTGTTGCATAGTGTAATTATTGTCAGAGCAGGGACTATTAATTGACATATGATATATTGTTATTACAGATGTCAGATTTCTGCTAACCTTTGGCATTTTTTATCAGTATAAAACTACCGAATACCCCTAACCCATAGCATGATTTGTGTCGATTCGAAGTGATTGATGAAACAATGAGCACTAATCCTATTTTATCAGAGTCTTGATTTTGTATAATGAATCTTCTCTGTCATCGATTTTATCTTCAGAATGTTAAAATTAACCCATATCGCCTTCACCCAATAGATTTTCAAAGATGTACCGATTCCTATCGACAGGCTTTTTTTTACTGTCAAACTCATTCAAATGGAATAAAATAGTTTTGAAGTTTCAATCCACTCATGATTTGTCATTTCTATTAAGACTTTCTAAGTATACCAAATCTGAGACTCAGTTCTTGAACTTAATTGAGGGAAATAAGTAGATCATGAATACATAATAGTTGGTACAATGAAATATGTTATTATTGTATTCGTTTCTTTTGAAATGTAGTATATCAGCTCAACGCAAAGTTTTTTATTTAATTTGTAAGTGTCTTTTCTCATGGGATTTTAAAACTAAAATAATTTGAATAGATTCTACCAACATCACTTATTATATTAAACAAATCCTTGTTATGGTTAGATGGCCATGGGACGATGCACATTTCTTGACTCACTGACGATAAAACGTACCAAAATAATAATTTATTGTTGCCAACTGAAATAATAATGTTTATTGGTGAGCTTGCTAGACCAACCATAGGTAAAGTAACCCTTAATTTGACTAAGGACATATTGAAAACGACTACACAAGGTCTCTCAAAGAAAAACATCAAAATTTGCTTGTTTATCAATAATATAATGATGCGTGGCCTGAATAAACTTTTTTGATTATATAAGGAATAAAACGTTATTGATTAATATAAATGGTTATTCAATCTGCCAAAAGCATTTCTTTTGTTATGTTGTGTTGCATTGTTGTATTATTTTTGAAAAATAAACAAAGGAGTTATTCAATCAAGTGTTAATCGTTTTTTTTGCACATACTTATTTATACTGAAAATAACTGCTTGCAAAATAATGCATGGATTGGTGATAAGACATTAAAAAGCAGTTTGTTTGTTTTGATTGTCAATCAAACCGCTTCAAATATATGTGTTTTTTATGCATATTTATAAAACAGGAGTATATATTTATTAGCTCAATTATCTTGGATATTATTATTTTGTTGTTTGGCAAACTAAAATATCTAATTTGTAGTTTATTTTTATATATTTTGGTGTATTTATAGTGTTTATGTATGCATTAGGGTAATGCAAGTATATATGGGCAATTCCATGTAAATGTCAACCTCACCATGTTAAAATAAAGTAACATGTAACATAACAAAATCACTTTTAAATATATCATCAGGTCTATATTTTACAGAACTAAATGAGTTCAACCCATATTTCAAAGAAATTGTACCCTCCTCGCTCTCTACTTCAGCTTATGGCAATCAAGAATATTGTGATTTCAATACCATGTAATATAACGATTTTTTAAACAACCCATATATCATAATTTTCGCCCACAACAGTGCTCAGCCTCCCTTGGGGCTTAAGGGTTAACTTAAGCGAAGTGTAAATAAGTTGTGTGATTTCAAGTTTCCATTTCGCTGTGGAACCTTGTTAAAGTGGGACGGATTTATAGGACAGCCATGTCACCGTCCGTGACATTTTGTTAAGAAAGTTCTCATTAAACATCCGTTTAAATGCAACAGTAACAAACTCTCTGTGCAAAGCTAACTTTTATTGCGGTTGTATGTTAACAAGAATTGGCCTTGTACTCCCTTTCTAAATATTATTTCCCACGTTACGGACGTTACTGTTACGGACGTTACTATACAAATCGTCATGCCACTGCCACCGTTTAGTCTTCGTGTTGACTGAAATAACTCCGATCCAATTTGTAGCCTATACAAGGTTTTATTTCCCTCGCCTACTCCTACGTAGCACATCTTCGGTCTTGCGATCACATTATTTATTCCCAAAAATAAATAAATCGCGTTCAGGAATATGTTACAATGCGCAGGCTAAAGCCAAGAACACCTGTCACCAAAATATCTGGGTTACCGATCGTCATGTGTTTCTACTGTTTTCACAAGTGTATTGAGGATACATCGATTGTTTATCATGAAGTTTGTAAGGTAAGTGTTGTCCGATACAATATTTTACATTGTTTTTGTATGCGCGAGGAGGTAACATTGTCTCGAGAGAAAGACGTAAGCACCAGCTGGAATGTGTGGGAATCTGTTGAGGGGGTGCACACGAAGACTCAAAAAGTTGGACTGTTTAGGGATGTCCTTGAAATGCTGGTTCAAACTGCTCCCTAGATTCATTCGGCACTCTCCTTTGTGAAACAACAACAAAGCCAATTTTTTCAAGGGAAAAAGGCAGAGGCAATCAAGGCTGTTGTGTCCTCCAGGTAATTTGGCAGAAAATTACACCGTGGGCTACCAAGATGAAATCCAATCTGCCCACTGGAATCAAAACCAGATTACAGTATTCACGGCTGTAGCCTGGAGGAGACAGGACGCACAGTCCTACGTCATTGTCAGTGATGAGCCGCAGCACGACAAAAAAGCAGTCACCACATTTCTCACAGGCATTATGAAGGACCTGGAGAAAAAAATCCTGAAATGACACAGCTCCACATTTTTAGTGATGGTGGTGCTTCCCAATTCAAAACCGATTTCTTTGTTTTTCCTGGCCTCCACCTTCAAAGAAATGTTTCCACACATTACCACTGAATGGCATATTTTTGCCACCATCATGGAAAAGGTGATGTGGAGGGACTGTGAAGAGGGCGGTGTCTATGGCAGTTCTTAGCAGACAGGTGGTGGTGGCCAATGCAAGCACGTTTGCTGAGACTGCCAGGCGGGTTTGCCCCAAAATGGAGGTGCTGTACATCACACAGGAAGACATAGGAGAGTTTCTGCAATACACATGAAATTGCCAAGTACTGGGAGCAGGTCACCCCTCTCCCAGCACACCTCAACGTTCATTCAGTGACCCCTGTGTCATGGGGTCAAGTGCAACATAAGGCTTACTCCACCGCCACCACAACCGCTCACCACACACTGATCCAACACCCACCTTCTTCAACAGATGAAGAATCAACGGACGATGAGGCCAATTCTGCATCTGTCAATTCTGCATCTGAAATGCAAAATCTCACCACTGGGGATTGTGGCTGGTGAAATATGAAGAAAGAGGTTGAAGAGGGAGTATGTGGTCTAGTCACCGACTATGATGAAAATGCAGTTGAGGTGGAGTTTCTGAGAAAAGCGACGAATTGGGCATGTTTAGATTGCCAACAAAGGAGGACAAGTCCTGGGTGGCTCGTGACCAGTCGTCAGACGACTGAGTCCTGTCGTAGATAACAAGAAGGTAGGCACCACTTCACTGAGGCTGTCCCAGGCTGATAAGAAAAAAGAATCCAGAGAAAAAAAAGAAAGAAAGCAAAAATAATTACATTAATTCATTATTTAATTAATAAATATTTGTTCACCTTATCTCATGTCTCTCAGTTTGTTTTATAATTTAAGACCCAAGCTAAAATCAATTGTGATCATGTACTATTCTGTATTATTGCCACATGCCAATACAGCAAGCAGGGTGGACTGAACTGAAAAACTGAATAGCACATCCATTCTATCATTATTCAATAACTTAAAGGTAGTTTTAACAATATTGAGACTTTTGGGGGATATGATGGTTAAATTGTTTGGTTTTTCAAACAGAAACCCTTTGTATTTCAGACACGTCAACATCCATAACGGAATTATGTCACATCCATACGCTGTTTTTCCTTCCTAGATCTGCATGAAATCGAAAATATTTAAAAAAAGGTTTTTTTTATGTTCCACTAGACTTCCTTTATCAAATGTATAATCTGTATTTGGATATCATCTTTAAAATTTCCACAGAGTTTGTTGACATATCTGTAGTCACTTGAGAAACGGGTATTTTTCCTGTCACATCCATAACGCATGCTTTTTTTGGGCATTTTCTGGTGTTCTAAATTACTAAGGGAATTATTTTTTTCCTACCCTTCTTCAATATGTGGAGGTCTTAAAAATATCAAGACATCTTTAAATACTGGAAAGAATAAAAAATACTAGGTCATCTG
>CP045898.1:8863873-8882110 GCA_013387185.1 Caligus rogercresseyi | reverse complement strand
ATATATATATATATATCAGGCTTGTGAGCGTTCAGCTTTTCTTGCGTTCAGCGTTCAAAAAAATTAGCGTTCCGTTCAATGTTTTTTGCGTTCAGCGTTCCGTTAGCGTTCAGCGTTCAAATATTTAAAAAATAATTTTCCAAAAAAGTCTGCGTAGTGATGACGTTTTTTTTTAGAAAATAATTTCCCAAAAAAGTACTGCGTAGAGATTACGTTTTTTTTAGAAAAGAATTTCCGAAAAAAGTACTACGTAGTGATGACGTTTTTTTAGAAAAGAATTTCCAAAAAAGTACTACGAAGTGATGACGTTTTTCCGAAAAAGTCCAAGAAATGTTTGGAAAAATTGAACGCTGACGCAAAACTCTTTTTTTGCGTTCAACGTTAAAAAAAATGCGTTCCGTTCAGCGTTCCGTTCATTGAACGTGCGTTCAGCTGAACGCCGTTCAATTTTTCTTTCCGTTCACAAGCTATATATATATATATATATATATTGTATTAAAAATGCTCCAAAAACTGAAAATTACATCAAAGTGAAAGTCTTTATAATTAATTACATGATCGAATCATCAACACATAAATAAGAATAAAAAAGGATCGTAAAATAACATGAAATTTATTTAATTAAATAAAATCCAAAATAAAATAATAGTAGTTAAACTTAGCCCTCACTTTATTATTTTACTACACTTTCAAACTATAAAACCTATAGTTGCATTAGATATAAATTCTTATAAATGATATAATAGATTTGTTGCAGTAAAGTTAAGCAATATATAAAATAGTTTGAATGTCCCCCCCCCCCCCTCCATCTCCTATGCAATGTTCATTGTCATTTGAATAAATATTTTTTTGCCGTTAAGTATATACAAACGAAATAGTTATACAAATACAGTGCACAATATAAAATAAACAAAATAATAAACATATTTAAGGATATACTTACACATAAATAGTTGATTTAGTAGTTAATTATTCTGTATTTTCAGCTACACAAGTTTTATGTTTTAATTTATGAAAAATGTTGACTTTTAAAGCCCTTAGCAGAAAAAAAGACAATATTTATCAGAAACTCACCTAGAAATTTAAACCTTTTTTACTTTCCCTAAAATTTGTCACTTATTGCCTTTGTATGATTGATTTTTTGGCTTTATTATAATAATATTAATACATATATTTTCAAATTATTGAAATTTTATTAAATATCAGTCCTATATTACCATTGACCTACTAAACTAAAAATATATATTTTATGTATTCTTTTTTAATCGTTCCATTACATAAGCAAAACAAAACACTGTTTATATAATAGGGTGACAACAAATATTCGAAGTTCGAATTCGACTTCGAATAGTATCCCAAAAAGCGAATTCAAACGTGAAAATTAATTAACGAATGTTAAAAAACACTCCCGCGACAAATTAATATTTGAATTTGAAAAAAACACTTCCGCGGTACAAGCGCCTCTATCTATTTGTGAATGAGCCTCTGACTGTTCTTGATGTCTCTTGCTTTAAGCTCGTACCGTTCTGCTGTAATCTGAATTGTAATATTATATAGGCTATATATGATGATTAATGATCTGATTTTAACTATGTTTTGCTGCATTATTGCCGTATATGGGCTAAATGGCATATGCATAAAATGGGCAACCAGATATTCGAATAGTTCGAATTCGTGATTTTTTTTAAACGAATATTCGAATGTCATTTTTGAGCAATTTTGATTGCCCTTTTATATAATGAGAAACAGTTTAGTCCCTTGCCAAGATTTAACCGATCAAAGCTATACTACTTCATTCCTCTGCTAACGGATCCTTGAAGGAAGTCACCCCATTGGTTGCTGCCTGTAGATACACACACAGAGTTTGTCTATTGGGTTTCTCCCTCGTTCGTTCCGATTTCCCTTTTCTCTATGTATCTGTGTGTCTCTTTCTCTCTCTCTCCCTTTCTCTCTCTCTCTCCCTCCCTCCCTTGCAAGATCCTCTATTATTGTTTTGATTTGATCTTGACATCATCATGGATAACTCCAAGGTTTTCAAATGAGTCTGGATGAAGTATCCGGAGAGGAAGAGACTTCCCCGTCTTCCAAGGTCGTTCCACGAACCAGCGTTCGGGTCCTCAACAAGCAACTCCTTCAAACAAGCAGCCAGAGGCTCAGGGTAAGTCTCTCTTTTCCATCTCGAGTCTTCGCCCTCCCACTGACTCATTCATTAATCATTCATTCTTCTGCTTGCTTTCAGTCCCTGAGATTCTTGAAGATCTCTCCTCTTCCTCCTCCCTGTCGGAGAGCTCCAAGAAGCGTACTTGGGAGCAATGGTGGTCCGAGGACGAGCGCTCCTTCTTTGAAGCCCTCTGTGACTCCGGAAAGAACTTTGAGTCCATGCGGGAGTACTTTGTGAAGCAAAAGAAGACGAATAAGACCAAAGGGCAGATCCGGACATTCTACTACAGGACCTGGCACAAGATCAGCCGATATATTTCATCCCCGAGGGCTTGAGCAAGTCCACGAAGGAGCTCTATGGACTCATCAATTACGGGGAGCTCCGAAAGAAGCGACTAGGAGGGAAATTGGATGAAAAGATGGCGGGGAAGCTCACGGAGCTTGTCTTTAATGGATCGACGACGCTTCGCATCAAGGGGAAAAGCGTTACGACTCAAAACCCCGACGTGCCCTGCTCTCAACGACTCAATCTCCATCGAAGAATATCCGCCCTTGTCACTTCTTCACACCACAGCCCACAAGACGTCTCAGGGGAGCCCTCAGACCCTTATCGACTACCAAGAACCATACAGATCTCGCTCTCCCCCCTCAGCCAAAGGGACTTTATTCGTGTGCACGAAAGGCACTCATGAATCCCAAACTCTCCCTTGGGACAGACCTTCAGCGCACTGTGGGCTCCCTCGTAAAATATTTAGAGGAAAAGTGGAGCAATCGGGCGGAGGAGGTGGTGGAACACAGCAGGACGAGAGACTTATTCTGCGTCCCAAACCGGGGTGTCCCTACGGAAGCCCGTTTTTCTCCCTCTAGAGCCCCTACGCAGCGAGGGACTTGAGCCTTGGAAGGTCACACAGGAGGAAAATGAAACGGAGGACTTGCCCATTCTCTCAGAAGAGTCGAAGGAGGAGGAAGAAGCGAATAAAGCAGAGGAAGAGGAGCAGCCTTGGGACGCCAACTGTGGACTCTCTGTGGGGGAAATGTACTTAATGCTATGCCCAGGCTCCTCGGAAGTGGAGCTTAAATATACATTCTATGCCAACAAGCCACCTTCTTCCAAAGATTCCTATAAGAGCCTTCACACCCTACTCAAATTAGTGCAGGAGAAGCTTAAAAAGAGTAAGTCCAGCGAACTATCCCCTGTGAAGAATGTTACTCATCATGAGGATAATGAGCAGGAGGAGGAGGATGTATTTCGGCGTCCTCTAATCCCTACTCCGGCCGCCACGGCCTTCAAGCAACAGCTGGACCTCCTTCTCCCCAAATATAACCTCCGCAAAGGTCGACCCATGTCGCGTAAGAACCTCAGCGTACGACCACAAAGGCCCCTTCAGCCCAAATTCGTTCTGCCTACCTCCTCCTCCTCCAAGTCAGAGGTGAAGCTGCGTCTCCTACCCCAAATCACCGTGACGCATCCCTTTATATCCCTACAGAAGCCACCACCACCGGAGATCCCATGGGAAGGACAAAAACAACCATCATCACCTCATCATCATACTCCTACGAGTCCACCACACAGTATTTATTCTTCCTCTCTCAAGTCCACAGACCGTTTCCTGGACTCTGTCCTTGAAGGATCCTCCCTCCTTCAAACCCCACCCCGGGTTCGACCTTCCTCTCCCTTCTCAGAGGATGCCTGCGAAGCAGCAACGTCTCCTGGACATTCCCTTCCTCCCTCGATGATGACGCCCGACTTCTTCATGACGAGGACAACTCGAGTCACTCTACCTCTGCCATCTCCGAGTGGACAGACAAATCCTCTCCATGATGACTGAGAGCTCTGTGGACTTTACTTCCAAGTTTGCTAAGCTCACCTCACACATCACGAGTGACGTTTTAAATCATCCTTCTTTTAATACATTACAAAAATCATACTAAGCCCCCCTCCCCCATAAATTTAAGACTGAAATTTTATGTTGAGCGAGACTTGCTGTATTGGCTCTAAGGCTCTGACTCAATAAGGAAACGCTAAGGAAAAGAATGACTACTCACAACGTTAAATGAATCTTTTAATTGAGGTAACTTTATTCATAAACTTGTTGAATCTTTGTAATGTATAAAGAGGATGGCTTGTGAATGGTTACATTTTTTTAATTTTTTACAAGATATTGTGTGCAAAAATAAGTTACACATATAATAGACGACAAATAATTCTTAAAAAAACTTAATAAGTTTAAAACAATTTAATGAACCTTATAATTCAAAGTTTCAATGGCTCTTGTAAACTCCAATCTGACATTATTGTCTGGTAAATTCGATAATATGCATGATATAATGTGCTTCTGAAGGCTGCGGCTATTTCTTATATAGTGATTTGCTACTAAAATCCAATTTTTTTAAATGACGATTTTATAAAACGATATTCAATATAGAGAATGACAAAATGTGTCGGCATTAATGTTAATATGAGGTCAATTTTAAATTTAGAGCTGTCAATGAAATATTGGCTTAGAACTTATTTGTTAATTCATCTATATAATAACATAAAATGACTTTAAAACATTAACATATATCTGGGAAAATAGCTAATTGATCAATGGCAAATTGTTACTTTTGAAGAAGATGAGTGACTTGTTAATTAAGCAAATAGATTTTTAATATTATTATCAATTTTGATATCAAGTATATTTTTTATCATATTAGATTCAATCATAAGGATGATAAATTAAGATAAAAATTTAAAGATTTAAAATGATATTAAAGAAAAAAATTAAACATGTAGGCATGTTTAATCCCTATAATGTCTTGTCAATGAATATCCTCGTTGAAAATATTAATAGAGATAGTTGGACATCCTATAAGATTAAATATGAAAACGTTCAATGAAAAAAAAATCACAGGAGGATAAATTTCCATGTCTAAGTAAGGCTTTTGAAAGGTATAAATACTTAATTTATTTATGTTTGACTTGCTAATAGAGAAAATTTATGCAAATGTAATTATAGAACTTTAGAAATATATAATTTCACACATTAAGACATTAGATTTCTAAAGAGGAAAATCATTCTTATTAAGGTTGTATGTTTTGATTAGAATGACGTAATGATAGTTCATACTCTTTTCCTATTGATAAATACGATATAAATCCAATTGTGATCATTAAATCACTTGTCCGTATCTTTCTATGATTGATTTGTTATTAATAGTTTTGAAAGTGTCGCATTTTATTAAGTAATTATCTCAATTAGACAAGCTTGCATCCATTCATTTGTAATAGGACCTTATTTTATATGCGACTCATATATTCCTTAAGAATTCTCATATTTCATGGACCTTTTCTAATTAATTGTATATCGATTACTAGGTCAATAAAAAAAAGAGAATGACTCAGTTGCAGTTAATTCCTTACTACTTTCCTTGATTTGAAAATCGTCACTCTGGATTCATTGCGAGGATATTCTTTAGATATCGGTATTAATGCGTTTCTTATTTTCCATAAGTAAATGAAAAAAGTATTTTTATAACTCAATGGACTCAGTTCCTAAATTAAAATATGAATTTCCATTTTTTGGAAAAATAATTCATAGCAATTATTGGTCTTTCATTAAATAACAGCCCCATTAATCGATTTGTATGGATTATGTTTTTATAAAACGATCATAATTCTTATAATTTTATTATTTATTTTAGCTATCTTTTGATAACAGTTTTGGTGTATAATTGCCCTAAAACATTTTTTAAGCTACATTTTGAGAATATATTGCTTTATTATTTACTGCATCATTTTCATAAAAATAATATTTCCTTTGAAAGTTTGAATTAGACTACAAATTCGCCTTATCACAGATATTCTTACTTCCAGTAAATACTAAATGTGTGCAATCAGAATATGAATTCAATTAGCTAGGAATGAGATAATGATAAATCCTCACATTGTTAATTATATAATCAAGTTTCTTATATTTCTAACGTCATTCAAAAACAATCCCTTTTTCAATGTATTGAATTAGCCTCTTACAATATTTTATTTTCAAATATTTTTTACACAATTTTATTTGATATTTTCAATTATAACAATCTCTAAAAATCATCGCCCGGTGATTTGATTCCTAATCATTTCCATAGCCTATTTAAATCATATACGACATAAATCATAGTCACCTTAATACATTTGACAAGCGGCACATATATTTTTTAAAGCGTTTCCTTTTACTCAAACAAGTCTCAGAGTGAACGATGTAAAAGTAAGTCTCGTTCATTTCATCATCACGGTTCTTGACCAGACGCTCCTCACCCTTTAATTAATTTGTGTTTTGTTATCCATATATTATTATTATCCTTATTATATTTGTCAATGATTTTATTAAATGCGTTAATTAATAATACAAATATATTATTCACACCCATTTCTTTTTCGGATTTTTTATATTATTATTTTATTACTTCCTCATTTATAGGCCATGGGTGGCATCAACGTAGAGACAGTTCTATTCGTTGTGATGAGCAGAGTAGCTATTTGGAGCTACTTGGAGAGGACCTAGGAAAGTGTTTATACTGTGATAAAGCCACGTTCACGAACATGATGTTTTTGGGAAGATAAAGTTTCTTCCTCGGGAGTCTCGTGCCTATGTATCTCTTGTACTCTCTGATCCGAGGCAGGGAAAGGAGTTATCTAATAGGGTAAGAGGCTTAATGTCGACTAAATAATGTGGAATGGAAGGCTTATAAATACCATGAGATATTGTACCGAAATTATATTGCACGCCATTCATCAACAGAGCTTCCATCATACAGGTTAGTTTTTCTAAAAAAGTGCGTTGACAAAAAACACATTGATTACTTACGATAATTATCGTAATAATTATAATCAACTATTTTCTCTGAATTACTTTTTGAAAAGTAGGTTTTTTAAATAAAGATTTTGGGTGTATCTTTTTGAAAAACTGATAACAATATGTAACAAAACTGTGGTCTTTATTTGCCCCAAGGCTGAAATTCCTAATTTGAGTCCCATTTTTACGTAAATTCCAAAAATGCCACTTAAAATATCGTCTGAAAAAGGCTTGACCTTTTTGAAAATAATGATTTTCATCATTTCTAATGGTTTCACGCCCAGTTATCTTCGTCCAAAGTAAGAATAACCACAAATGTCAGGAGTATTTATTTTTCTAGAATGTCAGTGTATTTCAAATCAGTTTTTATAACTTCAATATCTTTCGTACTATTCGAAAAAATAGACTTTATATTTCAAAAGGCTGATCATTTTTTAGTGTTCGATTTAGAGGATATATTTTTTTGTTTTAAGTTATTGACTATAATTAATATATAATATATTTTTCGTATATGTTAATGCATTTCAGAACAGTACTTATAATTTCGATATCTGGGATGATAGTAAAGAAAGGATCAATTTAGTATGACGAAGTATTGATCATATTATATAATACATATAGGTATTTGTGCTTAAGTAAATTCCTGTTACATAATGTAATCGGTATTTCGGTAGATTTCTTCTACCGACAACGATCGTCTTAAAATGTTAAGAAACTAGATTTGAAATAAACATTATTTAATGTATCTTCGCAACTGCCCTGAATAAGTTTTATTCTGTTCCTGAATATGATTTTAGTGTATTTTAATTTACGCTGTATACAGATTTTTTTTGCAGATTACCGAATAAAATATTTATAACCGAAAATAAACTTGCAACACAGAATCTATATAATATTTTGAAGCCTGACAGCGTATCAACAGTTAAGTCAATATAATTATATAAGGGAGTGCGATGGCCGTGTGCGTTACGGCGTGTTCAACTCTCAATGTTGGAGGCGCAGGTTCGAATCCCAGAGGGGATGGTCCTTTTGGTCTACCTTATTGATAAGCTCCTAGGTTCGAGTGAATATTATAATGTCTTAATGATTATGTATATCCAGTCGGATGCGTTCTATAGAACCATATAGGTACAAACAAAAAACGGTTATTCCATGGCTGTCTCAATCGGTAGCGGTAGTTTTTGGTCAGTATTCTGATTGATCGAAAGTGAAGTCGTTCCCTATTGATTATTTTTTTAAAGATTTCGACTTCTCGAAAGTTAATTGTACTCCTCTTGGATGAGATCTCTCGAAAATACCCCCCCCCCTTGTCGATGTGATTTTATATTTATTTTATTTTACCAAATTATATTTGATGTCATCACAGTTAAAAAGGTATGCAATTATATTCGTCTCATGATGACATTTCTAAAAATATGACTGGAGCCTTCGAGTATAAAAATAATAAAAAAAATAGTTAGAAATAAAAGATCGCACAGCATTTATCATGTCCAGAATTATAATAAAATTTTCGAAATCCTAACAATTTGAAAAATTTGATAATTATTAATAGTCTAATATCTTATATATATATATATATATACAATTTTTTGGGGTTTAAAGATGTTGATGAAAGTTACCTCGGGACTTTGGCACAAGGATGAATAGCATTATACCATTTAAATTACTCAATCGAATCTAGGGTCTTTTGATGTTGCTCAATTACTAGTATGATAATATATGGACAGATATGAAATAATATTTATAAATTTACTAGCGAAGTGTACCGTACACTTATATAAGTATAAGTAAAAAATTTCATTTCAAAATTGTATTCTAGACGGATGCGATCTTCCAAAAGAAGTACTTCAAATGACCGTGGATTGACTAATCTCTTTTCTCAGCTCAAATCAGATGTCTCAAAGCCTTCAAGGACAAAAAAACCGTTCATTCGACTTCACATCACGTACCTGTACCTTCGAGTAAGTTGAAATAATATATATATATAATTACGCATTTAAAACTATATTTAAAATTGTTCTTTGTCTTTGGATTTCAAAAATGATTTTTTTCACATAGTTCATTTACTTTATTTATTGGCCTACGTCCAATATAAAGGTGAATATTTTTTTTAAAAGCAAGAGTAACTCATTGAGTAACATTTTTTCAAATTAAGGAATGTAGAAAATTAGCATTGGATGAATCATCAACCTTTCTCGATATGATGTCATAACTGATATAATTGTAATTAACAGTTGTCCATGAAATGTTGAATAATCCTAAGGATATTAACAATAAAAATTGTTAACATATATAAATGAGGTTATATTATATAAATCGATTTGAACGCAATATCACTTGTTGAGACAATTACTCCATAGAATGTGACACTTGAAATTGCTTAAGATAAATGAATGATTTGAGGATACAAAAAAGATTGGTTTGACCATTATAATTAGGATGGCAGCCTAATTATTATTAGTATAATATATATATAAGCATTCCGTTACAATACCAACGCCGGGCTTTCAAATGGATGGAACGTTCAATATTTGTAAACGGTGAACACAAGCATAATTTAAGCAGATTTGCATTAAAGCCTAAGAAATACTTATAAGTTTGAGTGAATAATCATTTAGTATTTCATGCACATTTGACCTGGAACGTCAACCCAATTAATCATCTAAAACATCTCATCATCCTGTATGTGTAGCTTGGAATGAAGAGTTTTTATTTAGGTATGTGAGCGGAGGGAAATATTTTCGTTCAGATAACGGTTGTCATACGCAACAACATGCTTTTGATCATGTTGTAAAACTGAACGACATTTCACCGTAACAAGATTTCTATTTTTTTACTTGTATCTATTACTCATTATGATTTATATATGTACATATTAAATGTATATATTAATTTAGAAGCACCACCAATCAAATGTGTTTCTGTGTTATTTTAAAAAGCATTTATAATAAACATACATTTATTATTATATACATCAATGATACATATTTTCGGGCTTTTAAGATATACCAATTAGTATGTACTCCGTTGGTTAGGAACGAGTTCATACTTTTATTTCGACAACATTATTCAGGAAATACATTGTAACATAATATAGTTTGATATAATGCAAATAAATTAGATTCGATCATTCATAAAGATTCTTCGAGGGATCAAGTCCCTGGGGGCAAAAATTGAACAACATTTTAGCATATTTTTTTAAGAGTGAGTTCAAATATAAGAGTCAAGGGAACGCTTGAGAAAAGGTCAAACAACTGCTTTGAAGGAGACTTTGTTCTCATTAAGTATTTTATTCAGGCTGAATAAAACTATGAGAACTGATTTCATCACTTATAAACATATGTGATTCTCTATATTCTTTATCATTAGAAAAATATATCATCCAAAAAAATGTTAAGGGAGTTTATTCAAAATATATTTAACATATATTTGGGCTCATAAAAGATGCATTTTGTCATCTTAAGAATACTTTTTTTCCTTCTCCAATTTGATGTTCATATATCATTAGCAAACAGTGAAATGATGTTTTATTTCATAATTCCAGCTACTTTTTTTTTAACTTTTCACTCATCCTTTTATAATTTGAAACATGTTTTTTTCTTCGTAACAAATTACAATAACCGTTCACCCAACCTCAACGAAAATACCTAAATGTATTTATTTAATATGACCAGGCTTGTGGCTTCTAGGATAATTGTATAAAACACTTATGCATAAGGAAAAATCTGATAAAGCATATTTGTGTTCGGAATATTTGATACTAGGATTTTTCTCAAACGACACTTTTGTATAAATGCGTTTTTAAAGGAAACTACGTACTTTTGGGCCCAGCTTATCAGTCAAAATAGCTTTATTGAGCACATTTGGTAAGTTTATTATAGAAAACTAGTAAAATGAGCCCATTTTGAGTACTTTTTCGTTCATATATAAGTATATAATAGACCCATAACATTGAGCTACGGTAAGGTAAGGTAGGTTTCGTGAGGAATGAACAATAACAATAACATAAGAAATAATAATAAGCTCAGGACTTTGTTGTGTTAATTCGGACAATTACGGACTTCACGGATCATCTTTGCTGGACGACATTTCCCTACGGTCTTTCAGCTGGAGAACTTCCCCTGGCTACAATAGATCCTTGATGCACTCCGGATCCCTACAGTACTCCGGATTCCCACCGGTCTGGATCCCCAAGGCACTCTCGGGATCCATAGAGTTCTTCGTATGTTAGGGCACTTACTCCACGACTGATCGCCACGAGAGTCCTATCAGGAGGAATCCGGATCCGGAGTGCATCAAGGATCTATTGTAGCCAGGGGAGGTTCTCCAGCTGAAAGACCGTAGGGAAATGTCGTCCAGCAAAGATGATCCGGGAAGTCCGTAATTGTCCGAATTAACATTCTTTTTTTTTACTTTAATCCCGGATATGCAAATTATAAAAACTGTTCTGAAAGGCATTGACAACTACAAAAAATTATTAGATATTGATTATAGTCAATACACTTGAAACAAAAAAAAATATAGCCTTTTAAATCGAACACGAAAGATCAACTTTTTGAAATATAAGCCTATTTTTTCGATTAGTACGAAAAATATTGAAATTATTAAAACTTATTTGAAATGCATTGACAATCTAAAATAAATTAAATTATGACATTTGTAGTAATTCTTACTTTGCACGAAGATAACTGGGCGTGAACCAAGGATAATATAAATTTATTATTTTATTTATATTCTTCATGGCGTGAACCATTATTAATGATGAAAATCACGATTTTCAAAACAGGTCATTGATGCCAACCTTTTTTCAGAAGATATTTTAAGTAGCATTTTTGGAATCTATATAAAAATGGAACTCAAATTAGGAAATTCAGCCTGGGGGCCTTATTATTTTTACATAGTGTAACCCAAAATGGAAGAAAAGGCTTTCAAAAGTCGAATAATTACATTTTTTATTGTGCTTTTCTCTCATATAAGTATTTATTTACTTCTTGACCTATATAATAGAATGTGAACGGATTTCATATTTTTTATACACATCTCTCACCATCTGTGTTGTGATTCTCTATTTGTGTGTGTGTTTGTATTTTTGTCTCATCTTCGTTATTAATTGACTCACACATATGCAAATGAAAGTCCTATATCAAACGAAGAACATTATGATGATGAACCCCCTCCTGATAGACAATACTCTCTCGTCCATCATCCATTATAACCAGGTGAAATCCGAAGAGATATATTTATATACACAGAGAGCGAGTCTCAAATAATGACTCTGACCTCAATTGAAACTTTTGAGCAATGTACAGGGTGCGTGTACAAAATCTACCTCATTGTATAGACGACAATATTATTTTTATTTTTTAATTACCTATATGGTTCGATATAATTGCAGCTTCCGACAGGATATAAATGAGCATACTAGCATTAAAATGAGTCACTCGAACCTAGGATCTTATCCATGAGGTTCACCAAACAGTGGCTTTTCCCTCTTGGGATTCGAGCAAGCGCCTCCAACATTGAGAGTTGAACACGCCTTAACGCACGCAGCTATCGCACTCCCTTGGGTGACTCTTGGGGATGGGCAGATTGCCTGGGAAGCTGCTATGGACAGATGAGAAAGAGAGATAAGATTCGATTGATAAGAAAAGACAGATAAAGCACCCCTTACTACATAATATGTAAAAAAACAATGTTTTGTATACAAGGAATCTTCATTGTGTTTTTTTACCTATATGGTTCGATAGAATTGCATCCCACAGGATATAAATAAGCATTAAAATTAGTCAGGATCTTATCAATGAGGTAGACCAAAAATGACCATCCCCTCTGGAGTATTCGAACCACCGCCCCCAACATTGAGAGTTGAACACGCCTTAACGCACACGGCTATCGCACTCCATTATTCCCTCAGCTGATGCCCCATCCGTATGTTTTTCCCGGGTCATGGGCTTCAGTTATATTTTTCTACATGTAGCATCATTTTCAGTATCCACGAAAAGTCATTATGTTAAATGAGATAGATCGTAGGTGTGCTGATATTCAGATTATGCTTGTTCATCACATGATGTTATATAAAGCAATGATGACATCTCTGCTGACTCTCAGAACCATCGTTGGATTTTGGTGAACAGTCGATACGTCTCCAGGGCCATGAAACCAAGTCACTGTCCAGGGTCTTTTGGGGTCGTGTCAAGTGAGGGTCATGTATTGCCGCCCAACATCTTAGATAAAGGCTTCAAGGTGAACACGGGCATCTACTTGCTAGTTTTGGAGGATGTGTGTGGCCGTGGATCAAGTCTGTTGTCCGCTACAGGCCGTGGATGTGGCAGCAAGTCTTGGCTCCGCCCCACAAAAATAAGGAGACGTAAGAATGGCTGAAAAGCAATGCTTTCGCATTCGTACCCTTCTCCTCTTGACCTCCCTCATCACAGGATTTGAAACCATTGAACTACATTGTCTGGTCCTAAGGGGAAAACATGACCAATCGCTCTACCCATAACTCAAAGCCTCAAGGAGAAATTCAGTCGGATAGAAATAGCGAGGATAAAAAAACCGTTCTCGACTTTGCATTAAGCGGGCTTTGGCCGCAGACGGCGGCTAAGTGAATAGGTAGCTGATCTATATCCTAAAGGAAAGATTTGTTTTACCTTATCAATAAATATAACAAAAAAATTTTTTAGGCTACATATTTTGTTACGCACCCTGTTGACAAAACGAGGAGAAGAGGAAGTATGTATACAATATTCTAACTATGCACCTTTTAACTACTAAAAAGTTTTTATGAGGTGCTTAATATTCAATTTGAACTGAAGTAAAATATTATGTATACAGTAAACCCTCGATATAACGATCCTCTGTATAACGAACTTTGGATACAACGAACCTCCTGGAGCTGACCGAACAAGCCTCAAATATAACGAACTTAAGTTCATTATATCTGAGGATACCGAACTTCCTGGAGCCTTTTGTGTTCATGACCAAACAAGCCTCAGTTATAACGAACCTAAGTTCGTTATAACTGAGGCTACCGAGCCTTTTTTGTCCATGACCGAACAAGCCCCGAATATAACGAACCTAAGTTCGTTAAATTTAAGGCTACCGAACCCGAATTATGAGCTGCTGCGGATCATGCGGTTTGAACTCATGCGTGTCGTGCAGCAGAGGAATACGCAGACGAAGATCTCTGACTTCTTCAAGGCTGCCCCCTCCCCAGCCGAGAAGAGGTCTAGGACAGAGTCTGAGACCAGCAGTGTGTCTGTGACTTCGACCTCCTCCACTAATCTGCCAAATGTGTCCAAATGTGCCAGTTCGTCGTCACTCCTGCAGGATATACCTTACACTCCAGACCCCCCTTTAACGAACTTTCGGATATAACGACCCTGCCCTCCCCCCATATAGTTCGTTATATCAATGTTTCCTTTATATATATATATATATATATATATATATATATATATATATATATATATATATATATATATATATATATATATATATATACGAGGTATGATCAAAAAGTATCCGACTTTTGGTCATAAAACAAACGTTATTATGATACAAGTATTTAATGCTAATCCCCTTCAAAGTAGTCCCCTTGGGCTGCCACACACTTCTCCCAACGCTTCTGCCACTGTTGAAAGCATCGCTGGAAGTCCTCCTTCGGTATGGCTCTCAGATGGTCTGTCGCATTCTGCATAATTTCTTATCTGGTCTGAAATCTGGTCCATTTTAGTGGCATTTTCAGCTTTGGGAAAAGCCAAAAATCGCAGGGAGCCATGTCAGGAGAGTAGGGAGGTTGACGAACCACTGGTGTGCTGTGTTTTGTCAAGAAGTTCCGAATTAAATGGGAAGAATGTGCTGGAGCGTTATCATGATGGAGCTTCCAACTGCCTGTTGCCCACAGATCCGGGCGCTTGCGCCTCACTGCGTCACGAAGGCGACGCAGAACCTCTTGGTAGTACTCCTTGGTGATTGTAGTACCGTGTGGTGCGTACTCGTGATGTACTAAGCCACTGGAGTAAAAAAAGGCAGTAAGCATGACCTTGACATTGCTGCGAACTTGCCTTGCTTTTTTGGGCCTCGGGGATGAAGGATGCTTCCACTGTGTTGACTGGCGCTTGGTTTCTGGGTCATACCCATAAACCCATGACTCGTCACCTGTAATCACTGTGTTCATAAAGTCGGGATCACCGTTCACAGTTTCCAGCATGTTTTGTGCGATCTCCAGACGAAGGTGTTTTTGCTCAAATGTTAGCAGCTTTGGTACAAATTTTGCTGAGACTCTCCTGAGGCCCAAGTCGTCAGTCAAAATTGATTGAATGGAACCAAAACTAATATTCACCTCGTCTACAAGTTCTCTGATCGTGATTCGGCGGTTCTGCATCACCAGGTTCCTCACTTGATCAATGATGGCATCGTTTTTCGATGTTGAGGGCCTCCCTGAGCGTGGTTCACTTTCAACTGACAAGCGGCCATCTTTGAAGCGGTTGTACCACTCCTTTATCTGTGTGGTGCCCATCGCTTCATTTCCGAACACTTTTTTAATCTTGCGAATTGTTTCCACTTGCGAATCACCAAGATTAAAACAAAATTTTATGCAATAACGCTGTTCGACTTTTTCTGACATTTTAAATAAAATAAAATCCGACGACACTCACTTGCACCTGTTCAATCATGAATGGCCTGACGCCGACTGACTTGTATTGGAGCTGTAGAAAAAAATGAGCATGCGCAGTAGTCATGCTCCCAACCACACAGCAAGTCCCGCCCCCATAGCTGTGTTCGTTTGACCAATAAAAATTAAGGTCGGATACATTTTGATCACACCTCGTATATATATATATATATATATATATATATATATATATATATATATATATATATATATATATATACAGAGAGTACCAGCAAAATTTAGAAAATCATAAATCAATTTTTGCTTTAATTCTAGAAACTTTATTTCATCTTTTATAAAGAAGCATCTGAAACAAAAGTTTAAAAGAAAGATCTTGGCAATCCTTCTTATTTATTGTAGCCTCCTTTAGCTTCAATGACTGCATCAACACGGTGGCGGAAAGCAGCACAGCTCTTCTTGATGAAGTCGGTATCCATGTTGGCCCAGGCAGCAGTGATGGAGGCCTTGAGAGAATCCACATTGGGATGGGGAGTGCTGTTTGTCTCCTTCTCCAAAAAGCCCCACACAGTAAAGTCCAGGAGATTGAGATCTGGGCTTGAGGGTGGTCAGTAGTTTGTTGGCCAAAAATCGGCAAAATTCCTTGAGTAGAAGTCCTGCGCTAACTTTGATGTTTGGGAGGGAGCTCCATCCTGAGTCCACACATAGTGGCCACTAGGGTAATTTGCCTTCAACCAGGGCAAAACATGATATCTCAAGACTTTCACGTAGACATGGTGGTCAATTTTCTCTCCGGCCCGAAAATAGTACGGAGGCATGGTCTTCCCATCAGATGCCACGACTCCTAGAACCATCACATGGGCTAGGTGTTCGGTTCTATAGACTCCCTTGACCTCATCTATTGACTCCACAAGGTACCGATCGTTTCTCCGATTGTAGACCTGGTCCACTGTAAAAATCTTCTTGTCCGAGAAAATTGTCACAGTGGACTTTCATTGGCTCGGTTAAAAAATACCTGGACCTCCTGACATAAGATTTCAGGTTCACGTCATCTTTTAAAGCCCTTGACATGGTACAAGTACCGACATCCTTGTCCCAAGCCAGTCTCCAAATTGACTTTTTGGGACCTCCTTCACCCGCCTCCTTGACCTTTCCCGAAAGTCCTCAGTCCTCTTCTTATTTGCTCCTTCACTACTTGGAGTCCTGTCAGTACCTTTCCATCTTTCAAAGCCTTTGAAACATTGTAAGCTGTAGCCAAAGAGCAGCAACAATCTCCACGATCTCTTTTTTGTCCACTTTGGTCTTAAGGAGGTCAGCGATCCTCTCACGATTTTCTTCTCATGAGTCATGGTGAGTGAATTTTTTTACTAACAGTACTTAGCGCTCTACATGGCTGATACAACAGAAAGTTTTATTCTAAAAAATCACTAAAGCTCGCCCCAGGGTAGCCAGAGACAATTAAACTAAATCCTAAATTTTGATGGTACACTCTGTATATATATATATATATATATATATATATATATATATTAGGGCTGTTCTTATTTTTCAAATGTTTGAAATGTTAGCAACATTGTAGATTTTCTATTTCTTGGTGATAAAAAGACGACATACAAAGTTTGAACAAAATCGGTCAACATTACGAGGTCGCGCAACGAGGTCAAAGTTTTAAAAATTTAGTAAAAATATAGTTTTCCGCAAATTTCTTCAAAATGGTGGACGTTACAGACTTCAATAATAATTATTAATTTAAAGGAAATCTAATTTACTACCAGACGTATGTTTGATGTTTTTTAATAAAACAAAGTTTTCAGTAAAAACAAAGCAAGAAGGGAGTGAGTATTGTTAGCTTATTTCATAGCTTTTTTGTATCAATTAACTTCACTCGCCTGTAGAAGATGACTTGTTCGCTTCAGAGTAAAATAGTACTTTTAAGTTTAGTAAAACTTTAGATGATAAATCCAAAAATGACCTTGGTTGCATTCTATCAATTCAGAATTCAGTACAATCTGAGTTTACATCATATGATTCAGAGCCTGTATTGACCTATAAGAAATCGATTATGAAAAAATAAATAATAATGTGTTTCTTAGATTTGCGTCAAGGTATCCTCTCAAAATTTTACTTTGTCTCTGACGCATACATAATCCATTATATGCGTCATTTTGTACGCGAGATAGGCTTTTTTTAATGTACATATAACTCTCTACTTATTAAATTGACATGATTTAGTATACCAAAATATTAAAGCTGGTTAACCAAGCTTTCATTTGATATATTTTGTGTTCTAAAAATCGCTATACTTTAAGAGATATAAGCAAATACGTACTCTCCCCCCAAAATTGATCTTTTGATATGAGAATATACGATTACCATCTGGTAACTCCCTGTGTTACCTGGATAGAAAAAAAGAAGGGAGAGAAGTGAGGGCAAAATACTCCTCCCTTCTCTTTCTCTTCTATCCAGGTAACACTAAAGCAGTTACCAGATGGTAATCGTATATTCTCATATCAAAAGATCAATTTTGGGGGAGGTACGTATTTGCTTATATCTCTTAAGTATAGCGATTTTTAGAACACCAAACATATCAATGAAAGCTTGGTTAACCAGCTTTAA
>CP045898.1:8834328-8858131 GCA_013387185.1 Caligus rogercresseyi | reverse complement strand
GGACTCAGAGAGTGCAAACCTCCGCCGATCCCCACCAAATGAATCACTTGGCCTGTTGTCATTTGCCAATATGATGTCGCTGTGCTTTGCTCCTCCTCTTTGAGAGCACGCACAGCGACATCTTTGGCAGAGTAGGCTACCTTGAAATAGTTATTAGTATTTTAGCTCATTTTGCATCTTACAGAGCACTCAGAGATGCCAAAATTTAATCACTCGTTCCTTTTGGCATTTCCAACACTCCACAAAGTTTCATCCGAATCCGTTCCGCACTTTTTGAGTTATTCTGCTGACAAACAAACCACCCACCAACGCCAATGAAAACTAGAGGCATATATACACTCAGAGAGTGTGTACCTCCGCCGATCCCCACAACATTCTCATTCAAACTTCTCCTTTTCACACGCCCGATTTTCTATCTCTAATCATTATTTCCTCTCTGTTAGCTCTTTTTGCATATTAAAAAGCACTCAGAGACGGGAAGAGGAAGAAGTTTAAGCTACGTCACTGGGTTTAACATAGTCCTGAGCTGATATATGAACAATATACGTCATGAATATTTTTTTAGCGTTTGTTCTTGCCTACTCCCTGAATAGTAGAGACCCCATTTCATTAGTATTTTGCTCATTTTGCATATTAAAAAGCACTTAGAGATGCCAAAATTAATCACTTGTTCCTTTTGGCATTTCCAACAACTCCACAAAGTTTCATCCGAATCCGTTCGTACTTTTTGAGTTATCCTGCTGACAAACAAACCAACAAACGCCAGTGAAAACAATACCTCCTTCGGCGGAGGTAATGAAAGAATAATATGTGAAAAAAAATAATTATCCATATTTTATTTAAAAAATCTCTTGTTTCTCATGAGAGTCACATAAAACCCTTGTGTCCTTCCATACACACATAACAATAAAGCTCTCTTGAAATGAATTCAATAATACTGGTCACAGAGACTAGATAAACAGCCATTGAATTAAAGATACCATAGGGAGAGTTGGCTTGGTGACGTCAACGGAATAAAGTATCTTCCAACAAAGGCACTGCAGCTGGAAAAGCTTTTACTACCCAAAAAATAAAAATCTAAAAAGGAACAGTCAAAATTATTCTTCATGTATTTTGCTCCTGTATAGATTATTATAAAATGTTGCCTATATATAGCGACAGAATAACATCCATGTGAATAATTAAGCATTATAGCGTTAAAATTAATCTATGGAACCTAGGATTTTATCCATGAGATTGACCAAATTGTCATTACGTTTTGGAGAGGAATCGAACCCTCAGGCTCAACATTGAGAGTTGAACAAAAGCTAACGCACTCACTTTGTTTTATTGGTTGATGATCTGATTGGTGTGCATTAGGGCTGTTCTTATTTTTCAAATGTTTGAAATGTTAGCAGCATTGTTGATTTTCTGTTTCTTGGTGATAAAAGAAGACGACATACAAAGTTTGAACAAAATCGGTCAACATTACGGGTTGCACAACGAGGTCAAAGTTTTAAAAATTAGTAAAAATATAGTTTTCCGCAAATTTTTTGAAAATGATGGGCGTTACAGACTTCAATAATAATTATTAAATTAAAGAAAATCTAATTTACTACCAGACGTATTTTGATGTTTTTTACTAAAACAAAGTTTTCTGTAAAAACAAAGAAAAATGGAGTGTGTAATGTTCGCATATTTCATGGCTTTTTTCATTTTTTCTTTGTTTTTACAGAAAACTTTGTTTTAGTAAAAAAACATCAAAATACGTCTGGTGGTAAATTACTTTCCTTTAATTTAAAAATTATTATTTAAGTCTGTAAACCCACCATTTTCAAGAAATTTGCGGAAACTATATTTTACTACATTTTAAAATTTGACCTCGTTGCGCAACCCCGTAATGTTGACCGATTTTGTTCAAACTTTGTATGTCGTCTTCTTTTATCACCAAGAAACAGAAAATCACAATGCTGCTAACATTTCAAACATTCGAAAAATAAGAACAGCCCTAGTGTGCATACTATTTTGTGTCGCCTTTTATTGATATTTATATATTTTTGGTGATCAATAATTTTCATCAAATTCAAACTATAATATTAATTTATGGATATTTTTATGTCATTGTTGGTCTGAAATCAAAAATAATGGTGTTAAAATATTAAGATCATAGAAATAATCAAAGAATAATTGTTTACGTAAAGAAATTTGACTGGGCCATTTTGAATAAAACAAATGTATTTGATGTCCCTTATTTGGAGGATTTTAAAAAGTCCAGTTCGTTTCGTGACACTCGGTAATGTAAGCTCACATAATATTTCAGTGTTATTCGTGTACTAGGTTTGAAATTGAAACTTCAGGGAAAATACAAGATTAAACTTACACTTTCTTATATTTACTGTTTTGGTGTTTGGTTAAATGGTACTTAACTTTTCAGTTCAATTACGAAGAAAAAATATAATTTATATTTTAAATGCTAGAGGAAAAATCCCTTGAGAATTTTATAATAAAGCAGGCCCCAAATTCTTTAATGTGAACAGCTAAACTAAAATTGTGAGTTAGAAACAAATATATATGAGACTGTTAGGTTTTAGTGCATTCCTTATTCATATCATTTACTTTTTTATACCAAGGTAAAACTTTATTCACATGATATTATATCTTATAATATTCACAAAAATACCTTAAAACGTCGTGTTATTAACTATATAATCAATCAGAAAAGTAAAAAATTATGTAAAGGAACTCGAGTAGATCTCATTTTATACACAAATATTGAGTTTTAGTGGTAAAAAATTAATCTCCTCTCGGTACGGTCCAGTATAAAAGTTAAAAAATCTTACTCCGCAATTGTATATTAAAAAATCATCAAATACCAATTTTAGATATTTATATCTAACATATCATTTACTTGATTCCAGAAAAAAATCCATTGCATCCCACGATGTATCATAATTATTTTACTTTTATAATGTTTTTGTTCCAGGCATATCTCGTCCATGATCCAAGAAGTCAGTTATAACCAATTGTGATGGCTTGAAAGGGCTCGAAAATGGTAATGATCACTCCAGACGGTAAGTACCAACAAAGTATAAATACTAGTATAAGTTTTCGAAATCAATCTTACAAATATATCCATAGATTTTTTCATAAATCTACTTTGCCGCTCCTTTTTCGAATTTGGCACCTTGTAATCCTTGGTGCCTATCAGGGTCGTGCCTTCATCATATTCAAAAGACAATTATTTTAATTTTTGCAATAAAATAGAAGTCAATTTCATAAATTAATGTATTACTTTTATTGACATATATATATATACATTGATATATATATATATATAGTCTATTTGAGGAAAGAGAAAGAAACGTCTGTTTGCCCCATCTGGCGACGTATTTATAAAAGAAAAGGAGAGAGGGACAGATAGGAGGTGAGAGACGGAAATAATCTGCTACAGTCCTTTATATATTTCTGCCTCTATGTGTAATAAGAACTATGATAGTTTAAAAATAATGTGGGAACCTGTTACCTCATTGGAAAGCATGGCCAACTCCCTATGTAGAAAATACAGGTTTGACTCTCGTCAATTTTGATCGAGACCTCAATGATAGATGTTTGGTTTGATGGATAAGTTTTAATGACACAATGTTTTTTTATCTTCATACAAATACAATTCAATCACACCAAACGGGCAAAAATATAAAGTGACAATACTTAGTAATTAATAATTTGTTCTTTTTGTCATATTTTTTATCCCATACAGCAATGTATTACCTCCGCCGAAGGGGGTATTGTTTTCACTGGCGTTGGTTTGTTGGTTGTTTGGTTTTGTTTGTTTGTCAGCAGATAACTCAAAAGTGCGGAATGGATTCGGATGAAACTTTGTGGAGTTGTTGGAAATGCCAAAAGGAACAAGTGATTAATGTTTGGCATCTCTGAGTGCTTCTTTAGATGCAAATGAGCTAAATACTAATAAATATTTCAAGTTTCCACTCTATAGATGTCGCTGTGATGTGCTCTCAAAGAGGAGAGCACAGCACAGCGACATCTATTGGCAAATGACAAAAGACCAAGTGATTCATTTAGTGGGGATCGGCGGAGGTTTGCACTCTCTGAGTCCTCTAGTTCTATGTACTTTTGAGATGTATTTTTCAATGAAAAATTGTAATGTCGCATTCTCTCAGTTTTTTTTTCTTTTAAATGAAAACATACTACACCAAAAAAGAATAGTGTATTACATATTTCAATTTGTTCAAGCACATAATAAAGCCACGGGGAACACCTAAAAATAAGTGAGACTTTTTCTCATGAGAAATGTGGGCCAGTCCTCTATATATACAAATATAAATACATACTTATAAGGTTGGAAATATAAAAAATATGCAATTTTGTTGACAAGAGTATATACACAAAATGACATATTTTATCAAGAGTTATGCTCAATACTTGGAAAGGTGACGTGTTGAGTACCTACTTGAGTGCAGACAAAAGCACTAAAGATGGTGAAAAATATATTAAATAAGCCTTTGGTACATTGTGAGAACCTTTGCAGCATTGAAGGATTAATTAATTGAATTTTGCAAAGAGGTCATAACGTGACACGATAATAAAATGATTAAAAATGGTGTCCAAAAGAAATTGACCTGTAAGATACGGCCTAGGATAAATGGCCAGGGGAAAAATGGACCAAGAAGAAATGCCCCCAAGATAGAAAAGGAAAATGATAACTCAAATTGACCCAATTACATGGTAGGCTAGATTTGCGTTAATATAACTAATTAATGTACAAATACTATTTCTCATATAAATTTAGTAAAGAGTGTCAAAATAATTGTTTTGTAATGATAGATAAATGATTTCTATTTTTGTTATTAGACGAGGCAAATATTTATTTGGTCCTTTTTTCATGCGTCCTCATTTTCCTTTTCTATCGTGGGTTATTTCTTCCTAGCTCATTTTTCGTTGGTTCATTTTTCCTAGTCCGTATTTCCTCGCCATTTCTTCTCAATATCATAAATATATAACGAAGGTATGATGTAGTTTGAATTGGATCAGACTAATATGTTTTTATAGAGCCTTTAGAGATGCATCCATACGATAAATTATTTATGTCAATGTTTAGGAGTATGCCATTATGTAAAAATCGATATTTTACTCATCATTGGCTTTTAATAAATAATCTATATCAAAACTATGTTATAGACAGCTTCTTTTAAGAATATTGTTAAATGTGAAAAGATTCAGAATCGATTTAATAATGAGTGTCCTCGGTTACACTCCAGCCCTGTCTACATTAAATATTTAAGGTCTTTAATTAGTTAGAAAAAAATGAAAGACAAAAAAGCATGAGTCAATAGTAACGAATTAGAGCTTCTTCTATCGCTATTAATAATAGATATACATAGATGAAGTTTATATATACCTACTCCGCCGAAGGAGGTATTGTTTTACATTGGTTTGTTGTTTGTTTGTTTGTTGGTTTGTCAGCAGGATAACTCAAAAAGTACTGGACGGATTCGGATGAAATTTTGTGGAGTTGTTGAAATGCCAAAAGGAACAAGTGATTAAATTTTGGCATCTCTGAGTGCAGAATTAAGATGCCAAAATGAGCTAAATACTAATAAATATTCAAGTTAGCCTACTCTGCCAATAGATGTCGCTGTGCTGTGAAATCGGGTGCCGGGAGCGTCTTCCTCTCGAAATTTCCGTCGAGGGGAACCCTCCCCCGTCCCTCCTACGGCCGCCCCAGTCGTGAAAAATCCGCCTCGGAAGGCTCATAAGGACCCCGTGACGGCGGAGGTTTGCACTCTCTGAGTGTATATATGCCTCTAGTTGTTTCTAAAATAGTTTTGTAGTCTCATTGAAAGTATCTATTGAAGGTACATGGTATCAATTTTTCTAACGATAATTTGGAATGGCTCCTGATCTACAGTCAATCAATGTTCATCATTATAATAATATAATTTTGTTTATTATTCTACACCTATAAATATAACTTATCATTGATGAAAGCAGAACAACTGAATTTTTTAAAGAAAGGACATCACCATCATAGCCATCCTCAAAAAAGTGCTTCGGAATATCGGTTCCGAATCGGAGATATTTTTTCCGATTCCATAAACCAATATTTTTTCTACATATGGATTTAGAACATATATTATTTGTCTAAATAACGGTTCAGAAATCACAATTGGACAATGGTAATGAGGTTCGAATTCAAAACCACTTAAGCCCTTGTTTCAGAGGCTTGTAGCCGAGAAAAGGTTCGCATTCTAGATGTACAAAACAATAGGTTTTGCTTTCATCGCTGCATTTATTTATTTAAACAACAGAGCTTTTTTAGAAATTTGCTTTGAATCATTACTTTATGTGACAAATCTAATAGTGATCATTCATTGATGGGACTGTAGGATGAAGAAGGACTTCATCAGTCAAGGTTCATTCATCCTACAAGAAGCATTCTAGAAGCTGATTTTTCTATATATATATATAAGTATGTTTTCGTTTTGATTGGAAAGAATTTATTGTTGTTTAACATTAAACAAACTTGCGTTACAAATAATACATAAAATTATATTTAAAGTTGTGAAATCGTCTTTTAGGGGGTATTTTCCAAAAATGCCTAATTTAAAGCTTTAATATCTCGTTTAATTTTGAATGTACATAAAAAACAAAAATAATTTGGAATTTTTGATATCATACTATATTTTACTTTAATTTTTTTGAAAGTAGCATATATATTCCGGACATTAGAGGCAATTGAATGTCGAAAAAAATATACATAATAAGTTTACTACATAACTTTTGGGTCCGTTGAGGAGACACTTTCCATTATTTGATTTCGTTCAACTTTCACAAGATTATCTCTATGCACTAAGGTAGAACCCTAGGGGGAGCCCGACTCTCAAATCCAAAAACTTTAAATAAGAAGCACCCTTTTGCACAGATTCCATTTTAAAATTTTTTCTATCCTTCATGAGTGACGTTGTAGCAGCACTTTTAGTTACTTCAATTGAAGTATAGGTACAACCATTATATAGGCCTAAGAGCAATATTAACACTAAATATCCTGCCGCGCTCTGACATCCCCTAAATATATTTATACAGTGGCATACTCCCTACACAAAATGTATATACAATGTAATATACAAAAGTTAATGACGAGAATTGACCTCATAAAAAGTATTTTTCTTTTCATCCCAAAGAGTCATAATTAATTAATGATTGTATTTATCCATAGCTAAGAGCTTATTAATTATGACGATGGGCTTACTTTATCACCATACGCACGCACATAAATAGATAATGGCAACCCTTTTCTCTAGAACAAAAAAAAGAGGGGTATGAAGAGAGAGAGTATCATGCAACGTCTCATCAATTATTTGCATGGGTAAGTTAATTCCGTCAATAGGAAGACTTCGGAAGGTTCCTAAGTAAGCATGTTTATTTATGAAGATATTTGTTCATGATAAAGGACCTTCAAAGATCTAATTGATATTTGAATAATAAAACGATTCAGAAAAAAATTTAAAAGATGATAATTCATTAGACGATAAAGATTTGCTTTTTCAGTCCTGGTAGTATTACAAAGGAACAAACTACAATTATATTGTCCATCCATAGATTACTTTCTAAATTACAAACCTTACATGGTCGATAAATTATAGGCTCAAAGTTATATGTTCTAGACTTTGTTAAGTTAAAAAGAAAACTTTTTTAAACAAACGTTTTGATCTACTGACCTAAGTTTGTTTGTGTGTTTGTTCTATCGATACATTTTACAGAGAGGACTGAGTGACACCGATTTTTTCGACATGGACCTTCAAAAGTGTCAAAATAATTTACTTCACTTCTGATGACACATTAAATATATTAAGACAATAAATAATTCCATACTTAAATTATGAAATCGATTGATATGAAATACAAATATATTGTAAGAATTAATAATTAATCGAAAAAAAATTGTATTAGAGGTTCTGATGATTGTAATGTTGTCATTATATAAAAGTCATCCATTTAATATTTCCGTATTATATATTTTGGTTTTATTGACGTTATTTCATTCTGCCTTTCTGTTCCTTTGACTTAATTAATTTTGTAATTTCTTCCATTGATCAATTTTCCGCTTACCATTTTTCTTTTCGCCATTCTTATCTACACATCCAAACAATAACTGATGTGATGACATAATAGTTGAGGAAGCGGGTGAGAGCTACTTTATTATAAAGGTGGATGGAACTTGTGATCCCACAGGGTGTGAAAGCACTTCAATATTACTTCGTTTTGTGAAAAAGACATTTGACGTCTCAGAGCAATTACTGTGCATCCTCACTATCTAAAAAGGGGACCCGCAGACACTGACAAACACAATTTTGTTCGATTTGAACAAAGTGGATCTAGACAGTACCAAAATTATGTCTCAGGGTTATGAGCGTCAGCATCATTGTTTTGCTGGCTTGTGAAATGTGAAGCTTTTCTTGACCTGTCACAATTACGAGTAACTGATACAGAATTCCAAGTGACCAAAGAATTTATGTCGTCGCAAATTACTTCATTTCAGATGAGTGATATGTATAGCGTTCTGATTACATTCAATCATTCGTAAGCTTAGGGGCATTCACCACAATATCGCCGCCTTGCAAAATGTTTCACTAACCGCCGACGCAGAATACTCAACCAGAATAAGGCATGCTTGGTGTAGATGGTATTTGAGAGAGATTTGTCTTGGAAATGAACACATGAGTGGAAGGACAGAGTCTTTCGACTATTCAGCAACAAATGTATTCTTCACCTACAACTCTTCTGAGTCATTGTTTTTATAATTTATAAGCCGTTGTCTATTTAATTCAAAAATATATAATATAACAAATGAAATATGTGTAATTAATTCACCTGCTCTAAAAAAAGACTCAAATCTATGTATTTCATCAAACGTCTGTTAACTATACGTATAGATTCCCTCTTTTTCATTATAGCAAATAAAAATTGCTAGTATTTAAGTCTATAATAATAAAAAGGAATTTATAAATGTCCCTTGTCGTACATTAAGTTTTAAAGTATTATTTGCAATCCGAATACATCAGTTGAAAATATTTATTATACTATATATGAAATATATAGTAGCGGTAGCCTGTCCCATTTTTACGTCAATCGCTCCGATTTTTTGCTCCAAACAATTTTCTACTGCTGAGTATTGAAAAAATGAGATTGACAAAGTTTCAGCCATGAAAGGCCATTTTTGTGACTGCACAAGCCACTCAAAGTTTCAAAAGGCCGTTTTGGGGGTCAAAAATGGCGATTTTCAAGTGACTTGTGATGTCTGAGTTTTAGTGATATCAAGTAAAAAACAATTTCTAAGGATAACTTGAAGTCTCATCTTTCAATAATTTTTCTTGGAGCAATCAAGCAAATAAATATTTCTTTGTTTTTGGCCCAAAATAGGCATTTTTGTTTTTGCTAATATTTGCCCTAAAAAGTATCTTAGCAATTTTGTTATTTCATGATAAAGTAATTGTATTGTTATGATGCAGGTTTTGTACAATTTTCATAATAATCATCTTGATATTGACGTTTTTATGAAAAATATTGTGTTTATCCTTACGAAATATTTTACATTTGCCCAAAGAAAATCGCTATTTATATTTTAGAATATTATTTATATTCTCATGGTATGATTTTTTTATTATAAATTTTCCTAACCTTAATAATTAAATTTATATTTGTTTTTAAGATGAGTAAAATAACATACCATGTAGCTCGTAAAATATTATTACTTTTTTTTATTTACATCGAAAATAATAAAAAGCTGGAATTCAACTAATAGACAAGATCATAATAGGTATAATGTGGATAGTTTAATCCAGTCTCATAAAAAAATATTGAAAACATCGAAACACAGATTTCTCCTTTAATATCCTTATAAGGTTATTCTTCAGGGCAGTAAATATGAACTACAATGTTCATTTATGTATTTTCGCAACTGTCTTGAATAGTTTACTCGGTTTCTGTATATATTTTTGGTGTACTTTATTTTACACTGTATAAAATTTTGCAGTTTACCGAATAAAATGTTTTAACCTAAAAAAAGCCAAGAAAATCAGTAGTTGAATAATTTGATAAAATAGAAAAAAATGCTGGACTTGTTTTTGACACAACAGGCTTAAATACTAGGAGTGAAAGCGGAGTAAATGGTAGACTAAACATATACCTCGAGCGACCCTAGCTACTTCTTGCTTGTAGACATCATGTATATGATGGCATATCATAAAAATGTCAACGTTATATTGGATCATGACTGGCTCCGAAAATGACCTTTTTTTAAAGAATATTCATAATTTCAAAACATTAACGTTAAATTAACATTAACGATGACCTAAAAATCATGTAGCAGTTATGAGGAGTACTTCTTTTTTACACTAAGTTTCAGTTTCAATTGATGTCTTAATTTACTTCATTTCTTCTGTGCAAACGTCCATCACAGGTGGCCGGTAATTTATTTCTATCATACATGGACAGTAGGGTTGTTCTTATTTTTTGAAATGTTAGCAACTTTGAGCATTTTCTGTTTCTTGGTGATAAAAGAAGACGACATACAAAGTTTGAACAAAATCGGTCAACATTACGAGGTCGCACAACGAGGTCAAAGTTTTAAAAATTTAGTAAAATATAGTTTTCGCAAATTTCTTCAAAATGGTGGACGTTACAGACTTCAATAATTATTATTAATTTAAAGGAAATCTAATTTACTACCAGACGTATGTTTGATGTTTTTTAATAAAACAAATTTTTCAGTAAAAACAAAGCAAAAAAGGAGTGTGTATTGTTAGCTTATTTCATAGCTTTTTTGTATCAATTAACTTCACTCGCCTGTAGAAGATGACTTGTTCGCTTCAGAGTAAAATAGTACTTTTAAGTTTAGTAAAACTTTAGATGATAAATCCAAAAATGACCTTGGTTGCATTCTATCAATTCAGAATTCAGTACAATCTGAGTTTACATCATATGATTCAGAGCCTGTATTGACCTATAAGAAATCGATTATGAAAAAAAAAAAAATAATGTGTTTCTTAGATTTGCGTCAAGGTATCCTCTCAAAATTTTACTTTGTCTCTGACGCATTTATAATCCATTATATGCGTCATTTTGTACGCGAGATAGGCTTTTTTTAATTTACATATAACTCTCTACTTATTAAACTGACATGATTTAGTATACCAAAATATTAAAGCTGGTTAACCAAGCTTTCATTTGATATGTTTGGTGTTCTAAAAATCGCTATACTTTAAGAGATAAAAGCAAATACGTACTCTCCCCCAAAAATTGTCTTTTGATATGAGAATATACGATTACCATCTGGTAATGCTGTTAGTGTTACCTGGATAGAAAGAGAAAGAGAAGGAGGGAGTATTTTGCTTCACTTCTCTCCTTCTTTTTTCTTCCTATCCAGGTAACACTAACTGCCGTTACCAAATGGTAATCGTATATTCTCATATCAAAAGACAATTTTTGGGGGAGAGTACGTATTTGCTTATATCTCTTAAAGTATAGCGATTTTTAGAACACCAAACATATCAAATGAAAGCTTGGTTAACCAGCTTTAATATTTTGGTATACTAAATCATGTCAATTTAATAAGTAGAGAGTTATATGCACATTAAAAAAAGCCTATCTCGCGTACAAAATGACGCATATAATGGATTATGTATGCGTCAGAGATAAAGTAAAATTTTGAGAGGATACCTTGACGCAAATCTAAGAAAACATTATTATTTATTTTTTTCATAATCGATTTCTTATAGGTCAATACAGGCTCTGAATCATATGATGTAAACTCAGATTGTACTGAATTCTGAATTGATAGAATGCAACCAAGGTCATTTTTGGATTTATCATCTAAAGTTTTACTAAACTTAAAAGTACTATTTTACTCTGAAGCGAACAAGTCATCTTCTACAGGCGAGTGAAGTTAATTGATACAAAAAAGCTATGAAATAAGCTAACAATACTCACTCCCTTTCTTGCTTTGTTTTTACTGAAAACTTTGTTTTATTAAAAAACATCAAACATACGTCTGGTAGTAAATTAGATTTCCTTTAAATTAATAATTATTATTGAAGTCTGTAACGTCCACCATTTTGAAGAAATTTGCGGAAAACTATATTTTTACTAAATTTTTAAAACTTTGACCTCGTTGCGCGACCTCGTAATGTTGACCGATTTTGTTCAAACTTTGTATGTCGTCTTCTTTTATCACCAAGAAACAGAAAATGCTCAAAGTCGCTAACATTTCAAACATTTGAAAAATAAGAACAACCCTAATGGACAGGCTTCGTTAATATTCTTGGATCAGTCATGTTGGAAAGGTTTCGTGAAAACAAAGTTATCTATGTTGCGTTAAATTAGACGAGAATCTTCTCCTGAATTAAAGAAGGCCGAGAGAAGAATGGGTGTCTAAAGGTATATATTACTGTATTGGAACTAGGTCAGGTGTACAATAGAGATGATGGGACTAACTCAATTCTTTCATCTTTTTAAGTGCTAGTTTTTTATCTTTTGCAGGCATAGAAAAAAGACAAATACGATATTTTTATTAAGTGCTTTGTAATTCAACTCCTTCATAGTGGTGCTTTCAGAATAAAAATAAGAATAAAACGGCGAAAATAATAAAACTTAACTCACATCTATGATACCAAAGTAAAAGCCAGAGAAAATTGAGAATAATAAAAGAAAAATCATTTCTGAGTTATTAAATAAACTATTTAATGAAACTGGTGGGAGAGGTTGAGAGCAAAGCAGTGTGTATCATGGGTGCCAAGTAAAAGGATAATTTTTTATTATTTCACTGGATTATTTTTACACAATCATGACTTATGATGAAAGTAATTTTTCCTTTATGTACCTATACAAAAAAGAAGTAAAGTTATCAAAGAATAACAAAAAAGAAACTTCTACAACTTTATTGCTCTTAGTGGTATATTAGCCAAATACTCACATATTTGGGCGCCTACGGCGCCCAATGTTCGCCCATCGGGTATGGGTAGGTTGTGGAGCTAGTTTGTGAGTGAAACAGACCTTAAAGAATATAAGAGAGGAGAGAGAAAATAATTATCTCTTTTGTACAAACATTCCTCATAAATAGTTTGAGTTTGTACAAAGAATATGTTTTAAGTTACACGAGATGCTTTTTTCTTTTTCTATTTCTCTAACTCTTCGTCCTCCTTTTCTTTTTTTTCCTCTCTTTACCTTGAAACGTATGTAGTTCAAATCAGACAAGGTCTGATTTTTTTTATTTTTTTTATTCACGGCTCCAAAAAAATTTACAAGGTATAAAAGAAAAACGATGCTAATGCGTAAATTTTTACATAAATAAGCATTCTAGCTTAGATTTTTAGCAACGTAATGGAACAACAAACAAGCAGATAAAAGTCATGATATACACTCAACAATCAAATCTAAAACATACAGATAATTAACAAATCATAAAAACAGTAAATTACACTATAATTAATCAATAAGAGTTCTTGTAAAATTTCAGTATTCTCTTGATTGTCTTCCTATGGCAGAGTGAGGATGAAGGATAAAATTTCACCTCCCTCGCCGCTAACGTCCATGTGGAATCCAAAAGTGAGGGAATCTTTAAGTCCAGAGCAGTATACCTTGCTGCAGCAGAGATCATGATGGATCTCAAATCAGAGGCTTGATGGGAACATTATTGGTGATGCACCTCGCGATTAGACCTTTAGCGTTTAGAAGGGAGTTATTAATTGCTTTCGACCTAGCTGACTTATCACCTTTGCCGAGACCAAACAGTACCGTAGCTTTGCAATATCTGACCGCACAATTTTTTTTCATTTCTGGTCCCATCACTTTGCAAATAGTTTTATTAGGTCCGTCTTGACCCAAGGATTACATAGGTACCTTCAAAGTTCAAATTTGACCATAAATGTGGGAGGAGATAGCGTGCGGACATACAGACGGACAGAGATTGGTAAATTAATATATAGATTAAAGATACAACATTAGTCCGTTCCTTATTCTCTCGGATATATTTTACCGTTTTACTCACCTTAAATAAAAGCAAAAAAACAGCTTTCGATTGAGATGCAATAATCATCATAGATAAATAAATTCAGCAATATATATATATTGATTCCTTTCATTATTAGTAAACAATACTTTATTTATAAGCGCAAAGAAAACAAATGTATTAAACATCGAAGTTTTCTTTATATGTCGAGAAAGAAAATGAAAGCTATTAGCAATTGCAGTTATATGTTTTCTATCATGATTAATTGCTTGAACTCTTCTAGTCTGTAGAAAAAACCTTGTTACGGATATACCTTCATGATCCCTGAGTTATCCATGCCACAGAACTCGTAGACTAGAGGAACTCCTTCATTTTATTATGGACTCACTTGCTCTCTAAGTAATTAGTTCAATGCCTCCCTCATCACCTCTAGATCTGAAGGCTTTTTTCAGATAAAACTGATTTCTTAAACCTTTCTTGGTCGTGGCGATTTTTTATGTCACTTATAGTATATCAATCGACACTGTGTGTGAAAGTGTGTGTTTTCTATCTCAGGTCGCTAAAATGATCAAACATAGCCAATATCATTGTTTTAAAAAAAAACTAAAGGAAAAAACGGGAAAAAAATTACTAAATTGAATCCAAAAAGTGTACGTTAGATGGATATAGTCCAATATTGACCATAAACAGGGAAGAATATCACATTTAACGTTTTCAATAAAGTAAAGGAGGGTTATAATATATTTGTTACTCCTCCAAAACAAACGTTACGTCGGGGATCATAGAATGGCGTATTTACGTTCACATAAAGGTATGTAAATAGAAAGGCCTACATATTTAATCCAATGTAATAAAATATAAAGAGTTTTTCATTAAAAGCGCCCACATTTTTAATAATTGAAAACGGTGTGCAATATTGATAACTTCTTTTTTGCCGTTAAAATTCATACAATTTATGTATTAATAAAATTCGACGACGTGTGAATACCACAACGTGCACGTTTTACGAAGTCCAACTACTGAGCCAGATTTTCCATCACTTTTACTTTTGACAGAAACTGCAGCAATTTCGCGTTCAATATTTGGTTTGAGCTCTTCTAACGTCGACAGATTTTAGGTGTACACCAGAGCTCTCACGTGACCCCAAAGAAAATAGGCTAGAGGCGTTTAAATCATACAAGCGAGGCGGCCAATTGACCGATCCATTTGTGGAGAGGACACGCTCACCAAACTTACTCTTCAATAAATAAATTGTAACATTTGCTGTATATAATGTAGCACGTCTTGTTGAAGCCACATATCGTCCAAGTCAATGTCTTCCCATTCAGGTGAAAAAATAGATTATCATGGCGTGTTAACGATATCCATTCATTATAACGTGATGATTGTCAAAGTACGGTCCAATGGCACTGCCATCATGGAATCCATACCAAACAGTTTTTAAGGCGCCTAATGAATCATGTCTGGATTTTTGGCGGCCAAATAGCACATATTTGATTGTTAACAAGACCATTGTTCCAAAAAAAAAAAAAAAACTAGCCTCATCGTTGAAGGTGATTTTATTGTGAAAATCAAGATCATTTTTCGAATTCTCGACGTTTGTATAGGTCAATCGGCTTCAGTCCTTGTGTCAACGTAATCCTATACGGGTGTAAGCAAAATTCGTCACACAATTATCAAACAATTGAGAACCTAAGAGACATATTTAGGCCATCAGGAATATTTTTTATACTTCGTGCATTTTTTTGTCTCACTGGCACAGAGACATTATGTTGCGTGTAAGTGGACTCAATTTTGTCATTAAACGTGAAATAGTAGATTTTTTAGGTCGATTAATTTGACCATTAATTGGCTTTAACACTCCTAAAGTTTGGAACACAGACTCATCTCTTTTATAATAGATATTAATAAATGGAAAGCGCTCCTCGAGTGTGTTCTGCTCCATAATAATGCTACAATTATTTTTGTGACAGAAGCAATAACCAATATGGCGTCACTCTCGAAACCTATCAAGGTAAAACGTGAGCGTTCCTTTTGAAAAACTCTTTATTTGAAGAAAAAGTTATAAAATGTTGGAATTATATTTTTTACATTATATAGTTATACACAACATATGGTTCGGTAGAAAATGGAGTAATAAATAAGAACTAGAATGAACATAAGTATGTTCTCAATCTTTTCAAGTAGCAGAGGCAGGAAACAAATAATATTTGTAAGCTTTGTAAAAAGTATGGCAATATTATAATTGAAATAAAAAGGAAATTTTATGGAAAATCATTTCTATAATAAATAGAGCTTTTTAAGTCTACCGACACATCTTTCAATTCAGAGATTGGTAAAAAAATCCACGGATATATCAATACCGATTGAACACAGTTTACTACAGACTACAGATACTGGCTGTATATAATTCTACCAAATCCCAATAAAATTCAAAAAATATCACAAAGACAATTTATTATTTGAGGTTTTAAGAAGCTGCTCGGGGTATGAAGACCGTTCCCCTTATTGTCATTTGTGATGTAGATAATACTATTTACTCTTTTCCCTTCCTCATAACATGCCTTAAAAACATTTAGTTCATGAATGCTAAGACATATCTTAGTCTTAAGCAACTGACGTCATTTCCCTTGTAAGCGATAGTAGGAACTATAGCATTCATTATTTTAATGAGCGCGAAAACTCAAAGTTCATTGCTATTTCCACGTAATCTTCTTACTAAGTGTACACAAGAAGAAAAAAAGGCGTTTAAGGTGTTCAACTCATCTTTCACATAGGTATTTGTAATTTTCCAGCATGCTCACTAGTAGTATAATATTCTTGTGGCCTTAATTATTTTTATTGAATGGCTACCTGAGATTATTATTTACATTGTTGGCCGTGTAATAAAATGAATAATAGCTGGGTAAAGATATCTACTAGCAGCCTAAGAAATAATATGCACTCTGTATGTCATGTTGTAGAAAAACAATATTTATTTTATTTTTGGAGTAGTTGCATATATAGGAAAAAAATATAAATAAGCATTTTAGCGTAAAATAATTATTTTATTACTTCTTATAATTTCCCTCCTACTTTCAATCATTCTCATCCTTATCATGAACCCAATTGAAGACGCAATTTTTATCATAATAAAGACAGGCACTAGTGTTGTCCATCGGCGCAATTTTCGAGCCCGAGCCCGGCCGAAAGACTAATAATTGAGCCCGAGCCCGGCCCGAGCCTGGCCCGATTAGTTTGATATGCGCCCGACTTGCGCCCGCCCGACCATGGGAAAATATATTAATAGAAAAAGAAATTCAATTCAACAGATCCGAGAAAAAGTGAGGACGTTTTTTTTTAGAAAGAGGTCTGAGGAAAAAAGTGAAGACATTTTCTTTTAGAAAGAGGTCATTTTTAATTTTTTTTTAGAAAACTTTCATATTTTTTGCGCCCGAGCCCGGCCCGTCGGGCGGGCGGGCATGCCCGCCCGATGGACAACACTAACAGGCACGGCGCCAGGATTTTTTCTCTTTCGGTGCTAAAGGGGAGCTTGACCAATACATGGGGGTGCTAAGAAAAATATTGATTTTCATGACTTCAGTTACTTTATAAGAAGCTTCTCGTTTTTTCAATAAAAGCAGCTATGATACACAGCACGAGCATGTTTGATATAAAAGTAGTTTAATTTAGCCAAAGAATATTCATCAAAAGAACTAAGCCTAATACAGCGACTACAAGGCAATGGCAAAAATGTTTCACGTGCAAAGGTGACAGATTCGGCACCGGACAGCACCCATGCGCCTGCCAGACATCCAAAATGCGACAAGTGTAGCCTATGTGCCGTGTAGAACGATGCGTCTGTTTTTGTGGTTGAGTGCAAATGAGTCTATAATCTTCTGGACATCCAGGGCCTTGGTTGTTTCTGCGTGTATGGATAGGCAGGCAAGGTTGCTGAGTCGAGGATTTGCCATTCTGTTTCTCAGGTAGGTTTTTACGCGCCGCATGCAGGAAAAACTGCGCTCGTATGAAGCGGAGGTTACAGGCAGTGTAACAAATATGCGTAAAAGTTTATAGATGTCCTAAAAGGAGTCTTTGTAAGGTTTGAGCATGGACAGAAATTCCAGTGTGCTGCTGACTGTTTCACCATGTTCTTTTTTTTCTTTCTAAGAGCCGTCGCATTTGGTGCACCTCGGCCAGCAGATCGTCCTTTTTGATCTCATATAGCTGCGCCATGGGCTCAAGGCTCTCCTTTCAAGGAATGTGGCATTTTTGGGGTTGAGGGCTGACGTGCCCATGAGAACTGCACCTGCTTCTGTTGAAAACCGTCGTGTCATTTCATTCACTAGTCGGTCAATAACAGGGTAGAATGAGGATTTTCGGAGTTCATCCGGAAAGGACATGGATGGATGTTCTGTTTGAATTGGAGCTTCAACTACATATTCCTGCAGATGGCGAGGCTTTTGGGATTGTTTCTTCTCTTGTTGGAGCTGTGGTGGTTTTGCGACACCGACTTTTGCGCAAAGGGCCTCTGCTTTACTCCATATGGCTCTCCAAGAGTCCTCTGTGCGCTTTTCTTTTAGGCCCGTGATGACAGAGTGTGCGAGGTCGGTGGCAGTCTCCAGCAAAAGATTGGGGGACTGTAGAGTGTCAGACATGAACTTTGCTGTACGAAAAAGATCCTCAAACAGAATAAGGTGGAGGATCAATTCAGCATCAATGAGTGTGAGTAACGACCGTGCATCAGTGGACCTGCGTGGATTTGGTTGCGCCTTAATGTCATTTAAGGTTGCAATGATGGTGGGCAAGGTTTTTTGCACTGCTCACAGCGAGTAGTACAGGCAGGACCAGCGTGTATCAGACAGTTTCTTAAGTTCAATGGGCTGCTGAAAAGGCTAAAGTTCCCTTTGCTTCTTAATGATATGGGCATGGACAAATGAGCCTGAGAAAAACTTGTACATATCTTGCACAATAACAAAAAAATCCCCCGCTGGCTTCACGTTTCTGACACAGTCCACCAAAACAAGATTGAGGCGGTGTGCATGGCAGTGAATGTAGATTGCCTGAGGGACCTCCTGTCTGAATTTCTCTTGGACCCCGTTGTGCACACCGGACATTACTGCAGCGCCGTCATAACACTGAGCAATACAGGCAGTGTGATCAATGTTACATTTACTGAGAATGTCTTTGATCATAGCGAAAAGTGACTCTGCATCTAAGCCGTCAGCTGGTGTGAAATGGAGAAATTATTCCACAACGTCATCATTTTTCAAGTAGCGCACCACTACAGACACTTGTTCCGTTTTACTCAGGTCCTTACTTTCATCTACCATCAAAGCAAATAGTTCAGCATCTTGTATTTCACGACTTATCTGATCCCTAATCATATTTGCCATAATATCCAGTATTTCATTCTGTATATCATGATGCGTGTACTTCGCATTTCTTGGATTATCTGATATTTTCTGTGCAACTGTTTTGTCAAATTTGCCTATAATCTGTAAAAGTTCAAGGAAGTTTCCCTTGTTGACAGCCGTGTCATTCTCTGTATCTCCTCTCTGTGAAAGTCCCTGGTATGCAGTGAAACGCAATGACTCCACGACTGATCTCATATACTCTTTGTTCTCATGGACTATTTTTGCATGTCCATCACTCAGAGCATTACATATTGTTGAGCCAGACTCTTTCTGAATAGTCCACTCATTTCACGCTGCCATAGCATATTTATGCTCCACACTAGCATTGTGTGTCTTGAATGAACTTGTCGCCTTCTTCCAGTTCTGGTAGCCATTGTGGGTAAATGCTGCCTTCTCTCCATGGTTTCCTGGACGTTGAAAGTGGCGGCATGCAAAGCAGAAAACACGGTCCTTTGAAATAGAATATTCCAGCCATTTGTAATCCTCATACCATCTACGATTGAAGTAGCGATCCTGCTGTCCAACTTTCGTGGCTGGATAACGTCGGAGAAGAGGCCGCCTTGGTTCATCAACAGGTGACTGGCTCACATCAGGGGGCGCGGTGTCTGTGTCACTGTCAGCAGCAGCGCAGCTAACGGGGGCTGATGAGCAGCTAGCAGCGATGGACTGCTGTGGTGCTCCTTCAGGTCCTGGCTTACGAGTTCCCCTCTCAGATTCATTTTTCGAATCTCCCTCTTCTTCTTTGTCCCTCTGATCTTCATTTTCTACCTGCACTCTTTTTTTCTTGATCACAAAACGATCCATTGCATGGACTGTAGGCTTAAACGCGGGAGTATAAACAAAAGACTCCCCCCGCATCTCCCTTGCCCTCACCTCACACACACACACACAGGTTATAGGGTACACCAATGGGGTACAGCACAAACACGAAGCGGGAACTGGATAGGAACAGAATGGCTACTTGTGAACTTTTTAATGTTTTTAACTTAAAAAGAAATATAAAATAAAATGCTTGAGGGGCTTAACTGGGGCTACACAGATTTTTGACGGGTCTATAGCACCCCCTAGCCCCGGTGTAGCGCCGTCCCTGAATAAAGATCCATCAAATGAAAAGGATTACGTATTATAAAGGGTGTCCAGACGAAATGTACAAGGAAAATACGGCCTAGAAAGACGTGAGCCGAGAAAGAACGGACCAGGAATAAATGACTAAGATAGAAAAGGAAATGATGAAACAAGGAAAAATGGGCCAAATGCAACTAAGTATGATCAAATAATATTTTTAATATAAATAGAATAAATCATGACAAAAGTATTTTGATTTTTGCACTATAGACATAGGATTTCTCGTTGTTGTTATTAGACAGGGCAAATATTTCTTTGGGCCATTTTTTCCATAAGATTTTCCTTTTTATATTGGGTCATTTCTTCCTAGGTAGTATTTATCACAACCATTTCATCCAAATATCATTAAAAAGGACTTGGTAAACTCAACAACTCAACCTCCTTTATATGTCTCGTTTCAAAGGATTGGCTTTCTATTGATAGGACTAAGGTATGATTATTATTTAATGCACCTTTCATTGTCCAAAAAAGTTATCTCCTATAGCTGGAAAAGCGTTCACAACTACCATGCATAATATAGAAAAATGCAGTTATAAATGCATTAATTAAAATGTAATAAAGAGATAGGAATTTTGCCGATACAATAAGACCATATAGTAAGATATTTGGAGAACACATCTATTGAGTTGGATTTATTTTAGATCTATAATCGAATTTATCAAGATATGAAAAGAGTAAACAGACTCAGAGTACAGAAATGTTAATTTAAAAATCATTTTTCACAATAGGAAATAGTTTTCGTTTTATGATCATGACGTCACTAAATATATGTTTTATATTTTTCTACTTTTCATCTTTGTTGAAAATTCAGGTTTTACATGTGATCCTTTTTTAAATATTTATATATATTATACCTATAGATGTATATACAGCATTGGATATTTGTTATGACTATAATATTATAGTCTTGGTCGCAATTATTTTTTTTAGTCTTGTTCGATAAAATTATAACTTAGTTCACGTTATCGGCCTCCTTAAGTTCGCCCAAATATTGACTTTGATTCCATTCAATTTGTATACATCATCACTAACTTGAGTTCCGAAGAAAAAAAAAATCCCTGAAAACTAAAATATTATTTCCATGTAATTATCAGCAAAACATTTAAGACCGGTGTGACATCTAAAACCTTCATAAAATATATCCAAAATAAATCATGACCAATAGTGCAGAGTCCAGACAAGACCTTGTCATCCTTTTTACCCCCTGCAGATACTGCATTAAATTTCAGTGAGGTAAATAATTTTTAAATGCAATAACATATTTAAGGATAATAATAATTCTGCTTGATCTCCATAATTTCTCTAGCTAATTTGTTCATAAGACTCATAGATGATAACCTATGTAACAGAATTTTGCCCCCAGCCTGAAATTCTAATTGAGTCCCATTTTTACGTTGATACCAAAAATGCCACTAAAAATATCTTCTTAAAAAAGGTTTGGACTTTATGGCCTTTTTGAAAATCAGGATTTTCATCGTTTTTAATGGTTCACGGCTAGTTATCTTCGTGCAAAGTAAAAATAACCACAAATGTCATAAGTATTTATTTTTCTAGTATATCAATCCATTTCAAATCCGTTTTTATAATTTCAATATCTTACGTACTATTCGAAAAAATAGGCTTTTTATTTCAAAAGTTGATCAATTTGGTGTTCTATTTAAGCGGCTATATAATTTTTGTTTCAAGTTTATTGTCTATAATTAATACGTAATATTTTTCTGTATATGTCAATGCATTTCAGACAGTTTTATAATTTCGATATCTGAGATGAAATAAAAAAAAGATCAATTTAGTATGACCAATTTAATATTGATCAAATAAAATAAATACAATCTCGTTGAGGTTGCGTTAACTATATTGTGATTTGTTACGAAGAAAAAAAACATGTTTGCCTTTTATTTGCAAGTTCCTTAAATAATTTGAATATTGAAGAGTTACTGGATTTGGAAAATGGGATTAGATTCTTTAAGAAACTCTTGATAAAAATAAACTCAAATAAAAAAGGCAAACATGTTTTTTTTTCTTCGTAACAAATCACAATTATAGTTAACACAACCTCAACGAGAATGTATTTATTTTATAGGTGTATAGGTTTTACAGGTTATGTGATTTAAATTGCTCTGTGTGTGATCCTATTAACTTATCCAGGGAAGATGACCCCAAACGTTATCTTGGTATATTAAAATTTCATAGTTTGTCAGGTTGTAATAAATAAAATATAAATAATATGAATGAGCTAATTATAAAAAGATATACTTAAATTCATTTTCCCTTTACAACAAACAATTTGTTTCTGTTGAGAGCGGAGTGATGACTCAAAAAAAATAATAATAAGCCCGTTTCACTCGGCCTTACTCAATAAGCTATGTTTTCAAAAAGGCGGGGTGAATGTATGTGTGAGTGTGTGTTATTCTTCCTTCCTCGTAACAGACATGAATTGATATTACTATGAAGCCACTACACATAATATAGATATATAATACGTGCACAAGAAAAGCATTCTCTTTTTCTTTCTCCTAACTTTACTCACTCTCATTGAACAACAAAAAGAGTGATGAAATAGCGTTTTTGTAACTCCCTAATCATAAAACATTATAAAGAGCCTAATCACCGCCCAAGTTACATATTGTGTGCTCATTATTTATACAGCTAATAACGCTAATATATTTTGTGTGCTGCGTGTTTGTGAGTAAAATATATATATATAAATCAAATATAAGAAACCAAAATGTCCTCAAGTGCTCCTCCCGTTCCTGGACACAGTGTTGTTTCCATACCAGGAGAGTCCTTTGAGAGTGATTTGGATGACGAGGAGGAGGAGGCATTCATCATACCTTGGATAGACGAACCGGGGAAACCGGCTTCGAATCACTCCCTCTTCTTGAGAGGGAGAACTCTCTTCACATCATCATCAGGTCTCTGAGGATGGATATCCTTCATCCATTGTGGAGTCTGTACAAACATGTTCTATTTAAAACAGCACGGCAAATCAGTGGTCATCATGAGGAGGAACACCGGAGAGGTAGAGAGAGATGAATAATGTTTTGGTTAATTGTTTTTAAAGAAATATGCAAAAAATTAGTACGGAACCTTGTGTGGCTAATATTACCAAAAACTAATAATTTTATTTATATTTTTCCTTTAAAATTATATGTAGGATTATTTTTTAACCTTTTTATCATTTATTATAATATATAGTGCAAAGTTGCTTCCAGAAAAAGAGTCCCTAACTGACGGACCGTGGTCCGAGTCTGGACCCATACGCCGTCCTATAAAGACT
>CP045898.1:8778939-8834228 GCA_013387185.1 Caligus rogercresseyi | reverse complement strand
AAAATTGTGTTTTGAATGATAAATTATTGGAATGAAAATATTCTTAAATATGTTACATAAATATAAGTAAGAAGAATGTAAAAAATTGATGGAAGAAATAATAACATAATTTGGGAATCCAGTATACCGTTAATCCAGAATCCAGAACGGAGTTAGTTCATCCTATGAACTGAGCCTTTCTGGGGCATATGCATCAGAGTAAAAGAATTATAATAAAATTGTGAGTTAAAAAGGTATATACAATACCAAGGGCCATTATTTCATGCTGGTGATCAGGTATCTTATTATATGTGACGGTTCAAAAATCTATTGAGCTATAGTTTTTTATTATTATTTCGTGAGCGGAGAGAAACAACATAACAAAATAGCGTTCTTCTTGTTTGCCAACGACTAGTGTTGTTCGGTCCCAATTTATTCGGTCCGGTACATTCCAGTCTTAGGACCGTCGGACCTTGATATTGTCTTTTGTCACTCCTTTATTTTCCATAAAATGTTGAAGAATACTATTTAATACGTTATAACTCTCTTATATCTATATATTCTATTACAACTTGGCGTTAATTCAACTGCAACTAAAGGGTTTAATAATATTTATATTTGCCACTTTGGAAACATTTTTTTCTCATAATATAGGATTTTCAGTATACGATCGTCGGTCAGCATTCTTTAAATGTTTATGTAAAAATTATTCACACACGACATTTTCGTTTCAACTGCTATAGGCTAATTTTTAGGTATTATCGTCATGTATCGACGATTTATCGTTGTATTAATAATTAATATTTTTTGCCAGTTTAATACTTATTAACGTTCGCAAAAAATTCGTCGTTCGTTTGTCGTTCACCAAAAGTTATCGTTCGTTGTTCATCATTTAAATTGAATCGTTCGTCATTTTGAAAAGAATTGACAACCTTTTTTAGAAAGGTTTTTTTTGTCTTTTTTGGCGCCAAAACCAATGATAGGATTTTTTTGTTGTCATTGTCAAAAACGATGAACAACATATCAACAAGTCCTTAATACTTATTAATAACATAAGTAAAAAAATGTTACATTTATATCAGCTCATTGAAGATGTCATTTTCCTCATATAAGGATTTTTCCTTTTCATAGTATTAAGAGATATTGACAACATGACGTGGGTTATGACGTCATAAAGAACATTAACATTATTTTATAAGGACTGGACTGCAGTCCTCGGTCCTAAACAACCGACGACAGTAAAAATCGCCGGCAAGCGAAAGGTCCGTTCCACATTATCTATACAACAATTATAACAAAGTTCTATAAACCAGATAGTAAAAAGTCACAAAATAAGATAGTAATATTATTCTATAAAATAACTTCTTAAACGACTTTTAATTAAATTAGTGATCAGGGCGCATCTTTCAGGCATGAGGATAATATGAATTGTCATGTTTATTATTCATAACGCTATGCTTAACAATAGCCTATAAATTATTCAAGACTTAAACATATTCATTAAATGTCATATACATAAACACAAAGGATATTTCTCCACTATTTTTCATATTAAAAATTTACTACTTGACTACCAAGGACGATAAATATTTAAATGTATATAAAACTAGAGGCATATATACACTCAGAGAGTGCAACCTCCGCCGTCCACGGGGTCCTTATGAGCCTTCCGAGGCGGATTTTTCACGACTGGGGAGGCGTAGAGGGACGGGGGAGGGTTCCCCTAGACGGAAAATTCCAGAGGAAGACGCTCCCGGCACCCAATTTCACATCACAGCGACATCTATTGGCAGAGTAGGCTAACTTGAAAAATTATTAGTAGTTAGCTCATTTTGCATCTTAATTCTGCACTCAGAGATGCCAAAATTTAATCACTTCCTTTTGGCATTTCCAACAACTCCACAAAATTTCATCCAAATCCGTTCAGTACTTTTTGAGTTATCTGCTGACAAACCAACAAACTAACAAACCAACAAACGCCAGTGAAAACAATACCTCCTTCGGCGGAGGTAACAAAGAATATATTTTTAATTTGCGTAGAATGAATACCCATATGAGACGTCCTTCAAGAACGTATTAGTTGAAATGAAAGGAGCGTGAATAGTTGGTCGTATGAAGTAAAGCATCGTAGTACTCATGATTGTGAGGTGTGAATATCACCTCAGGCTGTGGAGAGTTTAATACCGACTTGACATAGAAAGAGAAAAAACTGAAAACATAGAGACATCTCCCTGGCCTCTCTTTTATTATAGTATCACAAACCTCTCCCTTTTCATAACAAAGCTGGTTATTATTATTATTGCGTTACATTAAACAGCTCGAGTTATTTAACTCTAGAGGAGAACCTTGATACGGAGTTTCCCCCTGTCTTCGGAGTCACTTATTCGACAGGATCCTGGACGAGAGGAACTCCATCGTCTCTTGTCGGGACTGACTTGTTCTTATGGTAAGTAGTTCAATGCCTCCCTCGTCACGGAAGGCTCTCTAGGCTCCTCTCAAAGCTTATCATTTCTTAGCATTTTCCTGGGCCGATTTGACGACGAAAGTGAAGGAGGAAGACAGTAAGACCGCCCCTCATAATTCATCTAGAATGAAGTTATGAAAAGGGAGAGGTTTGTGATACTATAATAAAAGAGAGGCCAGAGAGATGTCTCTATGTTTTCAGTTTTTTTCTCTTTCTATGTCAAGTCGGTATTAAAATCATCCATAGCCATCACCTCAAAACTATAAAACTTCATCCTGGAGAGTACCTTTACTCAGGGCAACGATCTCTTAACATTTTAAATCCTTCAAATTGATTCATTCAATACAAGGAATACTAGAAACTACATACACGGAAGGGTGACCTTTACCTAAGTAGGTACTTTCTTTTCAGTAGTAATTTATTCTTTAGTGAAACGTGGTGTATTTTCAACAAGCCATATTTTTTCTCGAAATTGATCTCAATTAAGTGTAAATTGGCTCAGATTAGTTGTAGTTTTATATTGAATATTTTAAACTTAATATGAATATAAACACTTTAACAGAAAAAATACAATATATGCATTAACATATACAATTATAAGTATATTTTATATCACCTGCTAACATATGATTACCGGCGTGCGAAAAAGTCACCCTTCCATGTAGTTTCTATGTAGTATTCCTTTTTAAATGTCCCTATGTATGTAGTATTTAAATAAAGCTTAACACAGCGAATTAATAATTGTTGGTTATTGTTACATGATCATGGACGAACAAAAGATCCGCATTCTGGCAATTAAATGGACTGACAGAAAGACCATGAGTGGTACACTGCCAAATGATGTTTAGTGGTAAAAACTACAGAAATGCAATTCTAGCATCCACACACTTTGAAACATATTTCGTCAGTTAAGGACTCAATTTTGTATCCTTTGCGTCTTATGGCCAGAGTACGAATGAACGACACAGAATACAATTCATGATTTCTCTGAGGAGTAGGAATGCTTTATGAGTATAACTGATGAATGGATTACCCCAAGTAAAGATTCGTAAATGACATAACAATGAGAAGATACATTTAATGATGTTCACACACCAACAGCTGCGAGTGAAGAGATGCCAACTGTAGTTATGTTATTCACTTTTCTTCCTTGCAACACGTTGGAGAAAAAGATCACCGATCGTTCCTTATCCTCATCCTTGTATGAGCTTTCTCCTTCAAAGATTCCTTATACATATATGCGACAATAAAGGACGATGACCCCTTATAGCTCATATCTTAAAGACAAATGACAGGGTCACAGCCAGCCATGTGTAAATCTCCCCAGACGGATCAAAAATATCTTAATTCACGATTATTTCACATTATAACACAGCAATTCAATTAAGAGAAACGTTGATTATTTTGGAGGCTCCAAAATATGGTGTGTAATTGTCATAAAAATAATAATTTTATGACAAATTGTTATTGCCTGGCGTCGAGGACTGGCCACAGCACTCTAGTCCTAAGTCTATATTTACCAACGTTTACCAATAAAGAAAAACCATTAACTCGTATGCAACATAGAGAAAGGAACAACAAAAAAACACCCCCTTTGAGAAGCCTTAATATATATTTTTGCATATATTTGGTGGAATGAGAGAGAGAGAGAGATAGTTACTTAAGTGTGTGTATATATAAATGATATGACAAATAACAGCTTTTAAATATATATCATATTTGATTGGAACAGCTAACTTATTTATATATATATATATATTATCATCAGGATCAAGGGATAGAGGAGGGTGTAGTTCAAATATCTCAATGTTGAGTGAATAAACACTGTGAAGGACGGAGAGATCTATGACGGAATGAGAAAGAGAGTGGAGGGAGGTTCATTGAATGACGCAAGAAATGTCCAGGAGATAATGAGAGAATATTATAGATCATTTAAATGCAAGAGGGTCAAGTAAGGTAGGTATAATGATATTAATAGTATTTCACAGAAAAAAACATAAATATTTAGATATTTTATATATAGTGTATGTCTTCAAAAATAGAGTTATATCTTATTTAAAGAATCATTAGAACTTGATTGTTTATCACAGAAGCAGCAGGAGATAATTTGAGAAACGCGGAATAATAATAATCAAGTCTCTCTAAAATTGATCCAATGTGGTCCGCAGTGAGATCCCTCGGGAGAGTGGCTTGGCTTGAGCTCCAACCCCTTCTACGTTCATGAAGATGAGGATGAAGGGCTCGAGACGGAGTTTGGTATTTCGACTTCTCGGATCTGACCGTTGATGTTGAGGTTGATGGTGCCAGGGGGTGCTGGGGGCCCTCGACCCATGTAGCCGTGGTAGGCCATGTTGGGGCTTAGGAAATTGTTGTTATTGTTGTTGTTGAGTGCCGAGGAGTCGCCGTTCATGCGTGGATACTGTTCGCCATTTATGGTCAGTTGCTTAGACTTCTAAAAAAGAAAGGAAGAAAATATATTTTTTAATGTCAGATCAAACATCATAAAAAAACTTATTAACCCGCAAGACGCAACTGATACACCCAACGTAGGTAGAGATGGAGATCCAGTAGAGTCGTTGACTCGCCTGGTAGAGATCACGATCGTATCCTCTCCTAGGAGAGACTAAGATCGTGATCTATATCAGAAGAGTCAACGACTCTGCTAGAAGAGATCAGGAGTGTCATCTCTTATAGGAGGGATGACGACTTAAATATGTAGATGGTATGACGATGTTATTCATACCATTTTTATCATGTCTAAATTATTTTCATTTAAGTGTCAAGTAGTAATGATATATGTCGGTGATATAGATACAATGTTGAAACACATTGCGTCGCATGTGCTTCCTTGAATACAAAAATTCAATCATTTCCATCAAATATAGAATAGAAATTGCAAATGAAATAAATAATTTGTGCAACATTATATAATATTATTTCTATATTTAAGTCGTCATCTCTCCTAGAAGAGAGATAAGGATTGTAATCTCTACCAGAAGAAGAGTCAACGATTCTACTGGATCTCCATCTCTGCTGCGACATATATATGTTACTGTAAGAGTGCGTGACCTGGGTTAACGTGCAATGTAATTTGAAATATCCGAAAGCCACAATTATGGTTTATTGAGGTCTTAATCATCACCAATAAACAGTCCACAGATTTAACTACCTACAACTATTTTGTATTATGATCGCGAGATGGATTTCTACTAAGTGCAAAAAAATTAACACTTCATTAAAAAATTGGTCGCAGACGGCAGTTTTTAAACTATCTACCGTCACTTAATGTTCCAAAGCCACTGTTATATATAAATAGTGATTGACTTATTATGGTCTTCAAAATGGAATCATTATGCAAGGATGATAAAAATAGTATATCTAGAGGTATGTGTTTTGAAAAAACTCGAAAAGCCCATTAAAACCCCGGCTTTACCGAAAATTAAGCTGCTAAATGTGTAATGAAAAACCCGAATTCGAAAAAAAAAACACGGTAAAAGCGGGGTTTTAACCGGTTTTTCAAATTTTGGTTTTTACATACCTGATATCTAGGGAAAAAAGCTGCAATTATCACTTCAACTTTTGACTTATGGCATGAATAAATCGATTAATACCTAATAGTGGACCTTCCAACAATAAACCACTGATAGAAATGATTACAAACATTAAATAAATAAAAACTTTTAAAGATTGCTTGTTATAGCTTTTAAATGTCACAGCAATTTCTGCATAAGACCTAAAACCTATGGAACTGTAAATAAGTAATGGTTGGTGTTAGAAGCATAAAAATTAGATCTTTAATATGTATATATATATAATTATGAATGGCTCTGCGGGGGTACGAGCAAGGGATATATAAAGAAAAACGAATAAAAGCCATTATTAGTTCAATCCCTTCAACACACCAACTGAAAGAAATCATTCACCTTAATTAGTTTAAAAAAGAGAAATACAAAAAAATGGGACAAAGAAACATATCATTATGGAATTATGGAAATAATTAGTTTGGGCCGTTCAACAAATAACCACAAAAAGAGAAACATTCCCCGTCCGTCACCGATGTACAAAAGGTTGTTATAGGATCATAGGAGTGTGAGTTTTTTTTTTTTACCTTTCCTAAAATGTTCCCCGTGAACACATAGTTTTTTCTATGGATTTGGATTTAGGGTCATTTCAGCAATAGCCTATACAATTACATCAAATATAAATGAATTAGATAATGGGTCAATTATTCTTTTCAAGAAATGAATACAGTAAGACAGAATAGATTGGTTGAAGGCTTCGTCACGGATCTCATCAATTAAAAGAATGCAAGATGAATTTGATGATACAAATATTGTTTTTAGGGTGAAGAGAAAATGTAGTATATTGTTCTAAGGATATCAATCAAGGATATACCAGAATAAATTTGAATTGGATGAAAAACATTATTTTAGTACTATAAATATATATTAGATTGTTCAAAAGCTGATATCAAGGAATGCAAAACAACAATTTGGTAATAAACAACATCGTTTTGAGGAAGATGAAATAGATAATCAATCAAAGAATGTAAAATGAATTTGAATTTAATCTATTAAAATTGTCGTAATATGTGACGTTGTTTATTGTAATCGTTATTCTAAGGTCAATGTTTATTTTATTCGAATGAGTGACTCCTCGTTCACTCACGGGATGACAAGGTTGATCTTCTTCTGGAAGGTCTGAGTGGCTCCTATCGGAATCATACTCTTCTTCAGAATGAAAAGGGCAACTCCGCACCGACCCTTGCCTCCCTCAGCAAGAAAGGACGAGGATTCACTCAGTTCATTCATTTCGTATTTAATCATTTATATTTTTCTAAGACCAATCTTGGAAGGGATTCAATGAATCCAAATACAGCCTTTTATTTCTTTAAAAAAAGAACTCAGACCTCCACATCGATCCTTGTTCCTCTTTCGAAGGGACGCCATCTTACGCCACATAAATTAAAGCTGAGATTCGGTAGAAAAATCTACCACTCATCGGTATTCGGTAAATACCTTTCACCGTTTGGTAACAGTATTCTGTAGACTTATTATGAATCTACCATATCGATCGATATTTATGTAGTGCAGTAGATAGAAAGAGAGGGCAATTTTAACAAAAGACAATAAGTACATAATTTGCTACTGTCTTTTATTAGAGATTATTTGAAATTTAATACATATAATATTGTAAAAATCATGTACTGCGCTCGGATTTGTAGGAAATGGAAGGCACATTATTTCTATAACTGTTATACGTTGTCCGATATTAAATGCGCTTTCAGGTAGTCTAGTATTCAATGCATGTGCATACATCGAATGTATCTTTATTTCTGCTCTAGAATACTATAAGCGGTCCTAAATTAAATGCATGATCAATTCATAACCGCCTTCTTACTTAATCTAGAGCATTCTTTCAATTTGATTGGAGGATATGTAAATGTAGAGATAGATTTTTTAAAGAAAATGATATTTTTTTTACTTAAAAATGATTTGTAAATATATATGTAAATAAAAGCTACACGCCATGATTATTTCGGTAACTTTATACGGTTGTAAACAAATCTACCATACCGATTGACAAACGGTAGCGGTATTGATAGTTTCTACCGAATACCATATAATAGGTATCGGTATTTGAAATCTACCGTCGGTAGTTACCAATTTACATTCGGTAGTGCAGCTCTGCATTAAATGCATTCATATATGGGTAAGAAGACCCCAATAGAGTATTTGATTTTGTTTGTTTTTGAGAGAAATAAAAAACCTTGGAAGACAGGACATGTTAGCCATCGATACATTGCAGTAGAATGCTTTCGCAATTACCTTGGGTACGGCCACAGATGACGCCATGGGCCGCATGATCTTCCCGGAGGTAATGAGGCGACCAAAGCCTTCTGATGCGCAAAGGCGTAGCCAGAACGAACACTTCGCCTAAAAAAAGGAATGAATATATGATGAGCAAATTTGAAGTCCTGTTAGTTCAATTAAAGTATGATTTCCAAAACGATACACTACAGGACCAAAGATTTCAAAAGAGGTTCTCAATAAGGGGGGATAGCATGATGGCCATTTTAAAACATCATTGTTATTTAACAAAACCGCCATCAATATGACTGTATTGGGGTGCTTATATTTCGTCTCTTCATTTACTCAAATCGATTTTGAAGTATAACGCTTAGGATGGAATATATCTTGCTAATAAAAAATCACATTGCTTTACCAAAATGCATCGTTTTCATTTGACTGAAGCTTACCTGCTCCTTCGACCGCTAAATGGACGAAATGTCTCCTTCGGCTTCGCCTTGGCATGCCGTTGTAGGAGACGCACTTTGTCTGTCAGCGTGGGATGTACATCAATGCGATAAAACGCCATGCGACGACAGGAAGCAAAATGATGGAAGTTGTGAGAAGACATGTGACCAAAGGTTTGATCACTAAGGGCCTAAAAAAAAAATATGTATATATTTTCTTAGGAATAAAAACGGGTAGCTAGCTTACCATGGCCAAGGATCCAATGTAACTCCCATTAAACAAAATGATTGTATGCGAACTGAAGGACGAAAAAAAATATGAGAGATCCCCAAATGGTAATGTGATTAAAGACAGTCAGTAGGAAGTGTCCAGTGCGATTTGTGCCTGTCACCACAACTACCAGAATGGTAGAGGACCACTGAGCCAAAGAGCATGTGATCCGATAGGGTAAGCCCTCTGGAGTAATTTTGTTGTGATAGGCGCCTTAAAAAAGAAAGGGATGAAGTCAATTAATATTATAGGATGCCCATATGAATTGGAGGGGGGGGGGATTTAATGAGATGGCACGATTATCTATGAAACCACTCGAAAACGAAGCTAAAATTAGAGTCTAAAGTAATGTTTAAAGTGCTTTGAGTAATGAAATTATTTAATGGGATGGTTGTATATAAAAAAGTGTAATATATAAAGATTAAATTATTTATTGTATATAACTATAATTCATTGGCTTATAGAACTAGAAGTGCAAAGTTGGTTTCGCAGATATTTTGTATCGAAGTCCCGGACGCTATTAGAAAGAAATAAAGTATGCACACAAATAATAAAGTCATGTTTTATAAAAGGTCACATAACGCAAATATTCCAAAGGTTTTTTTAAGAATTAACTTTGGTCTATAAAGCTATAAAACGCGACTTTATTGATTTCATAGTTAATGCTATGGCAAGAAACGAAAAAAATATATATGAGTTAGCATAAAAATGATTGTTCAGATGTGTTTTATCTATATATATCGACCCTTTATTTATAGTGGTCATAAAGAATAATGACAATGACAACAAATCTCTAAAATACTAAAGAACCACAATAACTATAAATGTAAACTGCTCTTGTTTAAAATGTCATTCTATTATTTTTAGGCCATGTACATAAAGACGGCTCTATCAGCTTCTATTTATATCTATATTATGATATAAGCAAACGGACTTATATTCTGATAAGAAAGGAACATGATGCCATGACGCAGGTAATGACAACGGGGTTGTCCATTTTTTATTTCTATTTTAGCAATGCTGGTTCTACAATTGATATATGCCACTGTAAAATGTATGTTACCAATACTTATCAGAGTTGATTTTTTAATTAGACAAAAATGCCCAGTATCGATTGAATGTCAATCGATAGCGGTGAGGAAAAAAGTGAGGGAGATAATTCTTTTATTTTTAGATTGAATTGCACTACTTCCTTTCTCGTTCTTTCTTGTATAGCCTAAAATCGTGCAAATTCCACTTTCAATTGTAGATTTGAAGGGGGAAATCATAGAGATATAAAGATATAAAGAGGCTGATTTCCATCAATAGTAGAGAAATCGTTCAGCTGTATTTTGTGCCCAATATGAACAAAGTAATTACGTCATCGTAAGCTGATCATAGAGATAGAAAGATTTGTTATATAGGACAATATGACGTATTTCTCTGAAGAATCTAATAAGCCTTTATGTCTTTATATCTCTATAGAAAAAAAATCTACCCATACTGACTGTTTATAGTTCGCTCTTAACTACAGCTACCAGGGTTTTTCTAAGAATTCCTAGTCCTGCATTTTGGTATTTTAACAACTGGGTTAATTCACATTAACTGAATATACACCTCACGGCATGACCATCGTCGAATTGATAAACTTTGGTACATTTATTCGACACTATAAGGTAACTCTTAGTACAAAAATTCAGTAGCGGAGACTCACAGGACTTAAGGGGCACTCAATGTTCTGGAAAACTCCGAACAAACCCGCCGTGTCCATCCTATATTTTAATGGGCATTCAATGTTTTTTGTACATCAAAACAATAGTATGCAGCTTTTTGTTACAATCAAACAAAAAAATAACGCTTGGGCGCGTATTCCAGCTAGCTCCCTGCACGAGCGAAAAATTTATTAGGAAGGTAGTCCAAATTAATATTTCCGTCAATTAAAAAAAAGGAATTTTGAACCTTTTAGTTCTAAGATAGCATGGAATTACTCTCCTTACTTAAAAAATTAAGAATGGTAAATAATGATAAAGACAATTTGTTTTGTCTTCACGTCAGATGTTACAGTATCCAGTATAGAGCATTTGAAATATTGTTTTGAACCTGGTTAAATGTTTTAGTGTCCAATAAGAGCAATTTGAAGGAAATGCTTTTAACTTTGTAAATGTATAAGTATGGGCAATTTGAAGAAATAATTTATCATGTAAGCATGTAAAGCGGCTAAGGAATTGGTTCATTAAAATGGATGTTCTCCAGGGACTTCTTTTTTAAAAAGAGAAAGAGAGAAGTTAAGAACTGACCAATAGAGAAAGGGACAAAGGAAAAACACGTGGGAGGGAGAAACAATAAGTGTGACCGCGCTGGGCTAACCGCCACACATGTATCCTTTAAAATAAATAGGGTTCATTTATGCTCCTTTACTGAAAAGGCCGTATTGTTAGCCCATTATTCGTTTATCCTTAACGTAGGTAGGATCATTGGAAGTAAGTTAGTACTCTAATTAAATTAGTTTGAAAATTTAGAAGAATATTTTTACCCTGGTTAAATGTATTCCCTTGTAGCAGAGTCCTTCTCTCTGCTCCTTTATGAATCTTTAATATATGTACATTATTATATTTAATTAAAATTTGTTAAATAAGAATTAATATTGTAAAAGAGGTATAAAGGATTTCCTCTAATGAAATAAAAACAGTTTCGACTAGATAACCAAGGTGTTAGACCTTCAATACCTTTTGGTTACACCCTAAGGTAAATAGGGCTAATTTGCCGTCCCTTTTTTTGATAGGGCCGCACGTGATAATCCCCATATTCCTTACCGTAGGTACAAAAGTATAAAATACAAGATGTAAGAACCCGTGTAGCGCAGACTTAAAGAACTCCCTCTTGTTGAACAGCGTGGAGTTGAGTCCAGGAGTGTATAGCTTGGGGTATTTGACGGAGTAGCCGTCACTTACGTCCTGGTCAAAGACACCCAAGGCTAAAACCGGCTGGCTCGTATAAAATAAATTATAGACGGCTATGAACATTGGGTCTAGAAGGGTCTGAAAAGGAAAATCAAGGGTTATGGTGCGGTTCGAATTTTTCCTAGGAGCAAGTAGGGAAAGGACAAGCGGTGAATAACATTGATTTAAAATGCGCGAAAACAACATATACAGCGTGCGAATCGTGATGATGACTATCTTGGGGTGAACTACAATTCTTCAAACAGATTATTGATATATTAATTATAGAAAAGTGATGTGACGTCACCATGGATGGAAATATATACGAACACTGGAGTCGGACACATGTCAGAAGGTATCGACAGGGATTCAAACTAGGACTAATTATTATTCCAACATAATCTGGAGCAAACTTCACACGAAACATGAAGTATTAAGGTATAAACATGTTTCCTAGCAATAAAAAAGTAGTATCCATGACAAATTTTGGAGTTCATTTGCTCCCACATGTTTATCCGACAAGCATTTAACATATAAATTTGTAATAGTAACTGAAGTAAGCAAATATGTGAACGGATTTCATTTCTTATTTTTTGTACCTTTTGTACAGTGTGACGTCACTGGACTTTTCTGTTAAAATCAAATAATCAATAACCTAATGAATGATAGATAACCCCGTATATAGTCACCTAGGTGTGAATGGACATGCAATTTAGAAAGAAAAATATATATTTTTTAAAGTTCGTCGTCATTTGTTCGTTGGTTGATTAGTTGTTGTTTGTTTTACCAGGGTCATCAGGAAAATGATGAGTGATGAGAAGATTCCTTGTAGGGCGGACTTAGCAAAAATGACTCGACTAAAGAACAAGTTTTAATCCCTGGGGTATAGAGACGTCCAAATCGAAGTGAATAGTACTCAGAGACGTCTTGGTCAATGATGCCAAGGGCAATAATAGGCATGGAAGTGTAGAAAGGTTATAGGTTGAGGAGGAAAAATGGTGCCAGCAGGGACTGACACAAGAAGAAGAAGAAAGGAAGAGGGAAAATGGTGGGAAAAAATATTAGTTATGAAAGCAGACACCAGGGGGGGGGAACGTTCTTGAGATTAGACAAACAAAGGAATACTAGAAACTAATTTACCTAAGTAGGTACTTTCTTTTCAGTAGTTATTTAGTAGGTAATTGACTCAGATTAGTTCCAAGTTTTATATTGAATATTTTAATTTAATAAGAATATATAACACTTTAACAGAAAAAATACATATATACATGACATACATAATAATAAGTAGAACTTATTTGACCTCCTTACATATGATTTCCCGCCACGCGAACAAAGTAACCCTTCAATGTAGTTTCTAGTGTACCTTGGACAAACATATATGTACATTTGGATTTAAAATTTATGACCCATCATTTAAACAGATCAAATCTTTTGATTTTAGTCGATAAACATTATATTGGACAAACAAGAGGTTTTAATAATTTGTCATGGATCTTAAAGAGAAAGGAAGTTAAAAAGTGCATTTAAAAAAGAGTTGACACCCATTAGGGCATACAATTGAGAAAAATGAATGAGCTTTGTGTTGTAGTTTTGAAGCATATAAATTATATATTTTAATGACGTTGATAAAATGACAGGAACTTGCGTACTTATATAATAAAGTCCTAAATTAGTAGTTGTTTATTTTATGAATATCTCATCAAAGCTGTCAATTGAGTAAAATTGAGTTGTAATAATTAATTAATCTATAAATAACCTCTGAAAGTATTGCGGAAAGTAGGGAAAAATATTGTATTTTCATTATAAATACACCTGAAATCGCCTTTCATAGCTTCCTTTGTCTAACGTATTCGAAAGGAACAGACAATATATATTTATACGCACATGGTCTTTATTGATTTTCAAGAAGAAATAACTTACTTGTGCACTAAATCCCAGAAGAAGGCATACCAGAAATGGCATAGGGTGAAGGCAAAGTTCTTATAGAAGAAATATCGAAGGAACTTGCACATTCTGCGGGAGAAAAAGAAAATGAGGTTTTATACATCGACCCATATAATAACTGGATGCAAAATAGACTCAATAAGTAGAAAACTCATGAGAACCTTTTTTTTACTGGCATTTATAACGGAAACAGGTTATATATATTATAATCAGTGTTGTTCCCTACGCGCGTGCGAGTAATATATTACTTAGTTATATTACTGCGACTAACTACAGAGAAGAACATATTACTCTCAAGTAATAACTAAGATGTAATATCCTAGTTACATATTACTTTCGTAAAAAAATATTCGACAGGCATTTTGATGAAAATTAATGAACTGTGAATGTATGTGACGTCACCCAGTGCACATAAAAATGCTAACTAGGTTTGGTGAGGATTTTTACAAATCCTGTTTGATGCCTTTACTTATTGTTCGGAATGCTCAAAAAGTAATATCTAATATAAAGTAGTATATTACTTTTGAGAAGTAATAACTAATATTTTAAAAAATATTTAAAAAATAGTATAATACATACTATTTTCAAAGTAATATTCGACCAACACTGATTATAATATATAATTGTTCATCTTTGTCGAGTGTCAGTTCTCATATAAGTGGGTAGTGGCTTTAAGATTTTACCTATAGTAAGACCATCTCCCATGGACGAGTAGTAAGCGTTCCAGGAATCGAAATTGGGCAAGGGAGTAGTCCGATGCCAAAACTGCCTGCATACCCTCTTGACCCGAAATACCGACCCCAATATGGGCAGCTGTAAATATGAAAGAGGATTAGTTATAGAAGGTCACATAAAGGGTGAATGGTTACGTACTCTTGATCATTGAGACATCGTTGGCCCCATCTCCAATGGCAAGCGTGACGGCTTTTTGTATTTCTTAACGACCTCGACGACTTGAGCTTTCTGAAGGGGTGTGACCCGGCAACAATAACAGCTGAAAAATACATTTATTATTCTATGGTTTTATTATATGTTATTTGATTATAACTGAGAGTAAGAACGCTATCAAAGACAAATTATATTTTGTAAGTAAAAATATTTTACTACCGACAACAGAAAAAAACTCTTTATAAATCCAAAAGCCATAAGAAAGAGTACTTTGGAGTCCATAGTACATAGATAAAGGAATTGTGCTAATAATACCAGTTTTACTATATTATCTCTCGGCAATTAGTATTGAATATATTTAATATTTTGTCTTCAGGGACATGCAGCGAGTCTATGGAATGTGAAGGCTGAGACGTCATCACTCAGATTTACAAGATCAGGATTAAGCACCCTTTCTCTATGGTTCATGTTTGTATATCAAAGTAATGACGTCAAAGCCTCACTCATCGCACATGCCTGCTGCTCGCCTTTATGGTATATGTTGTACGATCCGATTGATAAAATTTCAGGTTCCGTGACCCTAAAAAAATACCAACTTCTTTAAAGAAGTCTAAAAATAAATTGTAAACCATTTTGTTATTACTGGAATTCCCCTCGACAAATGTAAGTTTTGTATTAATACTTTGTATTTCATTCCTTCACACTTATTACAGATTGAAAATCTCTATGAGTTTAATCCATTCGTATTCTTCCTCAATATGGTAATACTTAATTGACGACTTTATTTTTAAAAAAAAATTATAGCCTACCCTGACACTTTTCTGCCACGCTGAGAAAGAGTACTTCCAACTGAGGCTTGAGAGCATAGACGAGTGAGTGTCCGTTGACGACGAGTGCGAAGCCGCCGGTGCCCTCGGGGTTGAATGCGATCCCCAAGGGGGATTTGGTCCGTTGTTTGAAAAGGGAGGTGGGGCTTGTCGTAGTAGACGTTGTTCCGCTCATCATCGCTGAAGAATGAGGAATCGCTGAAGGTGAGCATGGAAATGGAGTCACGCTGCATTCCCTCCTTGAAAACTCTGTCTGCTTTCGCTCCCCGCCAGGAGACCCCCGTTCATGGAACTCATTATGCTGTTGCGGATTTGAAGGAGTTGGCTTTGGACGGTCTAGAGAGAGAGAGAGAGATAATTGAAATACATAAACACCCATAAAAGGACTGTTGAAGAACGTTCATATTGCCAAGAAAACTGAATTTTCAATTGCCGGTGATTTTTAATGACGTCACATCGGCAGGAAAGGAAAATACCATTGTAATTTTCATTCCGCTTAAGTCATATAAAATGGAATTTTTGAAGACGTACAAATAAGATTACTGAGGTTTCATTGTGTATATACCTTGATTTAATTGAGTGAATACAGTAATCCCTCGCTATATCGAGGTTGCCCTATCGTGGCTTAGAGGAATGTTATAGTGCTTAAACAGTAAACCTGATTACATTGGGGCATTACTTTTGTGTTGAAATAAAATAACTAGATATTGGGTTTTCATTGTATGGCATAAACCGGTCTTGACGCTACATACCAATGTTAACAGTTTTTGTACATACATCCTGCCATATTTACGTGTTTATCATTGTTTCTGAGTCAACAACAAGCCCACAATAACATTGAAAAATAAATATTTCGTCTGGATTCCATGATTACCTCGAAAGTATGGCCATCAATGATAAATGGTTCTTCATAGAGATCATCCCTAAGAAGCTGACAGGAGTATCCGATATTAATTGCAGTCTCCTGTTTGTCCCCCGTGAGGACCCAAATTTTGATTCAGCTAAATTCAGATTAGCAATGGTCTGAGCAACTCCGTCTGGAGCTTGTCTTCGATGGCTGTGGCTCCAAGAGCTTTAGATCGTTTTCTATCTGGTCATAGACTATGTCCGAGTTTCTCTTCTCTCTCTTCAAGAGCGATGGCGGCCTCATGATGAGCCAGCTTCCAGTCTTCAAACTCGGTCTCCGTTAGGTCTTTGTAGCCAACCACCAGGGTCCTCAGACCCTCAGATGCAAATTTCTGCAAGTAAAATAGGGAATGTGAAAAGGATTGCTACATATACTACAAAGATAAAATATGTCAAACTAAAAAATAAATAATATAAAATATGTCAAAATAAAATATTATTAAATATGTCAAAATAAAATAGCAATAAATATGCTTAACAAAAATAATATAAATTTAAATAGTATTAACAAGTCATATATTTACATTTTTAGGCTCACACGAAGAATTGAAATGACGTCAGAGCATTTAAAAGGTTCTTAACTAATAAAAAATTTATCTGAGGCTACACAATTTAATGATTAAAAAATATTAAAATCAAACTTTGCGAAATTTATAAAAAGTCTAAAATAGTGTTCAAAAGCCATTAAGTTTTAATGATAGGGGTTACACGAATAAAATGACGGGCAACATAACAGCAAGTGGGTTTGTTAGCTTAGTTTCTAGATAATTCCTACCTAACCGGGATCTAATCCGATATTAGTCGGTAGAAGTCTACCCATGCATATTTATATTTACTGTAGTAAAATAAATTAAATGGTAACAATTAATTGTTAAACACCAGAATATTTTCCACCATCGCCGCGTTTATCAAAAGAAATAGCTCCATCAATTCAGAATTGTTATGTGTTGTGCGCTCAAAGTTGAATATGGGACAACATGGAGATTCCTCTCAGGTGTCACTGTCGACAAAGAGGATAATTGACAACAATTAAAGCAATTTTCTGTACTTGTTTAATCCATTGCTTTATTTAAAAAGTATTAAGGTCCCAACTATGTTAAATTTAGAAACTGTCCCAACTGGCTTTAATTTTTGGGAATTTCCGATGAAATGATCACAATATAAACAACAGATAACAAAACTATTATTGTTATTACATTTTATAAATTTACTTTACTCGCATATTTGGGCGCTACGGAACCCATATGTTCATATTACTTAAGTTTCTTAAATTTGTATCATAGATTTTGTGGAGATAAAATAGGTTTTCTAAATGTCAAATGAGTAACAATAATTTCTGTTTTGTACAAACATGACTGATAAAAACTTTGACTTTGTACAAAGATTATGTTTTAAGTCACATGAGATGCTTTCTTCTTTTTTCTTTTTTCCTCTCTTTACCTTGAAAATAGGTAGTAAAATCAGAAAAGGTGATTGTACAAACATTCCTAATAAAAAGTTGACTTTGTACAAAGAATATGTTTTAAGTCACATGAGATGCTCTTTTCTTTTTCTTTTTTCCTCTCTTTACCTGAAAAGTAGGTATTAAAATCAGAAAAGGTAATTTTTCTGGTTAATTTCTGGTCCCATCACTTTGCAATATGTTATTTTGGTCCGTCTTGACCCAAGATTCCATAAGTACCTTCAAAGTTCAAATTTGACCATAAATGTGGGGGAGATTAGCGTGCGGACATACAGACGGACAGAGATTGGTGAATTATTATATAGATTATTTTATTTTAATGGTCTATAAATAAGGATGTTTTTAATAAATTAAATCAACAAGGTAATTGAATAATAAAACTCTTCTCTATGCTTAAGATGCCATTTCATTTTAAAAATATTATAATCGTGCACATTCTTTCAACAAGTCATCTTGCGTTCATATTTGTTACAAGAAGGAAAAGAGTGAGTTAAAATCATCAACAAGATCAAAATTAGATACAACTATTTTAGAACCTTTGACTATAAAAAAATATAATCAAACTATATTTTAATTAGAAAAAAGTATAATATAGTCGGACCGAAATTCGGTTTCATTTATTCATCTTATACTAAGAATATATAAAGTGACATCAATCATTAATAAAGTTTATTATAGATAAAACTCTTTACCGAGAGCTCAGTTATATCACTTAAAACATTTTAATCAACTGTGCCAAATTAGAAGGCAATATATCTTCATTATGGATTATATAAGCAAATTATTGTATATATACAGCCAAGAAACGATTACGTGGGATTATCCTTGATAGATGGTCCATTTCGTTGCCAAATGCATTGCAATATATCAATATATAAAGAGGTATAAGATGGTTCAGAAGAAAACAATTCTAAATGAAAATCGTGAAAATGGAAAACGCATTTTTAAGTTTTTAACTTCATAAAAATGGCGGCCAAATATTTCAGAGCATTTTAAGACCAGTTGCGCACGTTTTTACCACTGAATGTCATTTTTATTCGATAAGTTAAAATGATTTTCTTTCTATTATTTGTTATAGGGTTCAATTCACCTGATCCCTCCGATGTGATCCTTCCAAGATAGTCCTTTTTTCATAGCCATAAGAGTTATCCTTAGCAATTATTAATTATAATCAGTGTTGGTCGAATATTACTTTGAAAGTAGTATGTAAAATAGTATTTTTAAATATTTTTTTAAATATTAGTTATACTTCTCAAAAGTAATATACTACTTTATTAGGTATTACTTTTTTGAGCATTCCGAAACAATAAGTAAAGGCAATTCAAACAGGATTTGTAAAACTCCTCACCAACCCTAGTTAGCATTTTTATGTCCACTGGGTGGCGTCACATACATTCACAGTTCATTAATTTTCATCAAAATGCCTGTATATATTAGTCATTACTTGAAAGTAATATCTAATATGTTTGTTCTCTCTAGTTAGTCGCAGTAATATAACTAAGTAATATAATACTCGCACGCGCGTTAGGGAACAACACTGCTAATGAGTCGTGCATATATATATGGAATTTTTTTCATTTCATGCAATGCTCTATTATATGTAGGATTTGTAAAAATCCTCACCAAACCTAGCTTGCGTTTTTATGTGCACTGGGTGACGTCACATACATTCACAGTTCATTAATTTTCATCAAAAATGCCTGTCGAATATTTTTTTCACGAAAGTTATATGTGACTAGGATATTACATATTAGTTATACTTGAAAGTAATATTTTCTTCTCTCTAGTTAGTCGCAGTAATATAACTAAGTAATATATTACTCACACCCGCGGTACGGAGAACACACTAATTATAATATATATTGGCAATTATCGGAGGCCTTATTCAACTAATCGAAATATTTTACTAATACAAACTGAGGAGAATTTTACCAACTATATCCTAGTTATGGTAACTCTTTTTCACAAAATCCATTTAAACTTGGATTCTTGCCCACCACCAAATAAGTTGCCTCATCCCTTACGAATTATGGATGTGTACTTACATCAAGATGGTCCTGAGTCCGGGTTTTAAGTTCGTCTTGGCCTCCGGCAAGCCTTTGAAGTATGACTGTGTCAGCACCTGTGAAAATATTAAGTTATTAAACATTATCTTATTTCTTAAGTAAGCTGCCCTATTTTTTTATACCTTATTTGTGAAAATTCAATGCGTAAGAATATGAATTTGGAAGGAAGATTATACAAATAAAGTGTAAAAAAGTTTTTTAGATGATATTTTATAATTGTCATGGTTAATATAACAATATTTTAGAAAGATGAGGAAAACAAATGATTAAATGATCTCATAATCATATATTTTTTTTCTAGACAAGATTTTTTGTTCTCTTAAAGATATTACCGATATCATGTCTCATAAAAATGATAGAATATGTATGATTTCAATATATTTGGACAATAATCTGTCATATACATAAGTAATTCATATTTTTAAATTACTTATAAGACTTTAATGTATATTTTTCTTGCAATTATATATTGCTAATATTGTTAATAATATTCATGAAAATTGTATTTTACATATTTTTACAACAACCAGAATAGAGCAATTTATTATTAACTTTGCAATATGTCCGAAATGGTTTCTTTACTAAATCAATCATAAGGTTACTTTTTATCAACATTTTTTAAGTGGATTCAGACGAGGCATAACTTGGTACGAACATGTTTTTTTACAACAACAATAGTTAATTTAAATATATATCCAATACCCGAATGTGGCACAATTGTTTCATATGCTTCATCAATTATGAAGTTATCAAGTACAACATAAGTATATATATATTGAAAAAATTAAGAATCATATTGGGAGTACATACCTTTACAATACAGCCGAATTTTGTCATTCCGTTTGAGAATCACAGACATCCGCTTTCGAACATTGTTAAAGTCCAGAATACAGAGAAGCTCGTATTGTTCCGCCTAAAGATCACAATTAAACATTATAAAAAACAATACATATGTTTAATACGACATAAGTTTAAAAAATGATTTAAAAAAATAATCTCGCCATATCAAGATTTTAATAACTAATAATTGAATTTGTCTTGATTTACAAATCAACATTTCCTTGTTTAATTTTCGTTCATCTGTCTCATTTATAGAATGTATAAAAAATAACGGAGAACTACAGATATGATAGCAAAAAAATCAACTAAACACTCTTGTTAACAGTTGTGAAACATATATATAAATTACCATTGTAGTTTAAACCACAGTTTCAGAGTAAAATGATTATTTCGTTTTATGTATATTAAACTATAATTTAAATCAGGGATTGCTGGAAACCTGGAATAGGAGATCCCTCCTTTTCCTTATATATATATATATATATGAATATACATAATAGTAATATTCTTCTTTACTAAATAAATCATAACACGTCAACTCCTATGAATTATCACTGCATTTTGAGGTATTTGGGGTACTCACATTTCCGTTCGAGAGAATGGTGATACTTCGAGGAGATCTTTGCGTGAAAACAAAGCCAAAGTTCCTGGCTGCAGATACAAGAGCGTTCTCATCCGGGGATTGAGCCTGATACTCCAGATTTCCATCTATAATAAATCAATTAAAGTCCTTAAAACAACGCAAGATTGCAATTTTCACCAGATAGCCGGGTTTTTTTTTGTATCTAGATTTTTTAACTATTTATATACAGTTAAACTTATGTTAGCGGACACTCGTCTATAGTGTCAGCCCAGATTATCCCCGCAGAAGAAAAATTAGTAGGAAAACCTTCTGTGTAAAAAGACAACCTGTCTTCAACGGTCATTAATAAAGGTATCTTGAATGACCGCTATTAACAGGTTATACTGTTCTTATTTTTACCTGTAATTGCACAAAACTTAACAAAGTTAAGAAATTAGTTGCCTTGGGGAGAAGAATGTATGGATCAATCAGAGGTATAAAATAAAACACACACATAAGAATAAAAGACTTGATTAAAGGCATATTTTGCATGAATGATTTCCCTCGAGATTTAAATTGTAGATTTTCTACTCCTTTGAGGAAATGCAATTCATTTTGATTAGGTAAATATATAATATATGAAAAGATGAATAATAATGCTCTACAATTTCAGCAAATATTACTATTCTTAAATGAAAAACAACTCATTTTTGTGTATACTTAGAACCCAAGAGGGGAAAAAAAAGTTTGATGCTGACGATCAATAGCCTAATAGGATTATTTAAGTGATTATGAGAAATCATTTAATATAGATAACTATTTGAAAAATTAATTTAAAATTGTGTCCAATAATCATAGGCCCTCAATATGCTAGGATATTTAATACAAAATCATCAGAAGGCATGAAAAAAGACATCAGTAAAAATCAATCAATGACATTTTTTTGCCGTTCAAGAATTACTCTAACAAAATTGTTTTAATACGTAAAAATATGAAATAAACATTTTTGTGGCTTTATATATATATTTATATATAAAATTCGCAATTATGTCATAATGGAACTTCCAAACTTCTATTTATCCCCGGGATCTTCATGTTACAATTAGGCAAAATCGTGCTGCTCATCTATCACAGGTGGGCTTTATGTCTGATATCCTTAGTTATGTATTCTAACTGTTTCATATACACAAAAATATATTTAATTTGGACATTTTTGAAGAACAAAAAATAAGTATTTTTATAAGTATATTATAATTATTATTAAATTGGACTTTTAAGACTTTTATGAAAGGCCCTGTACACACCATTTTCACAAAAAGATCAATGAGAGGCTTTGAGTAATGCTCTCGACCCCACAAAAGATGAGAGGAGGGCCTCACCAAGGAGGGAGAGACTTCATTAAAAGCATTTTTTTCTGTAGATTTAATTACTTTATGATGAATAATGACCTATCCTCAGGCAAGGTACACTAAATGAGGCTTCATTCATGGAGCTTTTTTCTCTCTTGCTCTTCTCACATAAAAAAAAAAGATGAATACCCACCAAAATAACAAAGGAGCACTCTTTGTATGTTGCTCAAGCATATACATACAACAAAAATAATAATTTAATAATTAAAAGAGAACTTACATTTTCTCCCCATAAACATCCTCTTGGGACATCACAAATTGTAAAAAATATGATTTAAATTAAAGTCATTTTAATTATATGGCATAAATTACATATTTTGACAAATTAAGAAATATACTTAACAAATTTATAATAGTTTTCTCAATAATTACAGTTTTATATGACTTTTTTTTTCAAATATATATATAACAATAGATAAGGTATTTACATAATTAAGTCATATCCCTTAATATGTAAAGAAAATTGGAACAAAAAATATTTAGTAGGAGGCATATTTTTAGTTTCTTTGAGAGTATGATTCCCAATATAGCATGAATGCCGAGTTTATTTCCAAGGTGGAAATGCAAGCCCAATTTTATCACATAAAGGCTTTTTTCAAGTAAACAGAGCTGGGATTCAGTAGGGGAAAAAATATAACAGCGGTATCGGTTTTTTCTTTAAAAAGCTTGTCCACTCGAGATCCGTAGATCGGTAGATTTTTTATGCACTTACCTACTTATAGCAGATTTCAAAATACTAAAAAAATAAGAATCCTAAGATCACTTTGGAAGCTGCTCATACCGATTGAAATCATGCAGTCCTAAATGGTTTTGAATAGTTTTATCATAGATTGGTGGAAATAGAATAATCTCTTGCCGGTCCTACCGATGATAGTTGCCCCAGCAAATTAAATTTTGACTGCAAAAATATTTTTTTTGTTTAAAATTATTATTTGCTAATTACTTAAAATGGTGAATATTAATGATAAATAATTTACATAACATTTTTTAATGCAACATGGGTACCATATGCTAGCACAGAACAATATTGTAATGAAATATTTTCAATTGAGATAAAAAGATGATAATAATTTCTAAATTATAGCACTAATAATGTTTTATATTGTGCTTTTCGTGACGTCACAAAAATCTACATTTTGAACAAGAGCATAAGTCAAAGATCTCCTCTTTGATTCACTTCTTTATATTCTCCTTGGTGGGAATAGAATAAATCTCTTCCCGGTTCTACTGCTGTTAGTTGCCCCAGCTTTGTTCATATGATTTTTTTATGTGAGACATCTTTAAGAGACTCCATATTGAAATCTCAAAATAAAAACTAAGCCGCCATATATGGAGCTCTCATACTCAAAACCCCTCCGTAACCGACAACTCGTGGACTCTCGCTTTGAGGGAAATCAAGTATTTCCCAACCAAGTCTCTCAGCCATATTAAGTAATTAAGAAGCTGTTAAAATTTTATTGGCTTTATGAATTTTTATGTCTGTTTAGTCTTTTAGTTCAGGCTCAGCTTCATTATTTTAATGCTAACTTGTGTTTGTTATATTCCTAAGTCTGTTATACTATTGTGATATTATTGTATTTATTTATTCTAATTAGTTTGTTTTGTTTGTTCTTTTGTCGTTGTATTATTTAAGACTAAATGTTTTCTTATGTATTTTATACGCAACTACTTATAATTTTTTATAAGAACTGAAATACAGGGGAAAAAACTTAAAAAAACAATTTAATAGCACATTAATTTAAGTTAAATTTGTCTAGTGGCCATTCAAGTGGACGTTGTTGACAGGTTCCCGCTATATATCAGGTTTATAATACAAGGGGGGATTTGAGTTGCCACTGACTGCATTCAGTAACTTGTTGACCCTTGATCCGAAAAAACGTATTGTTATATGACTTACTCTCATTGAACTCCGGCATGACGGTGTGGCATACGGCCAAGAGTCGAAAAAACTCCTGTGTATGCTCCTCATCTCGTTTAATATCGTCTAAGAGGCTTTGGTCAAAGAACTCGAAAGAAGGCTCCCGCATGGGATTGGAGGAAAAATCACATTCTTGGACCCCTAAAAAATAAAAATGAGCAGTTACAATATATTTGAAATGGAGAAAATAACAAGGAGGATTAAAGAAGATGTGCAAAAAAAGATACAACGACGATAAAGGGGGCTCAGTGCGTAAGCATGTTCAACTCTCAATGACAATACTATAATGCGTAATCATATTCACCAGACTTGTTGATTTATCGTTCATTTGTTGTCGTTCGCAAAGGATGAACGACAAGGAAAATTCTATATCGTTCGTCTCTCGTTTTTGGCGCCAAAAAAAGACAAAGATTTTTCATTTTCATGGGAAAAATTTCCTTTCTAAAAAAAGTCATTACTTTTTTCAGAAATGCGAAAAAAAATTCTTTCTAAAAAAGAACGTCAACTTTTTTCACAATGACGAATGACAAACGAACGATCCAATTTAAAAATAACGATGAATGATAACTTTTGGTGAACGACAAACGAACGATGAACGACAACAAGTCTGATATTCACATAGTTGCAACCTAATCGAGCCACTTAAGCAACAGAAGACAATAAGAATCAAATATAGATTTTACAACAAAAAAGAACTATTTATTCATTATTTTTATTATTTGGTTCGATAGAATTACAGTATCCGTTTGGACACCATGATAACATTAAAATCTAGGATCTTCTTTTTCCATAAGGTTGATCAATAACTAGACATTTCCCTCTCAAGGGGAGTCAATCCTGTGCCCTCGCCATTCAAGAGTGGAACACGCCTGCACACTAAGCATACGGGCACCACTGTCTAATCTTTATTCTGAAGTCGATTCATGGACCACAAAGGCTTGGAGTAGGTCATTTGAAGGGTCATGTGGAACTCACATGGTACATATGTATGTAACATGAACATAAAATACCAAGAAAGAGAACTGCCATTTGTAATAATAATTTATTTGACAGAAAAAAATTGTAATTCGAAAAAATGTTTAGTTTCAAATCGTCTGCTTATTAAATAATCAACAGAAGGATGGGAAAATAATGATAAGGACAGAAAAAAGTCTAAAAATGTACGGCCATAGAAAAAAAGGCATTCCTCTTCCATATCATTTAGCTGTCAATGAGAAATATGATATTGTAGCGGATTGACCTGCTTAGTAACAGCAGTCTACCTACCACTTCTTAATCTCACACCTCAGCGGGTTCTTAATCTTAAGTACTCTTGCCTGCGGGTATATAAGCTGCAGGCAGGAGATCAATAACACACTCTAACTCAACATCTACATGAGTTGTCATTTCTCCTCCTCCTGCGCGCTACAATATTATTAAATAAAAGTCAAGGGAGATCCCTCTTCTTGTTAAATAGGTCATTGAAAAAATGTCCAATGATAAAAGGCTTAGGAAAAATGGTCAAGGGAAGGGAAATAATGATGTAAGCTATAAAAATAGTTGAAATACATGGATATGCGATAATGTAAGAGGAGTGCCACAACTAAATATTGTCCAAGCAATGCTAGTCATCTAAATTGAGCCATGATAAATAACTTTTTTCTTTCATTTTGTATTTCAAATTATTTGTACATTATGCAAGTGTATTATTCCAATCAATTCATTAGCTGATCCATATATTCAGGACCGGTTTCATCCGATGGTTATTGGTTTCCTTTTCTATCTGAATCATATTATCGGAACTTAGTCCCTAAGACCTTTCCATCCTAGGACATTAAAATTATTTTCCTTTTCTATATTGACCTTTTCTTCCCAGAACCATAGAGATATAAAGATATAGAGAGATTCCCTCCAATTAGCAGAAAAACATCGTTCAGCTGCATTCAAGACACAATGACGTATTTCTCTGAAGAATCCACCCTCCAATAGCAAAGAAACATCGTTCAGCTGTATTCTGGACACAATGACGTATTTCTCTGAAGAACCCACCCTCCAATAGCAGAGAAACATCGTTCAGCTGTATTCTGGACACAATGACGCATTTCTCTGAAGAATCCAATAAGCTCTCTATTTCTTTATATCTCTATGGCCAGAACACGGTTTTTCATAGGACCTTTTAATCTAAAAATATTAAGAATATTTTCTTCTTCTTTCTCGACCATTTTTTTTCTATGATGTTTCTTCAAGAGTGAGAGATGCATATATATATATATATATAGTCGTCCCTCGCAAAGTCGCGACGGCCCGGATCCACTACACGACCACCGCGATATATATGAGGGTCGCGATGTTGATATACATTGAAATTTAGAGAGATTTGACATCACCCGGCGTTTAAACCTACCGCCATTTTGCCTTGTTGTCGTACGTGCGTCTGAATACATGTACGCGGCCGGACCTTTTTTTGGGCCGCCATCTTGCTTTTCGAAGATTTACCAGTTTATCCTCAAATATCTTTAAAAAACTTTGCGTGAAAATTTTGCCATTGAGTTCATATGGGGACGTTCTGCCGTGAAAAACGGGAACCAAGCCGTCTTCTTGTAGTAAAAGAACTGCGAGATGTCGAGGGGCGAAATAGCGAGGGCCGACTTTATTATTTAAAAAAAAAACATCACAAGGGTTGCCTGTTTATGTATTTCAGTGATGCATAGCAAAGGTAATAGGAAATAAATCATGCAGGGATGATAAACTTAACAAACACACATACATTATTTGTGAGCCAGAAAATAAGAAATAGTAAAGTTATGCATCATGAAATAAACGTCTTCAAATGCGAAAAAGAAATGATTCTATATGGCGTTGTTTTGGTTGGTGGTTGCATGGGTGGGGGGGGGGGGGAGAAAGAACTATCGTAAATTACTGTAACTGCTGTCTTGGAATGCAGTACTAGCGTATCCTTATAAGATAGAGGGTGTCTAGAGTAAATTAGGAGTTAGGAATGAGGGGGAAAGGAGAAATAATGGATTTTGCATCGCAAATCCTTAGTTTTGTGGATTATATATTTATGAGTTGGATTTCAAACACACACAGGAAAATGGGCCTTCCTTGGAATCACATAAGATATATTGATGTCAAGTGAACGAAAGACGCAAAAACTTTATTCGTTTTACGAAAACGTGAAAGAAAGCATGTTCTTTACATGTATAATGATGCATCTTTCAAGCATCTTAGAGGCTTGGTAAGTCCTCCTGCCTAAAGATTTACTGAAATAAAGCGTTTTTTATATCGACATATAAAGTTTTTAATGAAGTCAGAATAGAAAGAATTAACTGAATCTATCGGCCTTAGGAATTACGTATTGTTTGTCAACCATAATTACAATGTGAATATCTTTTTAGGATTTCAAATTGTGAATAAAATAGATAGCTCCTCTTATTCAAGTTGATTCTCATCTAGTTATCTTTGTGAGAGTATTGGTCTTGTTAGGGGTTTGTGGATCAAACAATCGATATTATAACGGATGAATAATGCATATTAGGCACTTTGCGTTATAATTGTCGTTACTCTTTCCTGTATATATAAACATATGCCAAAATCATGTTAGATAAGTGGCCACATAAGTTGAGCTGCATATTTATTTCATACCATATTTCCACTTATAAACGACTAAATTGATTCAAAGTCACTTTAGAGGCATTTAAAACCATTTTAAGAGTTTTAAAGCAAATTATAGTGTTTTTATTGATTGTTTAAATCATTTTATCGAGTTTTAATCCATTAAAGCTTTTCAAAGTTATACATATTATTTCCAATGAGTAAACTTTGAGACTACTGGTGGAAGTCAAAGTCTTCACCTCGAAATGGTGATTGAAATTACCAATAGCTAAACGACATCAAGTTAGAAGCAGTTGTTTGGTTTTAAATGTGGAAAAATAATATGAATACCTTCATATCAAAACTCACGCCTTGACAATATTAACACCCTAAAACTATATGGTTTAGTTGAGGTTTATTTTCATCTGAAAATTAACTTTTTCTTTTGGTTTAAAACCTATTATCTATATTCTATGAATGTATATCAGCTTATATTTTGTGAGGCCTACAAAATATAAGGGCTGAATCGTTGATCCCTTGACACAATGCATACACACTTAGTCATCCATGGCATTTTTAATGAAACAAAAGAGAACACACAGAACTACACACCAATCATGAGGGCATGCAAGAACGAGAATAATAATTTCTTCTCTTCTTTGAGGACAACCAAGTAATTCCTTACCAAGTAATTAGCCAAGTCAATGACCGATATCTTGAGGCATTTGGAAAAATATGAAAGGAAATGATAAATAATTATGCTGAATGCAGCAGAGAGATGGATGGGTACATAAAGAAATAAAGGAGATAAAAAGCCTATATTTTTGATACACAAAGCAATTTGAAATTAATAAACCTTCTATAGCGACCAGACAGGTGGCTGCTAACACAGGTTTGACTACAAAAACATATATATATACATATATAAATATTTATATATATACAAGGGCGGAGTGGCCAGCAGGAGTACCGAGACTATTGCCGGTGGACCGCAGGCCTCAAGAAACATAAACGGCCGTTGACAGCCACCCAATGGCCTATTGGGGCCTGTATAAGGCCGGCAAGGGCCTAATTGTCCCGGTGGATAAATTCTTCCCACTCCATATATATACGTATATATATATATACGTATATATATACACCTATATATATATATATATATATATATATATACATATATAGGTATATATTACTTAGTTATATTACTGCGACTAACTAGAGAGAACAAACATATTATATTACTTTCAAGTAATGACTAATATATAATCCTAGTTACATATTACTTTTGTTAAAAAAATATTCGACAAGCATTTTTGATGAAAATTAATGAACTGTGAATGTATGTGACGTCACCAGTGGACATAAAAATGCAAACTAGGTTTGGTATTTGAATTGCCTTTACTTATTGTTTCGGAATGCTCAAAAAAGTACTATATAATTTAAAATAGTATATTACTTTTGAGAAGTAATAACTAATATTTTTTTAAATATCACTACGCAGTAAAAAGTAGTATATTACTTTTGAGAAGTAATAACTAATATTTTTTTAAATATCACTACGCAGTAAAAAGTAGTATATTACTTTTGAGAAGTAATAACTAATATTTTAAAAAATATCACTACGCAGTAAAAAGTAGTATATTACATACTACTTTCAAAGTAATATTCGACCAACAAGACTCATTAGATATCCCATTTCAACTCCATACCGTAGACATGTTGACATCATTCTCATCAAAGTCCCCGTAGCTCTTTCCATTGATGGAACACTTGTTAAAGGTCATGATGTTCTGCGTTAGTGTACCGGTTTTGTCGGAGAAAATATACTCGATTTGCCCCAGCTCCTCGTTGAGAGTCGTGGTACGAGCCTTGGCCGGAGTGTCCGACTTAGGGTCATACATCTGTATATCCCAGCTGATGAGAAAGCTCAGGGCCAGGCGAATCACTTCCACGCTGGAATAATAAAAAAAGCATTAAAAATAAATAAAAGGATGTTGATAGTAATAAAAAAGTAAACAACAAATCCATCATCCATCAAAATAAAGATGGGAATATTAAAACATATTTTTCCCCGCTAAATGATGAATTGACTTTACTTAGGCGTAGTATAATTAATGGCTTAATGTTGACGTACTGGGATGGTTGTTTGTGAGGGGTGGTGTTCCACTTGATAAACACCGCATCAGGGAGGGGGAAATAACATGTTATATATATGTACAAAGAATGCTCTATTTTTATATATAGTCAAGTATTATGGGGAGTAGAGAAGAGAGCTTTTAATAATAAATATCATGTATGATAGCAGAAAATCATTTAAAATGGTTCTCAAGTCGCTAAAAACTACTACTGGTGAACACAACCTTAAACTTTTGAAAAGATAATTATTGGGCATAGGATAATCACGATTGACTTGAGGATTGAAATAAGAATAAGGAATATGAAATAAGAATAAGGATATATATATATATATATATATATATATATATATATATATATATATATATATATATATATATATATATATATGTGTCATAATCTACAAACAAATAATAAACACTAAAATTTAAAACGCAAAGATAAATCATGGGATGAACATTTTATTTCATATATATATATGGATATATTTCATAGTCAAAATCTGTTATTTACCCAATTTGGTGAGTTTAAAAGCTATTTTATGAGATTTATCAAATTATCATTCAATATTGCCATATTATTCATTGTATATTTGTAAGCGTATTAAAAAATCAGTTGTCTCACATCCTTCATTATCGATATTGTTATTATCTATCGATTCAATGGTTAAATGCTCAAGCGATTTGAATAGCTCCGATATTATATATCATAAAAAGCATTTAAGTTATCTTTAGTTAATTATACTTCGAGTATGTAAATCATGTACAATTTAAAATCTATTGCATTTCTTTTTATTGGTCAAAAGATTTCAAGCAAATTAATTGGCTCAGATAGTAGAAGATGATCTATCTGGGCTTTTAAGCAAATCATTATTAATTTATTTTGACATGTAAACCTTATATATTTAATCTACACAAACAACAGTTATGCTAAATGTTTTAATGTATTTTCCGAATTGTAGAGTCTGAGATCTACCATTCGAGTCCTGTCTATCATTCTCCAAGAAGCTAATTATGCTTGACCAAATGACAGACTATTATTTTACTTTAAACTCCTGAAGTAACAAAACATTCAAATGAATTCAACTGATATAATACATTAAGTATGCTTGTAAATACAGCAGAGCTGTTTAAAATTCCAAAAGATTGAATGGAAGAGGACAAAAATAATATAATAAAAACCAAAATCCGTTTTGAACAACAAAATAATCCCTTAAACGAAAGCAAAAAAGAATCCATTTTAAATATTTTAAAAAGTTTCTAAATCGTAGCATTCCTTAAAATTAATCAAAATCAACTTTTAATGAAGAAAATTTGCTATAATAGTATTCTGATTTTAATGGTTTAAAATAAGTAATATGAATTTTCAAATTTCGTTCCAAAAATATATATTTTAAAGCATGCTTAAACGTATTTTACATTCCTTCAGCTGCGCTCTCAATATATATTCTAAGGCTCCTCAAACAAGCTAAAAATAAGGCTTTCTCAAGAGATAAGGATTGTGGATCATCACCATTATCATTTACGCCTTTTCTAAGATAATGATCTAGTCATTCTCCCCCTTCATATATCATGTTTCTTGCTTGGAAGAAAAAATATATAAATAAACATGACAGAGGAGCTCAAAAAATAATAGAATAAAAAAATATGCAAAATGAAAAAAAGAAAAGAAACATTGAAATTCTATCCAATACATGGCATTCAATTTTGTATAGAGGAAAAATAATAAAAACCTTTGATAAATGTGTTTGTACATACTGTAAAACAATAAAAATAATAATATACGCTTCAAAGATGAAGAATTCCTTTGAGAAGGGACTGATATTTTATTCGTTTGTACAAGAGTTAAAGCCTTAGAGCATGTATTCCATGTTCAACCCCCTTTGATCAATCAGCTGGATTATTCCTTCTTCCGCTGTTTATCATGTATTTACTCAATACAAAATGATCAATGCCTGTCACTGTAATCCACTAACGAAATAAAACCCCAATAGAAATTTATTTTCCGAAATTTAATTAAAATGTTAATATTTCATCTATTTGAGAAATGCCTTAGTAAAATGATGTTGAATTGGATTAGGAGAAAGAGTTCCTGACAGACCTGAAAGGTTTTTTGTGTATAATAATAGTTCTAATAAATCTTTAAAAAAATAAACATTGGTAATGCAATAGTCCATAGAGATATAAAGATATAGAGAGCTGATTCCCTTCAATAGCAGAGAAACATCGTTCAGCTGATTCTGTGTGTCCACTAGTGTTGTCCATCGGGCGGGCATGCCCGCCCGCCCGCCCCACGGGCCGGGCCGGGCTCGGGCGCAAAAAATATGAAAGTCGGGCGGGCTATGCGGGCGGGCTTTTTTAAAATTTAATTAAATATCTTTCAAATAAAAAGTCTCTTTCCAAACGTCATCACTTTTTTGGAAATACGTCAGGAAATAAAAAACGTCATCACTTTTTTTTAGAAATTTCTTTCTAAAAAAACGTCATCACTTTTTTTGGAAAGGAAATGTCATCACTTTTGTTTTGTAAATAAAAAAAAACGTCATCACTTTTTTTTTGTAAATTCCTTTCTAAAAAAAAACGTCCTCACTTTTTCTCGGGTCTGTTGAATTGAACTTCTTTCTGCCATAAATATATTTCCCAATGGCCGGGCGGGCGCAAGTCGGGCGCATATCAAACTAATCGGGCTCGGGCTCAATTATTAGTCTTTCGGGCGGGCTCGGGCTCAAAAATCGCGCCCGATGGACAACACTAGTGTCCACTATAAACAAAGTAATTTGAACTACGTCATCGTAAGCTGATCATAGAGATAGATTATATCTCTATGATCAGCTTACGATGACGTAGTACATATTACTTTGTTTATATTGGATACACAGATACATCTGAAAGGAATAAGCTTTCTATATCTTTTAATGCAATAGTCAATTAAATTATCAATAATAAAGTCAAAAATTAAACAGAACAATTTCTCACGAAAACTTATATTTCTCAATTTCAACTGATATAATACATTAAATATGCTTATATGCAATATGTCAGCATTGCCAGTCTTAGTTGCTTTCTAATATACAAATAGAGGAGGATTTTTTTCTTTACAGATATTAGTATGCAGCGATAGAAATGCTACTTTATTGAGAGAAGTTAATAAATAAATATAATCCAATTATGTGAAGAAACTTTTCAGATTTTAATAAAGTTAGTATATAAGTTATGTAAAAATCTGATGTATGAAAGAGGATTAAGAAGGTTTTATACATTTATTATTAGGTGTATGATGAATAAATATGGGTATTGATCCATAATAGGAATTTAATTGTATATTTACTTATTCTCAGGAAATGATTATCAATAATACATTGATTATAATAAGGTCTATCGAATAGCAGAAAACAGGAAACAAAATACCAACTAATGGCATTGTATTGTTTATCAAAAGATAAAGAAATACCTAAAGAATTTTTGATGTAATAAGTTGGTATATTAAATCAGCGGAACTTTACAATAATATGAAGTTCACGCAACCCTTGAAAAGAAAATTACTTTTTTGTGTTTTTCGTCTCAGCTTATTAAATAAATGTTTATTAATAAGTTAATCATATTTTTTTAATGAACTATATGACAAATAATTATAAGTATATAAAGTTTTTTTTCATTAGGAACGTTTCATATTTGAAATAAAACGGTTTTAGATATCGATTTTTATTTGTCATTAAAATATATGCTTAAGAAAATTTATGAATGAAATTCGATGTCATTTGAATAAACGTCACGTTTTACAAAGTCCAATCGTTGGATGTCACATCACACATCTCTATTTTTAAATATGAAATCTCACTCTCTCTTTTGTGCCCTCTATCACTGTCTTGCCCCCAACTATAGAGAGCTACTAAATACCCCAAGTTTCAGCAATGCGTTACTCCAGCAATATATGTTCTCTAAGCATAGAACTTATTTGTTGTTTCATCATATTTAACTTAATGACATTAAAAAAAGAAAAATGATTCATTAGCAGAAAAAAAGTTGGATTTATTATTAATTTTGTGATAAGTAACCTTTTATTATCCATAGGCATTATTATATGATCCACTTACCTCACGTAAAGTGAAATTGGCACGACGGTATTGAGGACGATGGCGTAGGAAAAGAAAACAAGTAGGGATATCACAGTTGCTCCGCCGATTTCGTCTGTAGGTATAAGTGATTCCCAAGGGAGGTAGATCTAAAGAAGAAAAAGGAGGGGGAAAAGACAATGAGACTCACTTGAAGAGAAGCAGGGCTACGACTTACCGTGAATTGCCTTCCGGTCAGAGTTTCCCAGACGCCACAGGCAATCATACAAAATAAACACATGCATAACAGAAAAAACACAATCTGGAATGGAAGAAAAGCGAATCATTAATCAATTGTAAAAATAAATTTACAAATTATTTGTTTACTAGCCACAACTATAAGATTTTATTAAGAGGATTGAAAAAAGCTGCTCATAAATGAACTCTCATGAATTCATAATCATATAACCTAGTTTTATTTTTGTAATGCCACATACTGTTGTGAAAATACAATTGAAAGAAAGTGTTTCATCAAATATATAAATTGACTATTAAACGGTTTCAGTTTCACAATTTTTTTTTTTTTTTTGCAGAATATGAAATAGTATGTTTTTCCTCACTTTTTGTACATTTTATGAACTCATTATTTCCATAACATTCCTTTCGAGATGCATTTTTTATTTGTTCTTTAGATGATAGAGTACAAAAACCGTTAATAATATTCTGGAATATTTTATCCTTCAGGTTTAACTTATGTTAAATTATTTCATTATCATTATTCAAGATCGGAAAACCAATGTTTTGTTGTTATTACAAGTTGAAAAAGTACTCACGGAAAGCACTGATAAACGAAATAGTCATTTATTTCCCCGTATTTCTTACACCTTTAATTGACTTGCCCTTCGAAATACTCTTATTAATATTTGTAAAAATCCCTTTATTTGCTATTCTGAATGGGTTTTTAAAGGGAGTGCCCAGGAAAGACGGATGTAGCAGATAGACTTACTCCTAAGATAATAAAATTGAGAAGCCTATCGATGCTCGTTCTCTTAAACTTGGTCTTCCCAGAGTTTTGCATAAGCTTGGAGTCTTGTCCAGCAAAGATAACGAGTCCATAGCACCACTGCGTGTTGCGGAGAATGGCGCCCCTCAAAAGAAGCTTCTCGTTGTCCAAGGGATACTTCTTATCCTCCCAAGTGAGGGTGCCCTCGAACCTAAGGAAAGGTAATCGATATTTTTATGATTTGGATGTTTGGCTTGAAATAAATATACTTAAAAAATAATATAATATTTCAGTAGACTTGGGACTTTTGTTCTCAGACCAAGCTAACACGAAAAAAGGTTAGTGTTTTATTACTTTCACTCCATACTTATATTCACACGTTTTTAAACTTAAAAGATTCGTCATTTTGATACATATAATTTTATGAAAAAAGTATTTAATCTTACAACAATAACTCGGATAGCACATCCACGGAACGTCTACAACAATAGCGCCTAAAAGCCTTTAATGCAACTGATAGAACAATAATCGAGATGTTATATATAAGTGTATATATATATAAGATGGTTATTCGTTAAGTTGATGGATTGTACTTCATGTATCAAGGAACTTATTTATTAATCTATTTTGAATACTATTTATGTACAAAATTGAGAAATTCCATCAATAATTTATATTAGTCTGAACAATTTATATTTTATTAACCGTCATAAATAAGTGAAATTGGTGATATTTGGTGGGATTTATACATGTAAGGATTATTTTTATTTGTTATTGCTGATATTATGATTTGTAATTTGAAAATTCGAAACCCGATTTCAAAGGTTTTATTTCAGACACGAACCTTCAAGCTTTCGCGAGTCGACAATATATCAAAATAATATTTTCCTTTTTAAAATAACATGACATTGTGGCAGACGGGCCACGCACCTTCAAGAGAAGTCCTTGCTTTTTGATTCCCAGCCGGTTGAGACATAAGTGCTATGAATATTATATTTGGATATTAATAAAATCAGTCTACTTTGGAAGCCTCGTGTCTTATCATTAGTGTTCCACTACAACATGTTAAAAAAATAATTGAGAGTTGTTGATTTTCTTAAAATATTTATTTCCGTCAGTATTGACGTGAGATCAAAATTCGAGGAAATAAATATTAACAAAACATTAATATGGTCGACAAGTTTATTGAAAAAAAGAACACCCCTGAAATACTTAAAGGCTCACCGTGCAAGGTTATTATTGGGAGCTCACAGACTATGTGTCCGTTGAATTTACTAAGCCTCTCCACGTCATCTCCCAAGAAACTCGTGGCTTCAACGCACTGACGAGACTTTAAATTAGTTTCCCTATAAATAAATAAACGAAAAAGTATGAATGTTATATATAGAACTCTTAAAGTTAAATCCATTTTACCCATCCAACTCTGCAGTTTCGATATAGCAGAGTCCGTTGGGGTTTTGTGAGCTGAGGAGAAGGATGTCCGCAGCAATGAACTGATTGTTTTCCATTCGGATGACATCGCCGACCTTTTATGAAAGAAAAAATACAAATGATGAGCGATTTAAAATATGTGTGGGACACTGTGTCAGAAAAATTGCGTGTATAATTGAGGAATGTATGTGATTCATGATATGAAGTCAAGCATCTAAATATAAACATGTGAGTAAAAGTAATGGATAACTTTTTTTGTTGGTATTACTAACTTTTTAAAAAACTGCAAAAAAACTACAATATTTCAAGTACTCAATAATCACTTTTTAAAATTGAATTGCTAGAAGAATGTTTGTAAAAACTTTCTAACATGACGTCAGAGATATTAACATCGCTTAGTATTATCCAAAACCATATGAGTAAAGTTACGCCGTAAGAACTGTCTGTGTAGCAGCTGACTCTCAACAGCTGACTCAAGTTAGGCTCAAACATTCATAATTTATGAAATTTTTGGATGTATTTTGATATCACTTTTTAAAATTAATTGCTAGAATAATATATGTTAACTTTTTACAATGACGTCAGAGATATTAAAGGATACCTGATCATTCTTTGGTCCTCTTTGTAATAATTGCATGACTTATATATTGAGGCCGAGATCAACTGACCGATATCTACTTATATCATTTATTTACACGGACAAATTTCTAAGCTAGGCTATCACATGAAATTGATATCAGAAGTAAATGATTTTTGGCGTTTACTTAACTCTCAGTCGTAAATAAGTCAGCAATTTGATTGTGGAAACTCATATCAGAGTATCAGTTTTAATGGAAATAATAATAAATAAAATAAATAGTTTTCTTATAATAAAATCGGATGATTATGTGAAGCTTCTAGATATTCCTCATTACCATAAACTAAGTTTTAGTGTCTTAACATAAATAACTACTTAAGTAATGCAACAAATGTATATTTAAAACTAGAGGCATATATACACTCAGAGAGTGTGTACCTCCGCCGATCCCCACAACATTCCTATTCAAACATTCTCCCTTTCACACGCCCGATTTTCTATCTCTAATCATTGTTTCCTCTCTGTTAGCTCATTTTGCATATTAAAAAAGCACTCAGAGATGGGAAGACGGAAGAAGTTTAAGCTACGTCACTGGGTTACATAGTCCTTAGCTGATAAATGAACAATAATACGTCAATGAATATTTTTTTAGCGTTTGTTCTTTCCTACTCCCTGAATAGAGACCCCATTTCATTATTATATTAGTAGTATTTTGCTCATTTTGCATATTAAAAAAGCGCTTAGAGATACCAAAATTTAATCACTTGTTTCTTTTAGCATTTCCAACAACTCCACAAAGTTTCATTCGAATCCGTTCAGTACTTTTTGAGTTATCCTGCTGACAAACAAACCAATAAACCAACAAACCAACAAACCAACAAACGCCAGTGAAAACAATACCTCCTTCGCGGAGGTAAAAATAATTCTTTTAAAATGTCAAACTATTATGTAATGTTTGGTCTGATTTTCTTTATATAGCCTTATAGACAGACACCAAGAATAGCATAGACTAAGTCATCGATTGCATTATGTGTATTTAGCACACACAACGCCTTCGAGTTTAAGTAACAATACTCAAGTTTATATCTATAATGTCATTTTTGGTCTTGAACACCTACAATCTAGCTCTCTGCACATATTAAAATCTATAAATAACCATGTCTTAATGTATTTCATAATATGATTTGAATTTCATAATATGATTAAATAATAGTTATATCTAAACATCTAATAATGGATTGATTTTAAGTTGATTCATTTAAAAAAACCTCGTGATATTGTTTACAATGTGATTTAATTATTGGAAAAGTAACCTTAGTTACGTCATGTTAGTTTTTATCAAAGTATTATTTTAATGATCGGGAGATTCAATTGTTTTAAATCCTGAGTTGAATAAATTCAAAACGTATATGAATAGTAATTTAATAATATAATGAATCTAGAAGTGACGTCATCTGGGTTCCAAATAATAATCAATTGATGCATCGTAACAATAAATACATTTGTATTTTCTTTATATATATATTAGCTTGAGATATTAAGATAAATTTATTAACTTAAGCTCTTTGATTTCATATTCCTAGCTAGAGAAAAATAATAAATTGAAAAATTGTGGGAAGAAAGTCCAGATTATGCTAAAATAATATTTGAGTATTTATCAATGTTCTATAATTGGTGCATTGAGAAAGTATTTTAAGAATCCTGGGATAAACGTAATGGTTAGAATAATGTGAATTAACCATTGAAAACACATCCATTATTACAGTATATTTATAAAATATCCATCTTCTATTAAGTACAACTCCTTATAACGACCTTGACCACATCATTTTCGTGAAAGAGTGAACAGAATCTGAATCTTTATTGCCGTTAATTACGGTACTCCATTTATCAAGGTATAAAACTCACCTCAACTCGATGCCACTTCTCCGCGACTAATTGTCCTTTTCGAAGGACTTTCGACTTGCGATTGTTGACCTGTCGGTCCGTTTGATGGCGTTGCTATATAGAAAAGGAAAGAGAGTCGAATAAAATAAGTCAAAGAGAGTTGCATTTTAATTTATGTACGGATTATGTGATTAGTCTTATGTTACTATAAACACAAATTGTATGGAGTTAAGCCTGAAGAGAACTCAGCAGCCAGCTGTATAATTTCAAGTTATTAACTTGACTATTTATGAGATTAATGAGTTAAAATTAAAACAGAAATATTAAGGAATAAATTACGAATAATAAATGGTGGTGAATTATATATATTCAGCTATTTATACGAGCAAGGTTAGATATTTTAACAAGTATGACAATTGTATAAAAACAAATCGTTGCATTTAATTCTTGCTCGTTTAATTTATATACATTTTTCAGCATAATGTTGTAGATTTTTATTACAATTATTATTGAACAGCTGACATGGAAATATAAGCTAATATAAGTTTCTTTTAAGAATTTAAATTATTAAAACTGGTCCTAGGTTCGATAGACTAATTTTAATGCTATAATGATTATTCATATTCAGTCGGGTGCTGCAATTCTTGGGATATAAGGGGACAAAAAGCCTTTTGTTTGAAATTGTTAAAACTTTATTTTACCATTCTTATTCAATAAATAATTGCTGCGCACAAATCAAATTCTTGTCAGCTTCCAAGGAAAAGTATTAAGCTTTTGTAACCGAAGCATTTTTATTGTTGATTGACAAACGTACCTTTGAAATAATTGATGTTACCAAGAATCTTAATCTTACTTAAGACATCCCAAAATATAATCATGACGTATACAATTTTGTCATAGTATACACAATGACTGAATGACATATCATATGAAACATATACAAATGAGCTGTAGTTTAATTTCGAGTTACTACTTATTTTGAATTGATCAATTCATCAATGTAAAAATGGAACAAAAGAATCCCATTATCGTTCTGGCCCTCAACAGTTCTGCACTCGTTTAGAACAAATGATTTTGCACAGAACATCAACAATACAATTATTTTAATTGTTTAATAAACCTGTCAAATATTTAAAAAAAATATTAATTTATTGTTACAACTCTGTAAATATCAAAAATCAGCCCTTTATGACGTCAGAGATATCCCTGAATGTTTGCGACTTACGATGTCATCATATGCATCCTTGATGGCCGTTAGGGAGAGGACTCCATCAGGGGAACTGCTGTTGTGACTGGAGTGAGCGAGGATATCACTGGAATGAGCTGTTGACAGGAACAAAAATAGATAAATTAGAAAATGCATCAATAGGCTCTTTTAAAAAGGTGTTATTAAGAATAACAAAATTTAGTTTTTTTCTGGGGGCAATTCATTTATCACCCGATATGAAGCTATTTATCTGAGTACGAGCCAGTTTTTAATTCATATCATTAGATCCCATCTACTGGCAATTTTTGATGATATTATTCTCTTTGAATTTACATATCATCAGCAAAGATTGAAATGATGCTTCATTACATAATACCAGGCTTGTGAACAGAACGCAAAATTGAACGGCGTTCAGCTGAACGCACGTTCAATGAACGGAACGCAACTTTTTTGCGTTCAGCGTTCAATTTTTTCAAACATTTCTTGGACTTTTTTCGGAAAAAACGTCATCACTTTTTTGAAAATTATTTTCTAAAAAAACGTCATCACTACGCAGTACTTTTTTTGGAAATTATTTTCTAAAAAAAAAAGTCATCACTTTTTCTGGAAATTCTTTTCTAAAAAAAGGCATCACTTTTTCTGGAGATTCTTTTCTAAAAAATAAAAAAAGTCGTCACTTTTTTTAAATATTTGAACGCTGAACGCTAACGGAACGCTGAACGCAAAAACATTAAACGGAACGCTAATTTATTTTAACACTGAACGGAACGCTGAACGCAAAAAAGGCTGAACGCTCACAAGCCTGCATAATACCAACTGTTTTTTCAATTCTATAGACCAGGGCTATTCAATTAGTTTTCCAAGTGGGCCACATTTGGAATTCAAGAACTTGAGCTGGGCCGCAAAATTTCCGCGGTCACTTTTTTTCAAATAAGTCTATTATTATGTTTTTTTAATTTAACATTAGTAGTATTACTATTAGTATTATTAAGCCGATTGTTACTATACCTATTATTATTTTTTTATTAGGCCTATTTTATAATACCTTTTTAGCTTTCAAAATTGAATAGGCCTATAAAAATGCACACAAACAACTCTCTGCTCCATCTCCTTTATTTAAAACAAACAAAAAATAGAACATTTAACTCAACATTTCTCATTGTTCATGAGGCTGGCTGCTAAACAGAACAGGGCTATTTTAGCCCACTGCTGCCGGTGACTTTAGTGAGAGAAGTGGCATTTCTTGTTTTGCACAAGATCTCTGATGTTTGGCTCATAAGATGTCAATGCAATCCTAAGGCACTGGTGAATTTTGTTGTCTGTTAGGGAACACCGATAACTGTTCTTAATTGCATTCACGTGAGAAAAGCTTGATTCGCAAGTGTATGTTGACCCAACATGTTGGCCGTGTCCGGGCAGCATCTGGCCCGCGGGCCGCCAATTGAATAGCCCTGCTATAGACCAATCACGTTCCAGAAAAAAGTTTGTTATCCTGAATAATAATAAAGTTAGGTTACTTACTTGAAGAATGAGTAGACATAGGAAATAAAAGTTCGCGAGTCGCTGGAACTGTTCGAAGAGATTGAGAGGTAAAAATGTGAGGAAACTGTATTTTGAAGTTTTGATGTGGTTATTCTGAAAATGAAGATGTTTAAAGATTTGTAATTAGATTATATCATATATCATAAGGCATTAAATATTCACTCTACATTAGTTAATCAATTAAGATACATGTTATGAAGAGGTCAACACAATACCTACTTTATATATATATATATATATTAATGAGTCTCAACATTGAATATATGTGATATGTGAAGGAAGAGCTAAAAGGATCAAATCGAATATAACATACAAAATATAAGTATTAATTTTTTCAGATAATACGTTGCTGCTCCGGATTAAAAGTCACGCTAGCCAAAAAGAAAAGCAGAACTAAAAAGAAGAGGGCATATCTAAGTCGGCCTGGAGTATATGTTTTAACTTTTTAGGTTTAACATCCAACAGCAATCTTGGAAGGTATTTTAAAAAGGAATAAAAACAAAACTGGCGGACCAAATAATTGAGTGGTAAGCTAAGGTTAAATGACTCACATGTTGGGTAATGCAGTTAATAAAGCAACATATTAAGAAGACTGCTTGTTTTTTAAAACTAAAAAACTACAATTTGCAATGCAAAAAATACGGGAACTTAAAACATTAATTTCCATTTTGTTGACATTTATTAAAACTATTTATATTATGATTACTTTTTACAAGAAAGCTTTATATATATATATAAATATAGAGTTAGTTACTTAAAAGTAATGATAAAAAGTAAGATTATATAAAAATTGATTTAATTTCTTGAAAGAACCCCATGAAAGAACATAATAAGAAATGAAAGTCCCATACATAATGTTTTAGAATAGACTTATTCGCATAACCAAATTCTGTTCATTTCATAAAACATAATGATATGTTTTCTCAATAAATATTGGAGGATAGAGCACATAAAAATGACCTTGTTTCTCCAGTTATATGTATATGATTTCTAATTATACAAGTAAAAGCAGCTTAAGAAATATGGCCGCCAACAATATCATGTAAAATTATAAAAATACATAGAGTACTTTTAAAATAAGAGATATGTTTTTGGCAGGATACATTTTGGCAATGGCACAGGCAGTTTTCTACATGGTTCGCTGAGATTAAATGTGCACATATATACCTAAACATGATATAACATACCTGAAGGATGATTAATAATCCTTCAAATCGATAATAATAGTCATAAATTTCTTAGATACCACCAGTTATGGTCAAATAAATATCTCATTCATGAGTGTCGTTTTTGTCGGAGAATTATGAGACATTATTGGCGTATTGGGATTTATTTTGTCTAAAAAGAATGATGGCTCAAAATTGCGTATACCAACATCCTTCAGAGGATAAGCAAATCTTACAATTGGGAGCTCGATAGCCGTGTGTGTTAAGGCGTGTTCAACTCTCAATGTTGGGGGCGCAGGTTCGAATACTCCCGAGAGGGGATGGTCATTTTTGGTCTACCTCATTGATAAGATCCTAGGTTCGATAGACTAATTTTAATGTTATAATGCTTATTTATATCCAGTCGGATGCAATTCTATCGAACCATATAGGCAAAAAAAAAAAATCTACAATTCTTAGGAATTGACACATTGTTTACCTGTTTGGCTTAACGAGGTAGAATGACTAAGCAACGTGGTATTCTAAATTAAAATGTTTAATTATTATTTTTTGACGCACTAATATAATTTAATATACATTCTTTTTTTTGTACATGTATACTTTCCATGTAGAATATTTAAAAAAAACGTAGTAAAAGTGGTTGTGTGTTCCGGGGCTAGGATGAAGTATTGAATTAAAGACTTGATGATCTCAATCCCTACTGTTGGATCCGACCCTCAAGCCAACAAATTCCACCAAATCTCATTGATATTTTGGCTCATCAAAGAGAGGACTGTTCTAAATAATCTAATTGTAATATGTAAGTAATGTAATAAACAGTGTTTATGATTCGTTAGATGAAATGGAGGGAAACATTATTTTTATATTACAATGAGTATTGAAGTGTTCTCTATAAATTCCTGTTCCAAAAAATAAGTTATATATATCAGGAAACGACCGGGACACCTTTTTTCGCCGGGACCCGGGCCGGGCCAAAACCGGACAGGGAATTAATATATATTTTCGTTCCTTCGACATTCTGAAGTGATGACATTTTTTTTGTAAAGACTTTCCAAAAAAAGTGACAACGTTTTTTTTTAGAAAAGAATTTCCAAAAAAAAAATCTCAAAAAAGTGATGACTGTTTTTTTAGAAAAGAATTTCCAAAAAAGTGAAGACATTTTTTTAGAAAATAATTCCCCCCCCAAAAAAATTATAAAAGTGATGACTTTTTAAGAAAAGAATATTTCGAAAATTCATTTCTAAAAAAATGACAAAGGAAAGAAAATATTTAAATCCCGGCCCGATGTTTAAAAAAAAAACAGTACACCGGGCCGGGATGCTCAAAAAGCAGCAAGGACCCAAGCCGGGTACCCGGTCGTTTCCTAATATATATATATATATATATATATATATATATATATATATATATATATATATATATATATATATATATATATATATATATATATATATATATATATATATATATATATAATATATATTATATATATATATATATATATATATATATATATATTTATATATATATAATATATATATATATATATATATATATATATTTATATATATATATATATATATATATATATATATATTTTATATATATATCATATATTTATATATATAACATAAGCAGCACATAATCCCTGTTCTGTGGTCGTGTTTCATACTTAAGTGTATGGATTTTGTATGTGCATATATTTATTGTAAACACGAACGAATAAAAGAACTAAAAAATACGTAACATAAACTAACAACTTCCATGTGTTGAAATATAGTTATAGTAAAAATTTGTCGATAATATATTAGTAGTATAAGTCCTAAATTTTATATACCACTGAAATTCCTTCTATCATTTAAGATTTATGGATATTCATTGAGATCTAAGTGATTTTATTTTTACATAATATGGATGACAAAGAATATTCGGCACTATTTAAGAATTTGCTCCTTTTCCAGAGACTCCTTTATTCATTTTAAAACTCCAAAGGGATAAAGTAAGCTATACTCAAGTAAAAGAGATAGAAAAGAGGGAAGGAGAAGAAGAGAAAAAGGAGCTTATCATTCAAAATCATGTCCATCAAGGAAATAATAGAAGTGACGAGTGACATAGAATCCTCTAGGCAGTTCTTCCAAATAAGAGGCTGCCTAAGATTTTATCCGCCCGCATGTACTACATACCATCGACCATTGAGCAGAGGCTCAAGTCAATGGCCGGTGTCTATGACACTATGCTCTCTGGGCACTTGGATGAATTTTTATGGCGAGAGAGATGGGGCAAGAATGTGAACGACGCCTTTGACAGTCTATTTAAATGTATTGCAGAGTTTTATATTTATGAATAAATATATTATCTATATATTTAATCAATAAAAGAAAATATTAAAATTGTTGATTTGAATTGAAAGTAGGAATTTATACTTCTAAATATATGAGGACAATTGAGATGCGACAGGATCGTCATAATAAACAACCCAGCTCTCGATGACCAACGTTTTATATTGAACGTAGAAGAACATATGTTTATGCAAAATCCTGTTCTACGTTCTATATAAACGTTGGTCGTCGAGGGCTGGGCTGTTTTTGGTTTTCTAGTTATTATAACAATTATCCTGGAGTGAAATGATGTTTTATTACACTATAATAATAGTAATAGTAGTTGTATAATTCATTTGGACATTGTTTTTCTTTATTAGTTCCACCGACATGGTCGGTGATTGGCACTTATTATCCTCTCCTCCTTTTCTCTCAATCCCCTTTTTCTCCTTCTCTTCACCCTTCTCCTTCCCTGTTTTCTCTCTCTTTTACTTGAGTATAGCTTACTTTAATACTATGGACTTTTAAAGTGAATAAAGGAGTCCCTGGAAAAGGAGCGAATTGCTAAATAGTGCCAAATATTCTTTGAATCAAGATAATGTCTTTTGGGTAATATTAAATTAAACTAAAAGTTCTAAAGGATAGATCTTAAAGCTATTACCTGAACTTATTGTAGGCTGAATTTATTCTAGACAGGTATGTAGCATCATGGTATGGCGTCAGTGCTAAACACTTGCGCCCAGACATTTTAATTCTAGGATCATGGATGTGATCAAGGAATCAACTATCCTTAAGAGAGCCATATTCATTCGATGTACTGACATTTATTGAACTTTCTTTGCGGCAATATTATAAAATTATAAGCTAATATGATAAAATACCTGTTAGCTTTAGTAAATTAATATTTTATCATTATTATTCATAGGAGAAAAATAAATAATACAAAAACCATCGTCCAACATTACGAGAAGAAACGTTTGCTATTAAACATGTCGCTCATGGCATGAAACCAATCTAGTCACATAAGATAATGCTATAAGTATTTAAAAAACTTTGGGCAGAGGGGGGGGGGGGGGGGGATTTAGGAAGTATTATTGACACAATAAAAGCAAAGCTTAGAAATAGAAAGTAATCATTTGGATAAAATGTATCTTAAAGAACCCCGTGGTACATTGAAGAGTTAGTAACGCACGTAGCCACAATCAAGTAAGAGAGGGTTGATAACCTGGGGATTGAGGTCAAGACCTAGCATGAGATTCCCTCGTTAGCCTCGTTCAATGAGCGATATTATTATTACCCTATGTTTTTATTACTTCATAAAGTCGAGGAAAGGCAGAAAAGAACCCATAACATATAACAAGTAATAAATATTTTCCCGCAAAAATAAGTCATTTTTTGAATCAAGTAAATGAACCCAGGAAAGTCATATTCGTATGGATCAGTTTATAAGCTACTGCACACATTACATCCGTATTTTTTGATTACTTGAGGTTCAGTATTGAAAATTCCTTGTTGTAACAAACATATCTATATGATTCAGGGATATTATTAAAGCCTAAAATATGTGTAACCGTTGTCAATCAATTCAACATAATGTAAATTTGTGGCGAATAATATTGTTCTCACTGCACTCAGAGAGTAACCGAAGGTTCGCTCAAGGCCTTTTGAATATTAAATTATACTGTTCTCAGTCAATACATATGATGTACATACAAAATATCAACAAAAAAAAATGCCAATTATGAACCTTTTTTAATTTTATTTTAAATGCAAATAAAAAGCAGGAAAATTAAATGATTCTGTAAAAAGTACTCTTATGTATGATACACTTGTTTTGAAATAAATAATCATTTATATGTATACTAACTTTTACGAGCTTAATGTTATCCTCTGCGTATCTGAGTCTTACAAACAATTCTGCAGGGAAGAGGTTGTAACCGAAGGTGTAAATAACTAACACCTTCGATTATCTGATCAAAACTGATGTGTATTTCATAATAGGGAATATATATATATATATATATATATATACAGAGTGTACCAGCAAAATTTAGAAAATCGTAAATCAATTTTTGCTTTACTTCTAGAAACTTTATTTGATCTTTATAAAGAAGCATCTGAAACAAGTTTAAAATAAAGATCTTGGCAATCTTTCTTATTCAATGTACCCCCTTTACCTTCAATAACTGCATCAACACGGTGGCGGAAAACAGCACAGCTCTTCTTGATGAAGTCGGTAGAGATGTTGACCCAGGCAGCAGTGATGGAAGCCTTGAGAGAATCCACATTGGGATGGGGAGTGCTGTAGGTCTCCCTCTCCAAAAAGCCCCACACAGCAAAGTCTAGGGGATTGAGATCTGGGCTTGAGGGTGGCCAGTAGTTTACTGGCCAGAAATCGGCAAAATTCCTTGAGTAGAAGTCCTGGGCCAACTTTGATGTGTGGGAGGGAGCACCATCCTGAGTCCACACGTAGTGGCCACTAGGATAATTTGCCTTCAACCAAGGCAAAACATGGAATCTCAGGACTTTCACGTAGACATGGCGGTCAATTTTCTCTCCGGCCCGAAAATAGTACGGAGGCATGGTCTTCCCGTCAGATGCCACCACTCCTAGAACCATCATATATGTAGACTGGGTGTTTGGTTCTGTAGACTCCCTTGACCTCATCTACTGACTCCGCAAGGTACCGATCGTTTCTCCCATTGTAGACCTGGCCCACTTTAAAAATCTTTTTGTCTGAGAAAATTGTAACAGTGGACTTCTTCTAGTGAAAGGTTGAACGAATTTTGGTGCACCTTTCGAGCTTCTTGACCTTCATTGCCTCGGTTAAAAGATGCTTGGGCCTCCTGACATAAGATTTCAGGTTCAGGTCATATTTTAAAACCCTTGACATGGTAGAAGTACCGACATCCATGGTCCGAGCCAGTCTCCGAATTGACTTTGTGGGATCCTCCTTCCCGCCTCATTGACCTTTCCCAGAAAGTCCTCAGTCCTCTTCTTATTTGCTCTTCCACTGCCTGGAGTCCTGCCAGTACCTTCTCCATCTTTTAGAGCCTTTGAAACATTGTAAACTGTAGCCAGAGAGCAGCCAACAATCTCCACGATCTTTTTTATCCACTTTGGCCTTAAGGAGGTCAGCAATCCTTTCACGATTCTTCTTCTCATGACTCATGGTGAAGAGTGAGTGAAAACAATGTTACTAACAAGCACTCTACATGACTGGTACAACAGGAAGTTTTAATGTAAAAAATCACTTAAGCTCGATCAGGATAGCCAGAGACAATTAAACTAAATTCTAAATTTTGCTGGTACACTCTGTATATATATATATATAACGGATATATGGATTTATAACATATATATATATTATATATATACAGGGTCCCCGATGAAATTGGCGCGAAATTAAAATTTGTGTAACTTTGTCATTTTATAGGCCGGTAGTTATACCAGTAGAAAGCTATGGTTAAGCTATACAGTCAAGTGATTTAAAGCAATATGAGGGAGTATACAGTAATCTGGAGGAGATTGTTCATCGGTCGCCATTCTGAAAAAAATTGACGATTTTTTTTTAGAAAGAAATTTCTGAAAAAATTGATAACGTTTTTTTAGAAAGGAAATTTGTCCCATGAAAATCAAAATCTTTGTATTTTTTTGGCGCCAAAAACGAACGATAATGAATTTTCCTTAACGTTCGTCAAAAACTTTCGGCGTCCGTCTTTCATCGTTCGCGCACAACGAATGACGTTCGCAAACGACAACAAATGAACGATAAATCAACAAGTCTAAATATATATATATATATATATTATATATATATTAATGGTGCCATACTATATATTCACTAATTGTCTTCTTTCTTTATACACCATTGGTTCAATAAACTATTTTTTCTATTTGAAGATAGTACATTAGGGCTAATTCAACATTTTACGATGTGTATGAATAATATAACCCAAGTTAATTATCAAACTATGAAATGTTTCCTTACTTCATCCTTTTATACTTCCCGCCTTTAGAGAGGAAGAACATTCAAATTCCTTTCAATCTTTGATGGTTGATATCACTAAGACGCCTTAAATCAGGGAATATGGTTATGCATTCTTATTCTTGATCTTGGCCTACGCCCGCATAAGATCAAATCGACACCAGAACTGAAGCCCTTTCGATTTACATTGAATTCCATTCATCAATAAACTTGAATGTTTTTTACTGGCAAATAAAGAAATCGTCGACATCTCAAACTGTTATCATTTTTTATGTGAGCGCTCTTACTGAATGATCCTTCATAACAGTAGTAAGAAAATAATAAACGAATCAAATAATCAATAAAACATTGAAAATGTCAGACGGGGTCCACAGTATTATAAAAGTACAGTTAAGAACTTTCATGAAAAAGAAATACACTTTTTAAGTTCTTTAAACCACATATAATAAAAACAATAATAAATTCATTTCGTTCAAATATGAAAACTTTAACAAATACAACTTGATAATTGCTTTGATAAACACACAAGTAGAAAGAAGAAAAAAACTTTCTCTCCAACCCCCTCAAATATCATTGAGATACATACAAAGTCAGTAAAATCCGGGATTAAAACCACACTGGGCTAGACAAAGAAATAATAATATTTAAGCATGAATTAATGTCCATCCCATATAACAATAATAAATATATAATCGTCCCTCGCTAAGTTGCGACGGCCCAGATCCACTACACGACCACCACGATACCATTGAGGGTCGCGATGTCGATATATATTGTGTGAAAATTCTGCCATTGAGTTCATATGGGGACGTTTTGCCGTGAAAAAAACAGGAGCCAAGCCGTCGTCGCGTAGTAAAAGAACTGCGAGATGTCGAGGGGCGAAGTAGTAGCGAGGGCCCGACTGTATATATATATATATATATATATTTAAATATGAGAAAATGGACATGGATTGACTTGATGTTTTCATGACTAACGAGGCATTCCATGTTAATAGAGCATACCGTGAAATATGATTATGTGTTTTTCCTCTGAGGGAAAAAAACTATTGCTAAAATCATCGTATACTTAGTTTGTTTAGATGTAAGAGTGAAATTAGTCATACATCTTATTTAGTGTTTGGGAATATATAAATATTTTTTAACTCATCGAAAAAAAGAAAAAAAAGATTAATATTTATTTTAAAACAATATGTTGTATAACTTTTAAATTTTCCATCTTTTTTTTTAAAGTTGATATTTTGGATTTATTGTGACTTGCTGCAGAAAACAAAATATATGGAGGTAGATTTATAGAGATATAGTGCATTTATAGGGAGGTAAATTTGAAAACTTCGACAGCTCACATGAACAAATTAACACTCAATATATAAAGGTCATTCACAAAGGTGTATAGTATTTAATTATTTTAAACTTTGATTACTTATAATAGAAATGTATTGGTATTTAATATATCACAACGGGACAAATCGGGGGAACGGGCTGGCACTCCAATGGCCCCTTATTGAAATGAGGAATTCAGAGCGGTATGTCAACATGTTGGAGGAGTTTTTCCTTCCACGAATTAACGAATTGGACCAAGGGGATATTTGTTTCAGCAGGATGGAGCAACGGCTCACACTTCAAGGGCATCAATGGCTGTTTTGAGGGAAAAAATTCGGAGTGCCTCATTTCAATAAGGGGCGATTTGGAGTGGCCAGCCTGTTCCCTCGATTGGTCCTTGTGATTTTTATTTGGGGGATATTTGAAATCCTGTGTTTATGTCAACCGCCCGAGAAGCCTACTAGACTTGAAGGCCAACATCAGAGAAGAAATTGCCAATATACCCGCTGATACGCTGGTGAGGGTCATGGCCAGGGTATGTAAAAATCCAAATTTTGAAAAACTCCCGAAAAAAACCCCGGGTTTTACCGTGGTTTTTTCGAAATTCGGGTTAGCTTATAGCTAATTAATGTGTAATGAAAAAACGAATTTCGAAAAAACCCACGGTAAAACCGGGTTTTTAAATCGTGTTTTTTTAATTTGGGTTTTTTTTTTTACATACCTTGGTCATGGCAAACACCCGAAAATCGGTATATACAGTGTATGGACAATGGGGGACGTCACCTATCTGGATATTCTTTCAAATATATGTAAACAAACTTTAAATATGTACTAAAATCATGAACAAAATTTAAATATGTAGTTAAAACATGAAACAAAACTTTAAATATGTACTAAAATCATGAAACAAAATTAAAAACCTTTCTGATTATACATATTGTTTGATTGCCTTCTGAAAAAGGAAGTTATGTTGCCGACCCTGTATAACGAACTTATTAGATATTTATGAAAATTGATGTTATTGCTCACGGACTTTAAAACGAGTGAAGACAACACGAGCGGGAGTGGCGTTCATTAAAGTCTATATAAATCAATCGAACGAATCTATATATGATAAGCATTTTTCATCAATATGGAAGTAGCTTCATCACGTGAAAAATTTCTTCAATAAATCAACCATGTATCTCAACATTAGGGATAAGTAAAAATGGCTACCGAATATTGAATCGACTATTGTAGGCCCTGTCATTTGCAATTATGTGCGCGCTGGGATTCTGAAAATAGAGGAAATAAGAGGAATTAAGATATATTAGTTTTGCTGTTATATATTAACGATATGTTCGAATGTTTTGAACATACAGGTGATAAAATATCAAATAAATACGTTAAACCAAATTTTATTATAATTTATCATTTATAATAAATACAGCCAACTTCGCCTAAGTTGATTCTCTCGGGGACTGTGCAAAAACAATCGACTTAAACGAAATTCGGTTACAAATTTTGATTGCTAAGTCGAAGAAAAATTCGATATACAGATAGGCGTGTGTGTGTGCACTCGCTCACATGCAGTCGCAAATCATCGGCGAGGCAGCAGGGGGCGAGGACAAATTCTTTCTTTTCTAATTTCACTCAAACGATCTGTGTCTGCTTCCTTGTAATACACAGTGTGAACGGCAGGCGCATGTGGGCTGTGTTTTGGAAAGTGCGCGCCTCTTCCACTTATGCGAAGTTATTTTCTTGTTTATGTATCTGTTACTGTCAAAATATCTGTTCGACTTAGGTGAAATATCGACTTACAAAAATCGACTTGTACGATTTTTATACACACATGTCAATGGAGAAAAAATGGGCTTTTGATATATTCGAGTTAGGCGACTTTTCGACTATGCAATTTCGACTTAGGCGAAGTTGACTGTATATATATATAACTGAAATAATTTATTAATTTATGACTTTTGTTTTCATATAAAAGGAAATGTTGGATTTCAATAATCACCAAGATGAACCTGGAATTCACTTAGAATAATAACTCCAACACTGAATACATAATTAGAACTGAATCAATATAAAAAAAGAGAAAATAAAATTCATTACTAGTTCAGATTGAGACTACGCAATGTGGACCTTTACAAGATTTGACTAGATAAAACTGACTCTTCATCATATATTTTTATTCTTATTACATAATAAAAGGAACAACGCGTTACTTTTTAATGTATGGAGCCCACAGGGCGGAACAACTGTGAATATACTACATACAGTCTCCCATTTTGAGAGGGGCAAATGTCCGCTGCTTGCACCGGAAGTGCACAAATGTAAGTTACAAACTGTCTCAAAAACATTAATTCCAAGAATTCCTCACAAATATATATTTACTAATAAAAATTGATCCGTTTATTTGTTCGTTCAGTTCTCTGTTCTCCTACACGCTGGTTATATATACTGATCAACTTTTCGATGAATAAGTTTGAGGTGCTATGAAGTGACTATCCCGGCTAAATCCGAAACACCGCCAGGTAGCATTTGCTTGTTATTACCTCCGCCGAAGGAGGTATTCTTTTTCACTGGCGTTGGTTGGTTGGTTGGTTTGTTTGTCAGCAGGATAACTCAAAAAGTACCGAACGGATTCGGATTAAACTTTGTGGAGTGTTAGAAGTGCCAAAAGGAACAAGTGATTAAATTTTGGCATCTCTGAGTGCAGAATTAAGATGCCAAATGAGCTAAATACTAATAAATATTTCAAGTTAGCCTACTCTGCCAATAGATGTGATGCTGTAAAATCGGGTGACAGGAGCGCTTCTCTCGGAATTTCCGTCGAGGGGAATCCTCCCCCGTCCCTCTACGCCACCCCAGTCGTTGAAAAAATCCGCCTCGGAAGGCTCATAGGACCCCGTGACGGCGGAGGTTTGGCACTCTTTGGTGTATATATGCCTTAGTTTAATAATGTTATTCTAAATCTTTATTCCAATTCATTCCTTCCCGAGTTATTTTCCAAAACAATCTTCTAACGACATCATTTTCAATATGGCAAGGATTCGTAGCCGCGTAGCAATAGTTGAAATGTACAAAGAGAGCAAATATTATTCCAAAATATATTATGCTTATTTAATTTACTATATTTGTGCTCTATTGTAATAATTGAATATTGGATGTAAGGGCTATACTCTATGATATTTATATATGCCTCCGTGAATGATTCATCAAAAAAATTATTCTGTCTGTTTAGTAAACACAATATGAGAAGTTTAAGAATTATAAAACATATTGAGACCATTGAGCACAACTCATGAATATGTTATGACACTGGATACATGTATTTACAAATACCCCAAGACATATATATATATATTATATAAACTATAATAAATACGGTTGAAATATTAATTCTACAATACAATGTTGATCATCAAATATCAAATACTTTCATTATTTCAATTTTATACGGAACTCTTTTTTCAGATACATAAGTTTAATTTAAAAATATGTTTATAAATTTTGAAGAATATGCTGATTTTTTTAAATGTAATTAATTTTATAGATTTACACACATAAAGATTGGAAAAAAAATAAAAAAATGCACCAAAAAAACTCACTAATTATTATACACTGTTTGACTATTCACTCAATTTTATAAGGAGGAAAAACTTGTATTATTATACTTATTATCGTTGCGCTTTTTAAGAATATAAAAGTTGGCTTTTATTTCATCTTGGGATAAAAAACTTTATTATGGGAGCAAATTTTTGGCTCTTTCTAAGCCATACGAAATGATTTATGAATCTCAATGGTGCAGCGTCATGCATATACAAAGTATGAGATGACGTGCCCAAGCAAGTGACCTATATACCTGAAGTTTTAGGAAGTGCACACATTGCAAACGCGATTTTTTTTTTTTTACGGACTGGAAAACCTATAAAGCTGAATTTCATGACAATATATAATCATTGGGCATAATTATATTTCAATAATATTCAATTCAATGTCAGGAGTTAATATTTTATAGTGAAACTCTATTTGAGATTCCTCAACTAATCGAATGAAGCTAAAGGTATGAATGAAAAGAGTGAGTATTTATACTTATATATATATACCCATTAGTATTAAATACCCATATATATAGTATTATAGTTAATATACTTTTCTAAGGAGAAAGGGGAATGAAAAAGAAATACCATCTCTCAAGACAGACACAATTTAGTCCACATGTTTTGTTTTATCGAAAAATTATATAATCTCTAGAGAGTAGAGAAAGGAAAAACGTACGAAGTTTTGGATGATGAATTTATAGCATTTTTTAAAGTTATCGCTCATAAATTACGATAGTCCCATGAATGAATTACGATTAACTATAAATTCAAAGACGTCTTTCGTC
>CP045898.1:8757726-8778839 GCA_013387185.1 Caligus rogercresseyi | reverse complement strand
TTGACAAAGGGTAATGCATTTAAAATAGTGTTTTTATTGATTCACTGTGTAGTTCCCAGTTTTAGCAGATTATAATAATGCACACCTGTATTGAAACCGCAGACTTCATGAGCAGGACGTATTGGATAAGCGGTATTACAATTTATTTATCCATGGATTCTATGAACGTATTTCTCCATGCATTTTATAAATATATGAGTTTCAGGAGCTTGTATGTATAGACTTTGTTCGGAATCGTAAAAGACTTGGGAAGATCAAGTTATTTTATTATCTATTTACTCATTATCTAAACGGAACTAAATAAAAATGGAATGGTTTGATTTAAATCAAACTAAAAATACGGGCAATATTTAAAAAATATGTAAGTCCAGAAACCTGGGTACAAAGTAAAAATTTACTATCTTAAGATTGAAGCATATAAAACCGTTAATATATCTTTCCTTTGTATAAACAGAACTACATAAACATAAACTACAGAAAGCAAAATAAGTTAATTATTTATTGGCAATTTATGTGCTTAATATATTTAACATATAAAATATGGCGCCATGAATCTCCTCCTCCCAAAATATACAAAATCAAGAAATAAAATTCAGAAGTATATTTAAAAAGGTGGTATTTACCATTATGAGTCTTCAAAGCATACATAAGATGCTAGGCAATATATCATAAAGCACAAATATGAAGTGCGATGGGTGTGTATTTGTTATTTCACTTGGAATAGGACTCAGTAAAGAGGATGCTTTGTAATAACGGAATACTTGTGATCATTGAAAACGAACTGCATTTTGAGATTTACTTAAAGGCAAGGCAGCAATAAACGGTACTTAATTCAGAGAGATTGAATATGTGGTTCACTGATTGAATAAGTAAATAAATCGTTAAGAATCATGTGTATGAAATATGTCTCATTATTCAAACTCATAAAAACATTTAAATCAGTTGTGATGTTTTAAAAAAAAATCCCTGAAAACAAAGAGAGTAAATGACTGAATCCATCATTTATCTATATAAACTAAGATGTATTTCATAAAAAGGGAATTACTTATATAGAAATAGGCTACAAATATAGATACATAGTCTCTTTTTTGAAAGGAGAAAGAAACGTCCGTTGCCCCATCTGGTGACGTATTTTTATAAGAAAAGGAGAGAGGGACAGAGATGAGCAGAGAGAAGGAGATAATCTTGCTACATACAACCCATGGGTTCGATTCATAGATATATAAGATATAGAGGGCTAATTATCTTCAACAGCAGAGAAACATCGTTCAGCTGATTATGTGTGTCCACTATAAACAAAGTAATTATACTACGTCATCGTTAGCTGATCATAGAGATAGAATATATCTCTATGATCAGCTTACGATGACGTAGTACATATTACTTTGTTTATAGTGGGCACACAGAAACAATTGAAGGGAATAAGCTCTCTAAATCTTTTTATCTCTATGGATCGATTGAGTTGCATCTGTGGTTATAAATAACATTAAAGTAATGAAATTACTCAATCGAACCTTTTAATCAAAGGGATTCTTTATAATTGATAATATTTGTATCCACATGGATTGAATGAGAGTCTTTTAATAACCCATCACATCAAGTGTCTAGTAATTTTATCGTGCACAAATTCCTCGTGGGCATTTACTTCGCTTGCACTTTTATAATCCGTCAATTTCCTCCTTCTCCTTGTTCTCGTAAACATTTTGTTTCAAAGAATTTTCCTCGCTGTTAACAACCATAACAACATTAAAACCATAACAACAGTGCTTATATCAAAGCAAGTATTATAAACGTGGATATTTGAAATGTGGCGAATACCACTATACTACTCCAGAATATAATTAGATGCATATATTATCACAGACAACAAGTTTGTTAATGTTATTAACAATAATGAATTAAATTGGCATACATGAAAAGAGTAAGGACATGAAAACGAAGGGAAATATTTATTGGGGCAATAAGTTTTGCTCGGTAAGTTGCGTTAGTATATATTTGGCTCCACATATGGGAGCTCGTAGACCCCTCATCCGAATCCCAACTCTTTTAAAAAGATATTAGTTTTAAAGTACGCAATGAGAGTACCCTTGTTAACATCATAAAAATAAGGGAGGATCTATGCATGAGTCTACAAAGAAGAATTTTTATGAATATTGATAGTAATGGCAGCCAAAGACATTCACGTGTGTTAGAGAACCCCTTATAAATACCAACAATCACGTCAGTTCACGTCAGACAGGGGTTCAAATTAGTTATCAACAAAATACAGTCGATTTTATGACAATGGAATTTTATGCATACGTATATGTATATATTTACCTCCGCCGAAGGAGGTATTGTTTTCACTGGCGTTGGTTTGTTGGTTGGTTTGTTTGTCAGCAGGATAACTCAAAAAGTACGGAACGGATTCGGATGAAACTTTGTGGAGTTGTTGGAAATGCCAAAAGGAACAAGTGACTTTTTTTTAGCATCTCTGAGTACTTGTTTAAGATGCAAAATGAGCTAAATACTAATAAATATTTCAAGTTAGCCTACTCTGCCAATAGATGTCGCTGTGCTGTGCTCTCAAAGAGGAGAGCACAGCACAGCGACATCTATTGGCAAATGACAAAAAGACAAGTGATTCATTTGGTGGGGATCGCGGAGGTTTGCACTCTCTGAGTCCTCTAGTTTATTATGAGTTTCTTAGAGCGGAAAAGAAATGATTTGATCAAATAGAGTAAACTATGAATCAAGCATATTGATATTCAAAAAATTTCCAGAATAATTAATTTCGTTCAACAGAAATAAAGCTTATGCATGAAAGAAAACAAAAACGCAGAAAACTACTATGGAATAATTACCTCAAATATATTCCGTGTTCGAGAACAATGAAATATATCCAAAAGCATTTTTGAACTTATGATGCATTAACTTTAAGACGGCCATGGTCCTGTCTCAAAGATCCTTAAAATAACAAAAATGGTCTATTGGAACTATATATATATATATATATGCGCCTCAAGTGGTCAATGATATCACCTTTTATGCTCTTTATTTTTGCTGTTTTGACTCAGGTTGCATTATATTTATTTTCAAGAATAGAAAGGAATGTTGTTGGCCTTCAAAATTAATATATAAGGATGACTTGTGGTAGATGTAGATGGAAGGGAGACTACTCATATCATCGGCTTAGAAATGAATGACATTGACTTTTCTCACGGGTTTCTCGTAACTACGCATATTCCAAGGCTGGGAAAATGATAGCAAGGGCTACATAAAAGTCATTGGTAGTACATGGCAGGCAAAGTAAATTTATTATGAAGCGAGAAAAAGGATAGAAACTGAGATACAATGAATATATTTTTATGTATTTATATAGTACAATTATTATATATTTTATATAGTACAATTATGTATTTTATATAGTACAATTATTTATTTTATATAGTACAATTATGTATTTTTATAGTACATTATTATGTATTTTAAGCAGTACAATTCAAGTACCGTAATAAGGTGTTGTAACATTAATCTAAGACATGTTTCGTGATCAATATATATTTTATCACAATTTCACATGGAATCCTTTGACCATTTGTTCTTTAGCCATTTCTGCCGGACACCTCCGAATGTTTATGGGCCATTCATATACTTCTTTAAACTCGGAAAATGTGAATTTTGAGTCCGGCGTGGAGGAACGCCAAGCAAAATATATAATAAATAAATATTAACATGTAATACATATTTAAATGAGTAAAAAGGATCATTATTGGGTAGGATTTTTTGGTTGTCAAAAAAAAACTCCTATATAATTAAGGATAGCCAGTATCCTTTGTACTTTGCAAATCGTATGAATGACATTTCTTCAAAACTAACATTTCTACTAAATAGCTCAAATATGTGGAAATATATAGTTTTTACTAAAGCGTTAAAGTAAAGTAGCGCATGCATAACATAATTTTTTTCCTTTTTTCACAAAAGGAATTGGCCAAATTTTAGTTCTTCTTGGGTCCGTAAGGGGCACTTTAATGCTAGAGTTCTTTGAAAAGAATAACAAAGTCCTTATATTATTTATATTTGGAATCTCGCACAATGTTGTAGTGATTTGATATATTTCAAATCAACCAACTTAATCCCTTTCAACCGGTTTAAATAGGATTGTGACGTAATTATATGGACTAGCGACATCTAACGTTAAAGAAAATAACCAAAATTTAGGCCAATTTTTTTTGCTTACTTTTTCCTTGCATGCGCTACTTTACTTAAACGCTTTAGTTTTTACTTGATATTTATTTGTTATTTTAGTATCAGTGTTCCACCCATCGATCACTGTAATAACAACTTGATATGAAAAGAAACATCCACCAACTTGAAGATGTCAGCAGTAATGTAGGTAAATTGGTTGCGAAACTACATTGTCATAGAATAATAGGGGATAGAAGAAGGGAAATCCTTCAATGAATACCAGTGACGTCAGGATATATTCATTCTTTAGAAGAAAAAAACCATTAATGTCCCCTTAATTGCGGCACCGTTTTTTTCTTGCATCCCCCTCCCTTTAACTAATAGGGCTTGATATTTGTATGTTGACTGTTCAAGGGATATTACTAATTCCTTCCTTCTCCTCTGTATATGTAACATCTTAATTTAGCCAAGGAATACTTGTTTCTAGTATTTCTTGATTTAGCATTCCTTTTTCCTCCTCTTATTCAGACCATTGTGGATCCAGTTATTAGTTAAGTCCTCGGTGGCTCTACCTCAGAGCAAAAAATAACAAACACGAACTCATTATGGAAACATATAAAATAAACGAATTTATTTAATATATTATTAACAAGAAACGTAGAAATGTTTATGGACAGTAAGAATGATAAAAAAGAAATGCAAAAACAAATATAAAAATTGATAAATTTACGACGTTTTGGATGCATCCAGATTTGATTGTATTGAATATCCTTTTTAACAAGCCAAGATCTTCACTTAAGACATTTATGTTAAAACATAAAATCCCAATGTTATGATTTTATTGGTACTTATTTTTTTTACGTTGGATTAGATGCTAAAGGAAAAAGAAAAATTAAATACGAGGTGCGTTCAAAAACACATCTGACCGATAAGTTAGCTTAGTAAGGGAGCATTGTATTTTGATATTTGTTTTAAGCGGGGGCCCATCCACATCTAAAAGGCTGCCGACATATGGCTATCTAGAAGAACGATGGTCTGATTAACGTGTTCACCAGCTAAATGTATGACAAGGTTCCCAGTGATGTGACACTTCTGAGGGAAGAAGTCTGTGCGTGGTGTTCGAGATATAAATTCCTTGAGTCGATTAGCCGATTATAGACCCCAATTTATCATGAACATCTGCCAAACAATGAAGATAATAAAAATTATGATATTTTACTTAATTTTCTTTGGACTTCACCAGAACGACACAACAATTGATTTGAGCACTTCTAAATCTGAATAATGTATATTTATTGGATAGCCATAGGTCGGCAGCCTTCCAGATGTGGATACATCTTAATTTATTTATTTTCATAAATCAGAATAAGACTATAAGCTATATATACAAAAAATATGATCATATAGAATTTATATTCAAAATAAACTCGTCGTGATGGTTTTAGATCTAGGGGCATCAGAACGTTAAAGTCACTTTATTTGCAACTGATAATATGGAAGAAACCAAAATCGCTAAAGCAAAAAACAATGAGTCGATCTAATACAACTTCGAATGAGTTTGACAGATAGACATATATATATATATATATTATATATATATATTTATGTCAAAAACTTCCGGAAAAAGTTATGCGTCTGACTAAGCAAAAAAAATCCATATTACTCTCTTTGCTAAAAAGCCGATGAAGGTTTTAGTATTCTTTGATATACATATAGTAGTAAGGCCTAGCAAGCTCTGATTCAGATTTGTAATGAATATATCTGTTAAAATGGACCTTGTGTCGGGAATCAAGTATTAGATAAATCTAAGATTGTATTTAATTTATTGGCAAATAAAATCAATGAATGAAATCATTCTTGAAACCCTGTGATATCTTTTTTTTGCAATCAATGAATATTATTACACTTACATCTTTAGATCTTAGTGCTTAGTTCTTCCCTTGTGTTTATAAGAAGCAAAATAGTGTTTTTATAAGTGGAATTGGTGTAAAATATACTTAGGGCAGTGGTTCCCAAAGTGGGGGGCGCACCCCCTAGGGGGGTGCAGAGCAATGCAGGGGGGGGGGGAGAAAAAACGAATGAATGAAAATATAGATACCGTAGACTAAATAACACTGCTAGAAAATGGACAAAAACAAAAAAAGGTTGAGGTTTGTATTAATTACAATGTGTGAAATAAACTGCAATGGACTTTGAGTATATTCTTTATATGGAAATGTGTGTATATTTTTTGGGGGGAGGGGGGCGTAAAAATTTCTTATGTACCAAAGGGGGCCCAGCAGAAAAAGTATGGGAACCACTGCTTTAGGGATACTTGAAGGGTCCTGGAAACAATTATTGCTATATTAATTAGGGTGTTCATATATTTTTTAAGAAATGGCTCTATTTCAATGTAGTTTCTACAACAACAAAAAATATGCTTTTCTTCCGGTTAGCCTACCACTAATCACATAGACTAAGCGACCAATGGCGAAGCAAGGCATTTATAAATTTTGTGGAGTTTTCCCATATTTTTTTTCTAGTAGCCTTATACAAGGATTAAAGTCTTAATTTTATAATAACTTTTTAAGATATATTTCTACACCATCTTATCCTAGATGATGTATTGTCGTTTATTTAGTGACTAAAATACAAGATCACACAAATTGTAAGATAACCAAATGTTGTAATATCAGTACCATTTTTCATAAAAATACCATTAGCTTTTTCACTTAAATGTTAGTTATTAGTTTAACACATAATAAAAAATAAGGAATGGCTGATTGTCTTCATTTAAGACTTCAAATCATGAGTTACTGAGTGACCAAAATCCAAGATCCACTAAAACAGGGTTCCTTCAAATATAACGAATATGGGCATGATTCGGCCTCAAGTATAGTTATTTCTATGAAATCTATGATTTATTATTATGGCATATTGAGATTAGTCTCCTAAAAAGCTTTAAGATGTATGCTTGAATGGTTGAAAGTACTAAAGAAAAGTTATTTATACATTAGCACAATTGCAATTAAGATCAAATGTTATTCAAGTTAACTCCCTGGTTCCTGGAACAAATACAGTATTCAGTGTTCGGGTTACGTCAATTAAAGCTATTAAAATGACAGTTACCGTGACTGCATGATTTATATGCATGAAATATATGTGTATGGATGTCCAGAAGAAATGAGCCAGGAAAATACGGCCTAGGAAGAAATGACCCAAGATAGAAGAGGAAAATGATGATTAATGAAAAAATGGTCCAGCTATTGGATAGGCAATTATTTGAGTTGAATGCAACTAAATATTGTAGGAATACTATTTTTCATAATAATTGAGTAAATAATGACAAAATATAATTTACATTTTTGCAATTGTACACAAATGACTTCCATGGTGTTATTATTAGACGGGGCAAAGATATATTTAGGACATTTTTACCATGTGTCATTATTTTCCTTTTCTATCTTGGGTCATTTCTTCCTTCCTCGGCTATTTCTTATTAATATCGTTCATTAAAGGTTCATTCGTATTAAATAGACCCACAGTGATTATAAATACGAAAGGAAGGTTTAATGTTTTCATTTTGAATAATTTGCTTTCAATTACTAAGCAATGAGCCAATTTTCTGCTTATGATTGACCTAAATACAACTTTTTTTAATTATTTATGCAATTTTTGGGTTTGAATGAAAGCAAGGATACTAAGTCATTAGTGATTAAGCAATTGTAAAAATATGAACTGATCAAAGTAACTATACATGAATACATTTCATAAATAGCAAGTGGAACCTCCTTGCTTACAAGTCGATAAAAAAAAGAATTAAATAACATTTTTATGTTCATGTTTCCAAAAATAATCAATGTATAAAAAGATAATCCAATTTATGATATAAAAATCTGTCAATTGTATACAGCTTTTTGCTTCAACAAACCTTCTAAAAAGTTACTATTTAGAAATAAAAGATCAACATCTTATGAGACCCAAGACCTTTCAGCTTCCTTAAACTCAGAAAATCACGACACTACACATAAAATGTATGCAAATTGCGTCTGCAGGAGAATACATACGCAGAATAACAAAGCACTGTTAATTTTCGAAGCATAGAAGTACACTGAGACCTGATTTTTGGCTTCTTAAAACACTTATATCTGGTTGATATGTATTACAAATACAATAATATTACTGCTTCCTTTAAACCTGACATGATTATATATACATAAAATTTATTCAAAAACATCCTTTGAGGCTGTTGTCTTTAGAACAATGGGGCGACTGGAAGCGGAGATCTCAGGAGTCCGCAAATGCAAAGTCTTAAACAACTCTTCCAGAACTCAGAATGTAATCAGAAGAATGTCATGCATGAAAACACCAATGTTTTCTTGCAAGGAATCGATTGTTTTAAGCAAGGTCTGTTATTTAAGGTCGGGCAATACAAAAACACAACATGTAATCCTAGCAGTATAACTACAATGACGTCATTGGAGAACGATTATGTCATTATCTATATATACGCTCTCCCTCATCAAAATATATATATATATATATTGGTTGGAATATTTACATATATATAAAATTATGCACAAAAAAATCTGTTAAAGCATTTTTGGTTGGGAATTATTGATAGTAGTAATTTTTCTTAACCTTTCCTTTATATATGAACGAAAAAGTACTCAAAATGGGCTCAGTTTATAAAATAAAACTAACCAACTCATTAATGCTCATAAAGCTTTTTGACTAATAAGCGGCCCCGTCAGTAGTTTCCTTTAAAAATGCATTTTATAAAAAAACGTCATCACTAGGTAGACTTTTTTTAAAATATTTTCTAAATAAAAAACCTTCACCAATCCATAGGCATTACATGTTTTTTAGAATTCTTTTATGAACAAAACGTCAGCACCTTTTCTGAGATTTTTTTTTTATAAAGACAAAACGTCGTCACTTTTTGTAATATGTGAACGTCAACGCTATACGGCAAATTTGGACACGCAAAAACATTGAACGAACACTATTTAATTTATGTAACGCGACTCAAAAAAAAGCGTCTCCGCTCACAATCCTTACTTCAAATCAATAGGAATTCAAATGTCAAGTCCATAAATATGCATGGCTCAAGCAAATGCATGTCTGTGTGATATATATATATATATGATATAGATATATATATATTTATATAATATATATATAATAAGGGAACCGTCAATAGTATGTTTGAATGTGATATAAATGTCATGGGATTCAATCTGTCGAAAAGAGAAATCTGTTTAAAAAAAAAATGAAAAAACCCTTGAGCCATGAAATAAACTAACTCAACGCATGAATGAGAATATAAGAGATGCAACATAATGGGAACCTAATACATCAGCAGGAGCACCAGACATTGTGATGGACTTAAAAATTATAACCGATGAGAAAAGCAGGAAATTGAACATTGCAAAAGAAAAAAAACGGTTGGATTTTCAAATTTTGATATTAAATCCTAAGGTATAATGAAAAAGGTAGTTCTCGCAAACTCATCAAAAGATTTTTTTATTAGGTAAATCACTTTATGTATACGTCGTCTTGTAGGAATGGTAATACATTTATCTTCAAATATGATGAAACAAAATAAAAACTATTCTTTAGGACTGCTTTATTTAATAAGTATTAGAGCCGTCCATTCAAAGGATTCGCAAATGAAATGAATGTTGGCCCACGAGGATAGACCATTTCTGTTATGAAGGAGTAGTTCTTAGCTCTGAGTTGATGCCCTCACTTCATCAACAGATATTGAAGTGATGCTTTATTTCCTAATGACAAATGTATTGATATTTTCACTTTTCTTACAACCAAGTATGGAGAGAGTAAAATTGGTACACAACTTACATTATAAAACGATGTCACATGTGATTATAAAGGCGGATTCCCTCACACAAGACTACCAAAATACGGGAGATGCATCTTGATTAATTAATATATTTTAATCAATGCAACCGTCCACCTGAGACATTCTACTCAGCATTCTCTCAGTCCAGGTCAATTGGAATTAGGATGTGCTAAGAGACAAGCAACTGCATTTCCTTACATCCTGTTCATCGCTCCTCAAGAATCGCTTGAATCATTCTATATATAGGACTAGCTAAGATGGCTTACCTTGGAGACGATCAAATCGAGAAGAGAAACCATTCTGCACTTTTGGTTTAGACACATTCACACATATACAAACACAAGGGATCACAGGAGAACACAAGGAGGGGGGATCGGATAATACAGGGGCTCACTAAGAAGACCAGCGGGAGAGAAACTCACGCATACATTATCGACACGCACTCTGGAGCATTCCTTAGAAAAGGAATCGAATTTGCAAAATTGGAGTCATGGATGAAAGCTACGTTCAATCGCCAATGGCAGTCAACCGTCCACCAATTAAGTAGTGTAATACTGTGAGAGGCTAAATTGAATCCTATTCACTGAAAAACAAATCTCGTCTGAGAATTTCCCAGCGCGCTCCAGGTAAAATACATTCTCTAAGCCACATTGAGTAGTTGTAGTAGTATTCTTCTCATCATCAGTTCACCAGGATGATGACGAAAAACGAGGTATTCTCTCTTTCACTCCCTCTTATTTGTAATAAATGTAGCCGTAGTACTATATTAATGCGCGTGAGACACCCTCAACTACTAGGAAGAAGACAGTGGTGCTCCCCTGGAAGGTACTATATTTATTATTTTGTTTTAAGAAGGAGCAGCACCACATATGACGAGGGATTTGCCGCGCGAGGAAGAAAGAACCACTTGGTTGTGGAGGAATTCCTACCATTTTTTTCCTCCCTTTTTTGCAGCATGTTATGACGTAGTAGCCCTTGGGAGGTGTTGTATGTGGTGTGAGTAAAAGAACTCCTTACATTGTTATGTGTGGTGTTCTTTTTTCGCGCGGAATTTTCCCATGTGCTGAGTCAGCTAAAAGTATCTATTTATATTCCGAAAGAACTTTATAAACAAGTATATTGAATAGTTTTAATATACAAATAATACATTTATCAGAGGCCAAGCATCTGTGGGATTTTTAATTTCGTGAATATAGATAACAATCTGGTGCCTTTATCTCGAATGTGATTGGGTAAAAGACAATGAGTTTGATTAATAATAATAACAGTTGATATTATGAAATAAGGCGTTACTTCAGCTGGAGCTGTTAGTGTGTGAACATCAACTCAAAAGAGAATTATTATTTATTCTTAAAACAGTAGTTATCTTCCGCAATGGAATTAATGTCATTTGAATAGTCCCTCTGGTGTCACTTAACTTAATTAATTAGATAAAGCAATAGTGGCGCTCAGGAAAAGTATGATATTTGTATTGTTTGCTCATGCAAAATTAAAAGAAAGGAAATTGTGTGATCAAGTTATAGTCGAGTTGTTTTTATTCGTTATTAGTTTGCGAGAACTTCTATAATGACATCATTATATTATGTTTAGATACCCTTAATATCAGTTGAGGGATTCTATGCTCACGTTAATAATGGTAGAGCCAATTAAGGTTTTTTTACATCTAAAATAACTCATTGTTGTTTATGTCGGACTCCATATGGATCCAACGGACTTTATTACCAGAGGGATTTGCAGGGATTCTTCTAGTACTTCAAAATTAAGAATGAGTTATTTATGTTAGTCAATTCCATGTCAATCCTTTTAAATCTTACGCTTTGGTGTAAGACTATAAACTCCTTCTAAAGGTGGCAATGCGTTCAATATTGCAAGGACATTCGTAGGAGTAACAATAAGATGTGATCTTACAACTTTTGGATGACCTGAAGGCCTCTGTGTAGGAAGAACTACATGGGCTGTAACAATCGTCACCATAATGTTTACTATATATATTTGAAGTTTTAAAGTGTGAAAGTCCTTATCAGATTATCTATGGAAATGAATTGTTATAAATATTGATGTGAGATCTTGGATTGATTTGAGTTCATTTCATAACAGTTAGTTAAAAAGGAGTGTATGTTTGCTCAATTCGTTGATACCTTCTAAGAAGCTATTGAGTATATGTTCCCTCTTTGACGTTGCTCTAGATTCCTTGCAGATTGGCTAGTATAGCCCTTAGAATCCTCATCTTTATGCAATGATTCTAGGTGAAATATGATCCTCAGACTGCATTGCTCTGATATTTGCAGCATCGGATCTAGGATGAAGTGTGTGAGTGTATGAGTGAGTGAGAGAGAGAGCGGTATTACAATGTTATCCATTGAGCGGAGTTTCTTACATGCACGGTATGCGTGTCTAAAAAGGAACGGCAGAATATCAAATAAGTTGTTTTATAGATTTATGTGAATTTTGAAAAAAATATTTCAAATATTTAAACATAAATACGAAAAAAGCTGATCATGCGTATTATGTTTTCGACTCAATTATGACTTGTATTGAAGTGGTCTAATGTTTATCTGTTCCAGAACAGTACTTATAAATTTATTTAGTAAATTAAAAACTTTTTGATAAATACAACTGGTTCATATACCTTTTTTAAGTAATGATGCCACTCTTAACAATCTTAATGAATTCCAAATTCCCAGAGAATTCGCTTAATCATGTACGATAAGTCAAATATGCAAAATTTCAGTGTATGTGTATTTTTATCATATAGTGTTCTACATGTTAGTACACCTAATTTATCAAAGCTTGGATTTGGTAGTTTAAACTCCTCCATATACATTGGTAGTCGTTACAGCTTCCAATCAATATCGGCATTTTTTATCTACATATTTCATATCTGTTTGTTTTTATTTATAGAATTAATATTGGAGCAAATCATATATGTAATTAAAGATTATGTGTCTTTATGTTCGAGATATCAGATTCAGAGTTTTTACAATAAAATTCATCGGTTTGTTACAGTTTTATTACAAGAAATCATTTTTTATAAAAAAAATTTTGTAGTTACTTTTTAATTTACCGCTACCAATGTCACAACTCATGCATCATCAAATATATTCGGTAGTTCTGTAAAACGCAAAATGATGGACATCGTTATCAGATACTGCTGGCAGTATGGATCTACCGAAACAGCCATGTCAATATAAAGTCTTAGTTCAACAATTCATCTAAGATGATGGCATTTAAGACCTAACACAAATAATTATACATTTATTGTAAGCTCAAAGTCACAAACGTAAGACCCTCAACGTAGTTAGGTAAGTGTTAAATATGGAACAAAACTTATTTTCATATAAATTGTGCAAATTAAAACATAATTTTATTCTTGAAATTATACTAATGATTTCCTTGTTGTAGTTATTAAGCAGAGCAAATGCTGGTCATTTTTTCATGTGTCATCATTTTCCTCTTCTATCTTAAGGTCATTTCTTCCTGGTCCATTTTTCCTAGTCCGTATTTTCGTCTGTCATTCCTTCCTAATATATCCTTCTAAAGACACAAAAAAATCTCAAGAATAAAAATGTAATTTTGACTGTGCCCGCACACTAAAGGAGATGTACCAGCTCGCCGAGGAGTCCAAAGCTAAGAAGACACCCATGGAAGCTCCTCAATGCTTGAAAATATTTGATATTTTCTGTAAATTCAACTTATTCAATAATAAAGATTTTAGCTCCTAAGTAACTAACTTTCACCGGCTGATACCGGATGAGGTTCCGGTGGGTGTACCTAGGAGTAACAAACAAAAATGAAAGGATCATATTTGAATATCTAATGTAAAAATAATTATGTAAACATTAACGAATCTACAAATATTCAACTATAATTTCATAAATTTACTCCAAGGATAAAATATATTTGCAACATTTTTTACCACTTAGGAATAATACATTCATAATTATAATTCACACCATTTCCTTTATATTCATTCAATCATTATTCCCTTTCAATGAGCATGTTCATTATATAACATTCATAAACAAACAAAATTCATTCTTTGGACTTTATTTATATTATACTTGTACATACATAAGAGCAATATAATTACTAGGAATGGAAATCTGGAGCTTAGCCTGTTGCTAATAGATTCTATAACTATTTTGGCCGTGAAAAGAGAGGGGGATAAAGAGAGGGATAGAAGGAAAGAGAGAGGGAGAGAGAGAGAAAAGAGGAGGAAAGAGAGGGAGAAAGAAAAATTGAGAGAAACTTATCTCTCTCTCCCTTCCTTCTATCCCTCTCTTTACCCCTCTCTCTTTTTCACGGCCAAGAACAGTCATAGAATCTGTAAGCACCAAGGCTAAGCTCCAGATTTCCATTCCTAATAATTACCATTGACTAGCATTTGGTATCACAAGTATTGGATTTCAGCGAAAAAGAAGTGCAAGGAGGCTTTTTTCTTACTTCTTTTTCGAATTAATACTTCAAAGCTTTTCAAAACAAATATTTTTATCCATGACAATTAAGACTTTTCAACAAATTATTGTTCCTTATTTTCATCATAAAGAGAGCAATACTTCCTGGGAATGTACATAGGATAATAATAGGTTTTCCCAAGAGTCACAGCTGTGCAGTTTTAACTTCCGCTGCAACAGCTTCTGTGTCCACAGAGAAAAAAATAATTATGATACTACATTCCTACTTATTATCACGTCTCTGCAAAGTCCTCATTCATCATGTCTTCAAATGGGATGCAAAATAAGTATTGCTCTAGTCATTAAATTCATTTTCCTTCAGTATGTGCTTCTCTAGAGGAAACAATATTTATTGCGTGTGTGTTGGAGCGGGGAGGAAATTGGCGGGAAGACCATTATTGTTAGGGTAAGAAAAAGGTTGTTCTGCAAACTCACCAAAAAAAAAAACATCATTTTCTCTTCTGATAACAGATTTTTCTTATTTTTCTACGTCGATACTCAGAGAAATGATCCATTTATCGACAAATATTTAAAAGATAAACCGTTTTTTCCATGATCAGTCAGTTCCTTTATTCAATAATAATAATGGGTGGAATAGGGAGAGTGTAATCAAAGGATTTGTAAATGGCAAAGATGCCCATGGGAAGGCACATGATTTATAAGGAATTTCTTATGAGTGATGAAGTTAATGTCAACTGGTTTTTATTAACTCCTTTCTTTTGGTTCAACCAATCACGTCGAAAAAATAGAACCTTTTTTCATTCCTATGTGTCTCTGTACATACAAAGTAATTAACTACACATCCTTGATTAGCTATCCCTCTCAATCGTGATTTATGGTTGTTTATAAATTTATGTAATGAATTACTGTATATGAAATAATTAGTGTGGATTCATTACTGAGCAAATATATGAATGGGATATACGATGGTGTTGGTACGTGGTATATATATATATATATATATTATCACAGGAAACGACCGGGACACCTTTTTCGCCAGGACCCGGGCCGGGACTTACTTATTTTTTCAAGGCCGGACATAATAAATATTTTCTTTCCTTCGACATTCTAATCAAAATCTCTAAAAAAATGAAAAACGTTTTTTTAAAAAGAATCTCTAAAAAACTGTTGACGTTTTTTATAGAAAAGAATCTCCAAAAACAGTGACGACGTTTTTTTATAGAAAAAGAATCTCAAAAAGTTTCTGAAGTGATTTTTTTTTCTTGACAAACGAAATATTGAAAAAATATTGACGTCCCAGCCCGGTGTTTAAAAACCCGGAAATCGGGCCGGAACGCTCAAAAAACAGCCGGTACCCGGGCTGGCCGGTACCCGGTCGTTTCCTGATATATATATATAACTGAAGGTTTTTGGATATATAAGAGTTCTGTAGAAATATAGTGATAAAATTTGTGAAAGTATTTGAGGAGTGACTCCATAGTTGTCTTTACAGAGGAAGCCTCTCGTATTAGACAAATTTTTCTAAATATTCCAAGAAACAAGGATTTTTGTCTATCCAGCAAATGCTCTAGGTTAGTCTTCTTACGAATTGATCTATTTCAATGGCCGGGCAGGTATTGAGTTCAATAAATAGATTATTATTTACAAATGTTTGATATAATTTATACAAATGTATAGGCAACAATTAAACAGTTGCAGAGTAAACTTATTAGCGTACACTATAATTTTAAAGCATGTGTAGAGTAAAGTTCGTGTATATAGAAAAACATTCGTATTATTATGTTTTAATGTGTTGAATCAAATTCGAATATGATGGCTTAGTAGTTTAATGATAGATCATGAGCGTATGACTCAAATGATAAAAGCTTGTTTTTCGGGAAGGCTTTGCCGTTTAATCGATCGGAGATAGAAAGCGAGAAAAAATGCGTGTCTATTGGTGTTTGGCAATCGATTCTTTTTTTTAATTTTTCATCAGAGAACATGGTATGGGAACCAGGTGCTAACACGGTGACTATATTTTATTTTAGAATATTAACATGAATTGTTTAATGGTCTACTTAATAATAATGAAGCATATATAGCCGTCCATGATTTGTTTATCTATAACATATTTTACGTCTTTGAAATGAATATGACCGTGCACTCTTGTAATCAAAGCCGATCGATCCCTATACATTGAAAGTCTAGCGAATGTTCGATTAGTCTCATCATAATAAAGATATTTGAGTAGAACAGTACCATAAGGTGATTTAGTGAACCCATCATCAAAAGCCAGATCATTCGATAATCAAAAACCTTCTTTAATCTTTTATGTTGCTTTTTATTTTTAAAAGTCGGAAAAAATATCCGATCATGAGGGGGCCCTTGTTAAGGACACTGCAGGCAAGTGCAGGTGCAATCTATTTGGGGGTACCCCTAAAAAGAAAAGGAATAAAGTTTAACGATAAAACCAGAGATAACGTTCAAATGGTGTTCTACTCTGCACTTGTTTATATTTGTGTTTGTGATTAGTTATATCTTGTATTGATCATAACCATCTTTTTTATATTTTGTTAATCGTTATTTAAATGATAAAAAGTTTGTTACTATATAATTCTAGTGCCTTTATTGGTGTTATTGTCTTCCGATAGAGTGTTTGCTCAAAATTTAAAAGTATCGAGGACGACCTTCGCTCCGAGTCCACAAGCCTAAAATACTTTATCAAAAACTATCGCTTAAGCAAGTAGAACAGACATGATAAATTATATCATTCCTGTGCCTAATCATCTCATTTACGTCTTCATCATGTTTCCGTTTGCAACCAATATTATGAGTAAAAATATAATCAAATAGCGTCCAAGCATTGACCAAATGTATGTGCTCACAGTGCTCAAATAAACTCTCAAATGAATAATGGTAAATGAAGGGAGAGTCATTTTCAGGAAGTGGTTGAGAGAGAAAAATCATGGGCCTTGCCTCTTTATGTCCTTTGATTTATTCATGGACACCTGAATGACGTATTAATACTTCATACAAACCCTGAAAATACAGAAAATAAAAGGGAATGCGATACTCAGTATATTAAGGCGTGCTCAATCTCAATGTTGATGTTCGATTCCCGAGAGAGGAGGGTCAACCTCATTGATAATATTCTAGGTTCGATAGACTAACGCTACAATATTTTTTAAATTCAGTCGAATGCAATTCTAGAACCAACTAGCCAAAAAAAAAAATCCCAATAATTTGAAGGGAGTTATTATCTTATAAAAATATAAAATGGGCAAAGGATTCCGGCTTTTCTAAACTTGGATCGCCCCTAAAATAGCCACTGTGAGTTCCAAAATGATGGGTGATACTTTCTTACGCTTTTAACATATTTTTATCGATAAAAATTATGTTAATAATAAAGAGTGTTATAAAACACGAAATAACTTATTACTCATGAAAGTGGCTTGTTTTACGGTACTATTAGATTACTGGTTTTATTTATGCTTCATTAAAAAATACATTTGAAAGAGCTATCAGATGGACACCATATTTTTAATGTCATAATGTTAATTGTGGCCTTGTAGTTTGACCTTGAATTTTTTTTTTTTCCCGTCGGTTATAATTTTTTTACTTCAGCTATCAAATGTTTAAAATAAATAACATGAATGAACATTGTAGAACATATTTACTGTCAAGAGAGAAATTTAAATTAGATTTAACTATTGGAATTGAATACTGTGCCAAAATACTTTGACGCATCAAAGCGAAAGTTTGGTCATTACGGATAGCTACTCCTAGTATTGATCGCACCATTATTGTCCCCTGAGTAAGAACACCAAGGAAGTTGAGGCCAAAAATATCATTTTTTCCACTTGTTTTATAATGTATATACTATATTTTGTTTGACTTTCATGGACTAAGATTAAATTGGATTAAAAACTATATATGCGTATAACTAACATCAAATAAGTTTATCTTTTATGCCATATTTTAAGAATATAATAGCTATATAATCTAAATATGTATAATAATATCAATATATATATATATCTATATATATATATAAGGCTTTACCTCCAGGGCTTATATATAGATATAGTATATAAGCTACTTATTCTTAAGTAATATCATAATATAATGATTATAATCAAACATTGTTCAACGTTTGATTATTAATCATTAATAAGTTTCATTTTTCATCCCTTATTTAAAAAACAAGACTTTTCTATCAAAGCATTTCATGAACAATGTAAATGTTATTCATACCCATAATGAACTGGGATTGTACGTTTAGTGTTTGTACATCGTAAGGGAGCATGTAATCATGCAGATAAATGCAGGATTCTTCATGATTAAGCATCCCATTTGCATCCCCGAAGTTACCATTTTTTTCGGCAATTTTGAGAGTTTTAGGTAGCTTAATACTATAACAACATGAAACTTCTTCAGGACTATTAATTTCCTCCACCCCCTTCTCTTTTTTTCTTTTCATTGTTTTCCTTATTACATGAATGGAAATTTTAAAGTAATATTACTTTTAGGCACGTTGAGTCTTAAATTGTATATGTAGGTCATTTGTGGAACCTAGTGGATTTCATGTCGTTTACAATATCACCAAATATTTCAATAAAAACCTGGCAGAAATGTATTGAAAAATTAAAAATTTAACCTAAGTGCCATTTACTATATATTATTATACTTTTAGTTTTCCATATATCAACAATATAGAAATACACGTTTCGTTCAAATTAAATCCTGGACCTAGCACTTGAATGATAGGACTAGTTATTGGATGAGGAATACATAGATCATTGAGGAATACACTATTTGACTGTATTCTATCGATGCAGGGATTTTGAGAGGCCAACTACGCGACATTGGGAATTCCATATTTTTGTGATTGTCGTACTATAAATACAATTATAAATATTATGCTATAAAGTTCTCTCATAAATTTCTTCCATGGATACGGGATCCATGTATGATTTTTTAGCAAATGAAAGGGCAAAAAAGATTGAGGATGAGTTCAGGGGACATCACAATGAAATAATACATCTGCTGGTAGGAACGTTCAATAAAACAGTAGATATACATATTATTTTTATTTATGAGAAATTGAGCATTGACATCTGCGTGCAGGAGGTATATTTTATATATATTACACTCCATGTCAACTGCCAAAAAGTGATTAAAGTCAACCTGCTCCGTCTATGATTGCACTCGCATGTGAAAGTTGAGAGTGGATAAGAAGGATACTGGCGGGGATCTGTTACTGTCTTTAAAGTGGAAAACACTTGTTGGAAAAACATATGTGAGTTTTAATCAGATATAATGTTGTTTTTTTGGATCCAGTATAATAGATATTTAAAAAGATAATATGAGTTTTTTTATTATACCAAGCTAGACATATATATGAGTATTCAGGTTTTGAAGGTTTGTTCAATTGGTATTGATTGATTGTAAAAAAATATACCATCTGTAGGCTTTGATATTCAGTCATTGGGTTGCAATACCATTATCAAGAATCTACAGATCGACAAAAATCAGTATTGATTTTGAAAGATCAAAATAATTGATATGGTGAAAATGTAACGCCCGTACTCCAATCAAGCAGGCGGAATACGAAATAAGATGATGTACTTGTGTTCTCAAGACTGATGTTCTTTATAAAGTGGGTTCCATCAGAAATGTAATTTTTAAATTGCGAATTAGAAGTACTTAAAATAATTCAAATTGTATTATGAATACGCCACTTTGATTATAAGAGGGGATTTTTATCATATTACAAATCTGCATTGATTGTCAACCTGAAAAATATTTTCTGACTTGAGAAGAATGGATCATCCTGCAGTTTGGCAAACATCTTCTCCTTCCACAGTACGCCGATAATTTATACTTCACTTCAAGATCAGTTTGGGAGGGCCGAGAATCTTACCACTGATCCATTTCACAAGAGTTCTTGATATTTCCTATAAGCCTGGTTCCATCCACAAGAAAAAACAATGAAAACAAAATCAAAAGACCAAAAGCAGTGGTTCAGGCGGTAAAGAGTTTCTTCGAAGAAAAACTCAGTTGCTCACTCAAAAAGCTTCTCAGCAACTTTCACACCCACCAAAACAACTTGTGGAGGATCGTACACGATCTTCGATTCCGTTTTTTTTCATTACACTTCAGTTCAATCATTAACTGATAGCCACAAAGCGCGAGAAGGCATTTGGTCAGTGGATTCTGCAGCAAACATCTAACATGTTGATAGATCATTTTGACTGACGACAAGTTCTTTTGCCTCCATCAAAAACACAAAGAAAAAACGACAGAGTGTGGACAAATGAAAATCCTCGAAATATCTGCGAAACAAATGATAGGAATGAGGTTAAGGTAATGATGTTTATTGCTCCAATCGTTCATGCATTCCTTGAAGTTGATGGCAATTTGTCTTGGTTAATGGTGTTTCATATCCATATTGCTCAGGACATAATTGGGCCCAGGCTGCAACTCGTTCTTTGCTTTGGTGGATGCAACGGCGCTCCACAATTGCACAAATGCAGCTTTAGAATTTCTAAATGCAAAGTTTCGAGGCGAGTCATCTGCAGAAGGACGCAAAATCCTGGCCAGTTCACAGTCCAGATCTCAACCCTTTGACTTCCACTTCTGGGCTGCAGCACAAACTCGAGTTTATAAAGATAAACCAGATTCCATTGAGTCTATCATACAATGTGTCC
>CP045898.1:8734709-8757626 GCA_013387185.1 Caligus rogercresseyi | reverse complement strand
ATATATATAAAGGGTGATTTTTAAAGAGTTGTTTTTTTAATGAATCGAATAAAACAATTACATTTGCAGCATAGAATTCAAAAAAAATTATTGTAATCAATAAATTAGACCTTTGCCATTTACGTTTTAAAGATAACTTCATTTAAATGTTGTCCGCGGTCCGTTTCAAATGGTCCATTCGGAAGGTCCAATTTTGCGTCACTTGTCGAGCAGTTCGGGCTGTATTCTACGAATCACGCGTGTTATGTTATCCTGTATAGGCTTCAATCGTGTTCGGCTTGTCCACATAGACTAACGACTTTACATAAACCACAAGAAATAATCAAGAGGCGTTAAATCGCACGATCTTGGTGGCCAACTTACAGGCCCATTTCGTGAGATAAGCTGCTCACCAAATTCATCCTTCAACATGTTCATTGTTTCCCGAGCTGTGTGGCATGTTAACCAAGTTCACTCAGCGAAATGGGAACAAAAAAGTCGTGTATCATGGCTCGGATAGCGGTCGGCGTTGACGGTAACGTTTCTTCCACGATCATCTTTGAAGAAAAATGGACCGAGAAAAAGAAGAGAAGATGTGGCCGCGATACGGAAAGTCTCCTCTTATAGCTAGTGTGATATATTACAAAAAGCTCTTGTTTTATGTAATTTTCTAAATTAAGATTAAGTGCATTGTGTTCCTAAGGATTTCGGGATTTCTTTTGGATCTCCAGGACTTCTGAGGACGCTTTTTTATCCCCTTTTGGATCAATCCTTGGTCTGGAAGAACAAAGTCAATATCGATTACATCATTTTTAAGGTCAAGCTAAAAGAAGACATTTATTTCCCCTTTAATAAACGTGCTGAGTTGAATGATGTCAGGCCCCCCGCCAGACAAGCCTCCTGAGAGGAGCGTACCCGTCCCCTCTACTCTAGAGCAGTCAAGAAAGGGAAGGAATAACAACAACTGAAGCATATAAAGCTCTCAATTGGGAACGAAGATTTTCTTGGGAGATTTTTGTTGTCCTCATTGAAAATAATGAAGATCCAGGGGCGTAACTATCGGTAAGCAGAGGCGGCAGTTGCTTAAGGGCCCACGACCTCTTAGGGGCCCCCTCACGGACATTTGGTGGATCCCCAACGCAATTGCGTACTAGGGCGTCTCTTACACTTGAGATGGTGCAGTAAATTCCTCTCAAACCCACCTGATACAAGCGTTCCTGGCCGGACCGTATTAATACCACCACTCATGCCAGATTTCAACATGACGGTGTGCCGTTTAAAAACGACACACAGCAATCAGTGGTACTTTAATACTATGTTAGTAACTATGTATAGTTCATTAGACGGTTGGTATAAATACAATCATACAATATGTTTCAAACTGCAATAAAGGTATTAATAGGACGATGTATTTGAGTATTTTATTTTTTACGCTACGACTTGGAATTATGGTTATGATGACTGACTGGACATATTACGAATTACGTACGTAACGTGCGTGCAGCGTGTTAAGACGTCACATCACGTTACACTAAGCCAAAGCGTAGATTAAACCATAACATTGTATTATCGACTGTAGGGTTGCGTGACTATAATGTATAAATATATGTTCCGATAATAACAAATAAATATTACCATACACTATATCTTCTTCGTGCGTGTAGGGATAAGACATTAAAGATAGATTCCACATTATTATTCCAATCTGGATACGATCCCATCAAGGATACAAATACATCAGCGACAATGGATAACAAAAAGAAGTACCAAAGCAAATTTCAGAAAAGAAAAAGGTATGAAGAGCTGCAGGAAGAAAGGAAAAAACTTCCGAATATAAACTCCTTCTTTCAGAGAACCGGAGAGGGAGAGGTGGACGCTGTTGCTGCTACTAGTCGAGTGAGTGAAGATTGCAACCAAGAATAGAACAATAGAGAGAGCGTGGGTGAGGAGGGGGCTGTGAGGCTCGAGCTAGCCCTTGTGTTGCGCTAACAGTGGGTCTGAAAGTGACAGCTCCTTGACCGAAGTTGAAACCCTTCCGGAGGGAGTACCCAACTGACATAGGGCATTTCCCCGAGAGCCTTGATGCAGACGTGAAACGTTTTATAGTGTCGATGGGGTCGTGTAAGAGGGCAGGGTACGATGGTGCCGCTAATATGAGCGGCATATACAGTGGTGTTCAGGTAAGAATAGCTGAGAAAGAGTCGACTGCCGTGTATGTGCATTGTGCCTCACACAACTTGAATCTTATCCTCAATGATGCGGTGAGGATACAAGAGGTGAGACATTTTTTTGATGTTGTGGAGTGCATTTATGTGTTTTTTGGACACAGTAAAGAGATGGGCAATGCTCATAAATGCAGATCGTAGTGGGACAACAGAAACGGCTCCAACATCACACTTAAGAAGTTATGCCCGACCAGATGGGCATCCCGCTACGATGCAGTCAGTGCTCTACGACACAGATATGGGGACGTGATGAAGGCACTGTCAAAAATCGGGCTGACGAGCCATAAGAAAGAGAAGCGGGACGAAGCAGCATCACTGAAACGCGCAATGGAGAAGTTCTCCTTTGTATGTTTGGGTTGTCCTCTAAAGCAAAATCCTGGAGCAAACAAATGTGGTGTCTAAACTTTTGCAGTCTCACGAAGCTGACCTGTCCATAGGAGTCTAGCTACAGGACTGCGCCATCGCAGACCTGTCTGCTTACCGCGAGCACTTCGAAGAGTCCAAACAAGCAGCACAGGCCTCTCGGAGAAGTGGGGGTTAGCAAGGCCTTTGAGAACACTCGGGCGAGAAAGGTGAAAGCGCATTTTGACGAACTGAGTTAAGACGAACGCCTAGCAGATGCAGACTCTTACTTTCGAGTGCACTTCTTCAACGCCTGTCTGGACATCGTCATCTCTCAGCTGACCTAGCAATTCTACGATCAACAGCGGAATGTTTTAAAGCTATACAACCCATGACACTCTGCACCGCCACAGACGACGAACTGTTTCGGCAAGCAGGCAAACTGGTCGACATCTACAGAGATGACATTACTGAAGATTTCCCCATTCAGTTGCTGTCATTCCGTGCTTGCTTGAAACAGCGCATCTCACAAGTCAAGACAGTGCGAGAGCTCGCAAAGATGCTGCTCATAGAGAACAGCTGCATCACAGCAAGTTTCGGAGAGGTTTGTACAGTTCTCATACAGAGCGCTCCTTTCAAAACTAAAGCTAATTAAAAGCTACCTGAGGAGCTCAATGGGACAGAGTCGTCTCTCTGGACTCGCCATCCTGTCGATTGAGAATGCTCGTGCCCGGCAGCTGGTGTACAGGACCTGATCGAAGAGTTTGCGCAGAGTAAGGCCCGGAAGCTACATCTATGATGTGAGTAAAAACTTTATAATATCTTAAAATAGTTATGGATAAAAAAATGGCAACACAACACAGTAGTAGCAAGTGGGGTCCTGGATTGGTCTGTCACGTGTCTATGTGCGCGATCACTGTGTGCGCGCTGTACGACAATAGCCAATCATCGGGCTGGTGTGAAAGAGGCTTCAGTCAGTAGTCTACTGTGAAAAGTGATAACGTTTACAATATACGCTTTGAGCTTTGGCTCGTCTGATTTTTTTCTGGATTTTATGATTTCTGCCACCAAATCACCAAATAGCCTATGTTCTCATGGTGCGCCATCAATGTTTTAGTGGATGTGGTGGTGCACTGTCACCAATGGTTGCATTCAAGGTGCGCAGTCGCTATTTTCCCGTGTGTGATGTGTGATCATATACTACTGAGAATTGCATAATTGTATTTGTTTGGCCAATTTATGGAACTACCGCCCTATCCTGGACCTTAACACCTGTTGTACTTAATATGGGGCCCACGCAGATAATGTTGCTTACGGGCCCATTGATGTGTCGTTACGCCACTGTGAAGATCCCACTTTCCGCGTTGAAAGGTTACGACATGTGGATATATATGACATGGCCCTTCTATTTGGGTTTAAAGAACACGAACTGGCTGGGGCAAACCCCAAATTTGGCCTCAACCAGGCTTGTTTCTACACGAAACATCCCATTGATATCCGTGGAAGAATAGTAGAGCTGAAGGAAAAACACCCATTCAGAGTTCAAACTGTTTCTGGCAAACCCATGAACGTCACTTTAAGATTAAAAGGGCTCGACAAAATAGAGACAAACTTGAAAAAAAAGGTCGCTGTTACTTTGATCAACACCTTTAAAAGAATAGATGAAGAAAAAGCAGCCGAATGGCTGAAGCAATTCGGGGAGGTCACTGACCATTACCCAAAAAGAAATCCATCGAACGAAGCGGCTGAATTGAAATACAGAAGCTACAAAGACATATGGAGAGACGGGGACTATATTGTGGAAATGATTGTTGACCCTAATAATTTGCCCCAGATTGTCCCCTTACAGGGACTACTCATAAGATTGAAGTTTAAGGGATCAAAGCTTCAGTGTCAAAATTGCTTTGGCATTGGTCATACTAAGCATTCCTGCAATAATGCTAGAATTACATTAGAGGATTATAAAAAGGCAATAAAACAGCTCATTGCCCAAAATAAGGCAAGTGATAACGGTGGTCAAATTGTCGATTCGGCTCCTCTTCAAACAGAGGACCCTCAAACGGAAAATACGGGCGATTCTGAGCCAGCCCACGAAGTAGTTAGTATTGAAGACTCGAATGATGATCCCCCAATTGTAGAAGTTACAGAGGTTGTTCAAAATAACATTACTGAGCATAATTCAAATGTAGTTAATAACCCTACCAACATAGAAAATAATAATGATGTTGGCATGATTTCATTGGAAACAAATATTGCTTTACCTATATCAACTGACAAGGCAACTGAAGAGACGATTGAGATGCCTCAACTGCCGGTAGATCATGAACCAATCGTAGAAGAGGGTGTTCACGGAAGATCCCGAATGAAACCTATAAAATCACATATCAATCCAGACCTTATTCTACCCTCAAGATCAAGGTCGGGGTCGTTATCAAAAAGAAATTCCTCCATCTCTGGGATCTCGCCTCAAAAGGGCCAGACCCCAAGTAAAGTAAAAAAGAAATAGTCTCCGACTATTCCATATATTTTTACTACTGTCATTATGCCATCCTTAAAACAAAAAATAATTGACGATTACTTTTCACAACCGTACTCTTCGACCCAAAAACTCAGTATGGGGATCGGAAAGATAATTTCTTTGAACACTAGGGGAGGAAAAAATCAACTAAATCGCCATTCTCTCATGAAACATTTAATGAGGTATAACCCTGATATATTGTGCCTACAGGACATAAGATCAATAACATCTTCGTCCTGCTCAATATCTTGCACTTTGTGTGCCCCAAAAGATTACCACAGCTTCTTCACGGGTGACGGTACTCATCGCGGAATTCTCTCTCTGGTGTCTAAACGGATTCGAGATCCTCAATTGGTTAAGGAATTCAAGTCCGAAAATGAATGGCACAAGATCTTTATTCCCACAAAAGAAGGAGGATTTTATCTTCTAAACACTTATGGTCCTAATAAGAAGTACACACGCTTCTTCCAGGCCATTATTAATGCATGTAAGCACGATATTTATCCTCATTTAATGATTGGAGACCTTAATGTAGACATGGACAAAACAGGATACCCAAATCAACAAATTTTGTCGAAATTAATGATGGAACTAAGATTAGTTGACACCATCAAAAAACTAAATCCAAATGATAGTGTATCGTGGAGATCTGGTAATAAATCTTCGCGCATTGATTTGGCCTTGGCTCCTCCTATAATTTTGACATTGTTCAAAGATGCACGATACCGACCCCAACCAAGCTCTGATCATAAAGCTATTTTTATTGATATTCAATACTCTAGACCCAAAAAGCGTTTTAGAATCCCCAAATGGTTAATCATGGACGAATCTTTTATTAAGAAAATGAAATTGTTTTTAACCTATCGTTTTAACCCCTCTTTTAACGCTAGGAAACATCATTTTATTTTAACTAATACAATTAAGTCCTTGACATCTCATTTTATTCGTAAAAACAACCGAGCATCAAATACATTCCAAGAAGAAATCGAAGAAGTTTTAAATAATGGGTCTTTATTTTTACGTTCAATTACTTCTGACACCACCAACTTATATCGTCTCATGGAAATTAAGGAAGTTGATTTTAAATGTAAAATCAAGTTGGAAACCAATGCTAATTTTAGACTCAAGAAACTCTTTCAAAAGGATTTATTTTCAGCTTCATTTATTACTAAAATTATTGAGCATGGTCAAGAAATTACGGACCCCACAGAAATACTTCGAAGATTTCACAAGCGTTTTCAAAGAATTTTTGAAGCGGAAAGAGTGCATTTTCCTCGCTCTAGACGTGGACAGCTTTCAATCTTTTCTATAGAGACTATACGTACTTATATAAAGAAATATTTTAATAATAGCAAAGCCAGTGGACCGGATGGTTTGGGAGGAGGAATTTTTACCCAATGTGTCGATGAAGTGGTTCCTTATCTATTCGAACTTGGAAAAGAGATGGAGCTTAAGGGAAGACTCCCTAAACCTGTTACCAAAGGAAGAATAGTCTTAATACCCAAAAAAGGAACACCCACCGATATAAACAATTGGAGGCCTATTACGGTGCTCAATGAGACCTACAGGATATTGTCTGGTATAATTGCTCAGGAAATTGAGCCTATTTTAAACATGAAATTGGGGGCGGAGCAAAAAGGATTTCTTAAGGGGAGGAAAATATCGGATGTGTCTAAAAACATACAAACTGCAATAGAATCCTCACAATCGAGAGGCTCGTTCGGAGCAATAATTGCAATCGATTTTTGCAAAGCTTTCGATACGATACTCCATGGGCACATTATGAAAACTGTAAAGAAGATTCTCCCAAAAAAGTACTTTAATCCGATAAGAGCACTTCTTTTCAATGGGACGTCAACTGTGACTATGGGTGATCTTAACAGTGAAGCCATAGCCTTGAAAAGAAGCTGTCGTCAAGGCTGTCCATCAGCGCCTCTTTTGTTTGCTGCTGGTCTTAAGGATCTCAGTGATTCGGTAGCAAAAAAATTTAAAGGTTGTGGGATTGACTTCGGATCCTGTAAACATATCATAGATATGTATGCAGACGATATTACTCTCTATATAGAAGCAAAAACAGAACCGCAATTAATTAAACGCTTGGAAGTCATATTTAATCATTTCAAAAAATATGAATCAAGATCAGGACTAAAAATTAATTTAAAAAAAACAACGGTTCTCCCCATTGGAAATTGGAATCCCTCGCTAGGACTTCAGGTCGCTTCACTTCAAATCAAAGACAGAGTGGAAATTCTGGGAATAACTTGGGACAGACATGGTGCATCACTGAGCAATTGGTCTTCCTTGAAGCATTTAATAGACGTCAATCTATCGAAATGGAGAAATTTAAACCTACAACAAAGGATCGATTTGTACAATTACAAAATTGTTCCAGCAACGCTTTACAAAGCAACAGCCATTCCATGGCTGGCAGAGAAAGCACTCGAGGAAGAAAATATATCACTAGGAAAACTTTTCCATAAAAGCTACATTCCCTCACTCAAGAGACCCAAGTGTTATATGGGTGGCGGACTCTCGAACCTTTCTTCGATTATTCCCAGGATTTATAAAAAGATATGTATAGACCTTTCAAGAAATCCGGGAAAAGAATGGCGATCCTACTTCACTCTGCACCCTGCATACAATTGGTTCATGATTGGTACGGACTCCATGAATCAGAGAGTGGAACGGTTTTCTACTTCCCTAGCTGCCTCCCAAAGAATCCTTTGGAAAGGACAACCGTCATTTTATTCTTCATCCACAATAGACATCATACGTGAAAATCATCACAAGAAATTCTTTTTTACAAATCTTAAGGAACCCAAAATTTTAGAACTTGAAGCATTCGAGGGGGACATTTTATCTTATCATGACTTAAACAAATCGTCTATTTTTAATTGCGGAAAATTCTCTTTTAAGCTAAAAAGGGCTGCTGATCACCATATAGTTCCCATGCCCTGGCATTTAAGAATGTCCTACGAAGAGTCCCACGAAAAGGAAGCAAATAAAATAGCGTCAAAGTTTTTAAAAGATCTGCAACTTCCTAAAACTTGGGTATATAGGATAATGTCCTCTGTTAAAAAAGTCAAATATGACAAACGCTTCACTGCTCAGTTCCAAATATCCTCAGGAGTGCTATTTTTCACAACTCCTTGTAAGGATTGTGGAAAATTATACAACACTGTATATCATGCCTTTTCCAGCTGTCCATCTCTTACCATAATAAGGCAATTCCTTAAGTTAAATCTGAAGAATTTAAGCCAAAAATATATCACACCAATACTTCTATTCGGAACAACCTCCAATCCCAACAACGGCAACTCTAAGTCGAAAGCTATTGAGTTTGCTCTCTGTAGTGTCCGTGCCATGATCACAGAAAAACTCTCGACGGCTCAACCCCTGGATCAAAGCGCCTTAAGATCTATTTTAATGTCCTCTTCGGCCCGTTACTCGGCTCTCACCGTCAGGATCCCCGATCTCTCAGGGACGAATTGGAGCTACGCTGGAGACACTCTACGCTTCTACCCAAACGGCTCAAAGGTGAGCCTACGGTTTCTGAGACGCCTATTAAGACTATATAATGGTTTCCGAAGAATCAGAGAGGAAAACTTTATCGAGTTTTAATCATACATTTAAAATTTTAACATTAAATTTTTATGAACTTTAGTAATTCTACATTCAATGTTTGTTCTTTAAGTTTTATTTAATTGTGTATGTTTTGTCTTAAGTATTATTTTACGTGATAGAGATAGGTTTATTGTTGTAACTGCTTTTGATTAATTGTATATTTTATTTGTAGATTCATTCTGTTATGACTTTAGTTTAGGGTTTTAATGTTAAACTATAATGTTTAATTATATATACATGTTTATATACAATAACTCTAATCAAATAAAGTCAATAAAAAAAAATGGACCGATGATGCCACCAGCCCATAAACCACACCAAACTGTCGTTTTTTCGGGATGCATCGGTAATTCATTTATGGATGTGGCTGTTCATCACTCCAGATGCGACAGTTTTGCTTATTTACGTATCCGTTGAGCCAGAAATGAGCCTCATCGCTGAACACAATTTTTCGATAAAACAGCGGATTTTCATCGAACTGTTCTTACGCCCATTCACCAAACATTAGACGTTGTGGTAGGTCATTAGGCTTCAATTCTTGCAGAAGCTGAATTTTATAGGCTTTCAAACCCAAATCGACACTTAAAATTTTCCATGTGGTCGAGTAACACAAGCCCAATTGCTGAGAACGGCGACGAATTGACATTTCACGATTCTCATTAACACTGGATGCTACGGCTGCAATATTCTCTTCAGTACGCACTGTACGCATGCGAGTCGATGGTTTAATGCCCAGCAAAGTAAATTTCGTGCAAAATTTGGTGATAACAGCACGAATTGTCGATTCACAAGGTCGATTATGACGACCATAATATGGTCGTAACAAACGATGTACATTTTTCACAGAGCACGAATTTTGATAATAAATTTCAACAATTTGCAATCGTTGCTCATTTGTAAGTCTTTCCATGATGAAATGGCAGAGTATACTGAAAACTTTCCACTTTAACAGCTGACGTTAGGACGCCATTATCAAGCAGTGCTGCCACCTGAAAAACTTAACTCTTACAAAATCACCCTTTATATATATATATATAAGCTATAATAAGCTATTAATATTGCTAGGTCAAATTTCTGCTATTTAATTTTAATAATTTTTTCTAGATATTATGGAGCAAAAACATTTGGACTCAAGCTCTAAAAAACTACTCTCCCATTAAGTTCCTTACTTTCGAATCATTTGTACTCAGAAATATCATTAAAATCTCGTAAAATCTGTAAAATATGATTAAGCGTAATAATAAGCTTTTGTAAATTATATTATCGTACAAAATAAATGATAATTGATAAAATATGGCTCACGTCAAATATCATACTCCTAAAAGTATATGGGACTTCATGAGAAAAAAGCGTGTGTAGCTTTTAAATTAATTAAAGCAGTTGTGAACGCGTTGGCTCTTCTGTAGTGTTGTGTGTTGAGTCAGTTAGAAATCATTTATTTGTCAATTCAGTTAAGGTTTTTTATTCCATAAAAAATATGATCCATTATTTAATATATATATATATATAGATATAATATATATATATATTGGGCCCTCGGGTTTTTCACACCAATGACATATGTATTTGAGTTTTAAAAAATTACCGCCAGAGAGCCATGGGTACACCAATGGTATATTTGGGGTTTCAAACTCACCCTCAATAGGTCCTAAGGATACACCAATCACAACTATGACCTATCAATATATATTTTTACTCATTTATCAGCAGTATTCAATACATAACCATATGTAGCTATTAACTTACATATTAGATATACTTAAAAAATATTTTAATTAAAATACTGTTATTAAATATCCAAACATTCGCAAATGTAAAATAATTTTAAATATTTATAGATTTACAAAATTTGTATATATAATTGAGTTCTAATTTTTGTTAAAATATAAACCTTTCTAAATAAAACACTCTAAAATGAATGAATATGAATTAATTTTTACCCCGCTTTTTAATGAATTTCGATTTTTGTTAGCATATTTTTCTAAACATAAGTAAATACTATCAAACATATAACAGAAGAAAATATTCAAAAGATTAGTTCTACATACAGTCGGCCTCGCAACATCGCCCCTCGACATCTCGCAGTTCTTTTACTTCACGACGACGACTTGGCTCCCGTTTTTTCACGGCAAAACGTCTCCATATGAACTCAAAAAACACAAAAAACTTAAGACTAATAATCACCTATGATAACACTATGTAACAGGATTTGCCCCTGGGCTGAAATTTCTAAATTGAGTCCCATTTTTTACGTAGATTCCAAAAATGCCACTTAAAATATCGTCTGAAAAAAGGTTTGGACTTTATGGCCTTTTTTTGAAAATCAAGATTTTCATCATTTCTAATGGTTCAGGCCCAGTTATCTTCGTGCAAAGTAAGAATAACCACAAATGTCAGTGATATTTATTTTTCTACTATATCTCTGCATTTCAAATCAGTTTTTATAATTTATATATCTTTCGTACAATTCGAAATAATCGGCTTTATATTTCAAAAGTTGACCATATTTTAGTGTTCTATTTAAGCGGCTATATTTTTTTTGTTTCGCGTCTATTGACTATAATCAATATGTAATATATTTTTGGTATATGTCCATACATTTTAGAACAGTTTTTATAATTTCGATATCTGGCATGAAAGTAAAGAAAAGATCAATTTAGTAGGACGAAACAAACAAAGACCTTAATTTTAGTGTAGTTCGTCCTACTAAATTGATCTTTTCTTTACTTTCATGCCAGATATCGAAATTATAAAAACTGTTCTGAAATGTATGGACATATACCAAAAATATATTACATATTGATTATAGTCAATAGACGCGAAACAAAAAATATAGCCGCTTAAATAGAACACTAAATATGGTCAACTTTTTGAAATATAAAGCCGATTATTTCGAATTGTACGAAAGATATATAAATTATAAAAACTGATTTGAAATGCAGAGATATAGTAGAAAAATAAATATCACTGACATTTGGTGTTATTCTTACTTTGCACGAAGATAACTGGGCCTGAACCATTAGAAATGATGAAAATCCTGATTTTCAAAAAAAGGCCATAAAGTCCAAACCTTTTTTCAGACGATATTTTGAGTGGCATTTTTGGAATCTACGTAAAAAAATGGGACTCAATTTATAAATTTCAGCCCAGGGGCAAACAAAGACCTTAATTTTGTTACATAGTGAATTCATCCTTTAATCTGTAGTGACACCTCCTGATCTCTTGTTAATCCATCCTTTGATCCACAAAGATACTGCTGAGACAATGATTCCTTAATCCTCTGTACATGTATTCAGACGCACGTACGACAACAAGGCAAAATGGCGGTAGGCTTAAACGCCGGGTGATGTCAAATCTCTCTAAATTTCAATATATATCAACATGCAACCCTCATATATATCGCGGTGGTCGTGTAGTGGATCCGGGACGTCGCGACTTTGCGAGGGACGACTGTATTTTAAACACTCTTCAATGAAGATTCCTTGCGTGTGCCTTGCTTTTATTATTATTCCACAGTTCATAAAAATATATACAAGCACAAAAAAACAGAATTTATATAAAATGATGTTAAAGCGTAAAAACATAAACGTGTGCCTTGCTTGAGCGACTGTCATACATCGATTTCTCTTGTTTTGAAATATGCAGAAATCGTCGTGACTTTGAGCCAATTCCTTTTTCGCTGCATTTCATGTTTTGACATTAAACTGAGAGATAATTAGACAAAAAAAAACATTTTACGAGGTCATTCTCAGAAGCTTGGGCTACAGCTCAAAGAGTTATTTGAATTTATGTTCCTCAATATCATAGTGATTCAACGGTGACGTTATCCGTCAAAATGTCCACAAACCATTCTTCCTTTAAAATCTGAAAAGTCTAGCTTCTCTGGAGAAAAGGGCTATTGTCTATAATGCATTATCACTACATTTGTTTAAACATAGTCATCCTTTCAATGAAGATAAAGTTAAATATCCTCTCTTTGGAGTCGTAAATATGCATCTCCCGTCCATGGCATTTAAAAATGTCAAATCTGAGTTTCGTGAGGATGTGCAACATTTAATTGATTTTTTCATTAAGGTTCTTAAACTAACGAATATTTGAATTCTAAGAATTGAACGATCTATGATGTGCATTCACGTCGGGAGAAAATTATCAGCCCAGCTGCAAGTGGCCTCTAATTGTATTTGCCTTAGCGCGCATTGTAAAAACTATGGCAGCTCATATAATAATATAAAACATGCAATTTTAGATTGCCATATTGAATCAAGTCATAGGTATTTTTAATAGACATTATAATATGAACTAGAGCATTTAATATGGTTTTATAATATAATTAGAAAAGAGTAAGGCAGAAAAAAACTCATAAACTGATATTTTTCCCTTCCAGTTCCGTGCAACATTTGAAAACATTGAACTCTATAATACAAGAGTATGATAAATTCACCCAAGAAACTCTTAAACCTCTTTTTACAAAATATGTTTTTGTTATGTTAGATAATTGTTTTACTTTTATAGTCCACCCTGATATGAGGGGCTTGTTTTTTTAATAGTGTGCAAAACCATTTCCTTGAGTCACTTTTCCCCTAGTGAAATTTTAAAGAAAAGTTGTTTATCCCACCCTTTGTCGCAAATTATATTATAGTGTATCGTTGTTCTTTTTATAATTGAGTTGATAGGTCTTTCAGGGGCATTTAATTTTTAACTTCAATGTTAATTTATGTTTTTCATAATTCAATTTGTCCTTTGAACGTTTATAAATAATTTATATTTAACTTTGTATATAATTTATGAAATAAATAAAGAACTTGCTTTTGAGGGAAAAAAAACTGATTAATTTAAAACAGTAACTCCTTCTTTTTATTAGAGGTTTCTTAAAATTTATTTCCATTGGTGTTAGTTGCCTTGGCGTGTAAATAAATCAGAAGATAAAGTATGTATTGTTTACACAAATGCCAGACCGGCGATGAAATCCTATTTTGCGTAATTTTATTAAATATTTATAAAAAGCCAGAAACTATAATTATGTCAATGATAAAATCGACAATCATACATATAATTGCAGGTCCTATTTTTGGAAGTAGAAATGCACACATGCAGTAGGCATTATAAATAATGTCCGACCTAAATTTAATAAGCAATTTATATGGAATATCTAAGAAAAATCAATATGATAAGCTATACAAGGACAATGAATTGTATGGATTCTTAATGAATGTGGTATCATCCCGATAAATATCATTTTTTATTTGCCAAATCCATTCTCTTTTTTTCTATGTCTTCAAGTCGTTATGGATAAAAAAGAAATATATTTTCATGATTTAAGCGTGAAGATTTGCTCTCATCATTGTAGAAATATTGCAAATAATATCTTCACAGTCAGTTCTTGAGGAGTTAACATCAACTCAGAGTTAATAAATTAATCTTGCATAATGTTATATAAATATATATATACATACATATATATATCAGAGCTGCGACTATCGAATGTAAATCGGTATTCTGTACTACTGACGGTAGATTTCAAATACCGAACCGATTATACGATATTCGGTAGAAATTACCGAATACCGTACCGATTGACAATCGTTACGGTATATTTGAAAGTATGACTTTTGTAACATTCACAAGACATAAAAATAAAGAGAGCCTTCCATAGCAGAGAAACATCGTTCAACTGTCGCTTTGCCCAAGCACTCCTTGTGTGAAGAACATGAACTTCGAAAATAATTAAACAACTACAACTTATAGTATTATAGAGCAGATACATAAATAGACATTCAATATAAGCTTATGCTATGCCTTGAATACTAAAGTACCTGAAAATGCATTTAATATCGGACAATAAGAGACAGTAAATGAAAAAAATTATAGCCTTCCCTTTCCTACAAAATCCAAGTAAATATATAATTTATATCAGATTAGTATGTTTTAAATTTCAAATAATCTCTAATAAATAATAACAAATGATATAAACTGTCCGCTATTATATGCATCTGAATAAGTAAAACAGATACATAAATAAAATTCTCTCTCTTTCTAATCCACCGTACTGAATATCGATCGATACTGTAGATATAATAAAATCTACCGAATACCGATATCGATTGGTAGAAGGTATAACCGAATATCGAACCGGCGATAGATTTTTCTACCGAATCCCAGCACTGATATATATATATACCTATATACAGTGCGTTTAAAAAAAACGCGGAAAAATTAAGGTCCAAATTAAAAGTGAAATATCTTGAGAAATAATTTTTAAAACACATAAAAAAATTTGAGGTTACAAATATAGAAAATAGCTATTAATTTTCAAAATGTCCCCCTCTGCAGCCACCATACACTCCAAACAGGGGAGGAAGGTGGCACAGACCCTGATGATGGTGGCCTCGGATGTGGCGAACCACTGCTCGTTGACCACATCCTTCATGGCTTCAATATTTGGATGGCGGATTCTGCGTGCCCTCTTCTCTAGATCGCCCTAAATTACATAGTCCAGGGGGGCCAGGTCTTGGGAGGAGGGCGCCCACATTTGCCATGGCCAAAAATCTCTCAACTTGCCCTTACACCACTCCTGAGTTTTCTTGGCTTTATGGGCAGGTGCGGAGTCCTGTTGCCATACATAATTGCCATCAGGGTAAGTAGAGTCCAACCAGGGCTTGACAACATCCTTCATGACCTTCAGATACTGCTCTGTGGTAATTTTGAGGCCTTTGGGGAACCAGTGCAGGGGCATGGACTTTCTGTCGCTGGCCACGACGCCCAGGGTCATGGCACCACCTGGATGCTTGGTATGAAGGTGGGGAGGGACTTTGCTGGGTGAACTGGCAACATATCGGTCATTTTGCATGTTCCTGGATGGATCCACAACAAAGAATTTTTCATCGCTGAAAACGCACACAACACGCATTTTTTCTCATTCATGGCAATATTTTCTTGCCCTTCATGACCCTGGAGTCCTTGGAGGCCGCCGAAAGTAGCTAACGGCGCCGACGAACATAAAACTTCAGATTAGCATCCCTCACAGCCCATCAGACTGTCGTTTTTTTTTGACGTCCCCAGGGCCTTGGCCACCATTGAACAGTATTTAGTGGGTGTCTCCTTAACTGTGGCCAAAATCGCTGCCTTTTGCTCCATATTGGCAGGTCGTCCAGACCCAGACTTGCGGTTGAGGTCTCTTCAACTTTTTACAAGGATATTTACCTTGTACACAAGGGTTTTGCCCACATTCTCAGCCTTGCAGATGTCCTGGAATTTATGCCCAGTGTCCAGGAGAGCTGCAACACGCTCTCGTTTAATTTCCATTTTGCTCAATAACTCAGCTCAAAATAAACTTATTTTGACTCAAAATAGCTCGTTTGATAGCTGTGTTTTAATTCGTCACTGTGATCACTGAATAATTTCATTTTTTCTCTATTCAACCTATCAAAAAACTTGTTTTAGAAAACAAGAGAAAAGGGATATTTTTGACCTTAATGTCCTGATGTCCATACTCATGGAACAATAATGGTGTGATCAATACGACCAATAGCTATCCATAGTTGCCCAAACTTTCACTTTGATTGATTAAAGCATACTGACACAGTATCCAATTTAATTTAGAAATTTTTAATAATCCAATATGAACTTCATCCTGACCTTCAAGGCCAACCTGAAGTGTCACATCAACTAAATGGGTATCATCTGAAAGCTCTTTTAAAGTTATTTTTAATGAATGTAAATAAAGCCTGTAAACGTAAAAGAAATACTAGAAATAAGCCATTTTCACGAGCAAGAAATTTTCCTCGTTTTTTTTAACGCACTGTATATATATATATATATACATATATATATATATATATATATATATATATATATATATATATATATATATATGGCTTTAAAGGAGGCTAAAGTGTTAAGCATTGCGATAATTAGGGATAAGAAAAAGGCCGTTCCCGTAGACTCACGTGTGAAGAAGGTTTTTTCAGTTGGTAACACTCAGTTTTCGTTTTTCTACATCTAATAGTCCAAGTGAGGAATCTTTTATTCGACAGAATTGAGGAAACAAAATGAACATTCTTTGGTTTTGAGTGTAAGCACTTGCTTCGTCCAATGAATATTAATAGGCGGAGGAGTCCATTAAAAGGACTTGACAATGACGTCATGGATCGGGGTCACTGAAGAAGGGACAATAAGTAATTTTAAGGATGCATTTTTTTCTCTATGCCTTGATGTTCCACCTTAATGGCAGCCGGTAGTGAAGTGATACCTTATAGCATAATATCAACTGCATTTGTATTTTCCCCTCTTCTCCTTTCTTTTAAGCAATCACACTCAAGAAAAAAAATACTCGTGGGGTTCGCAACGAGGGAATTCAACAACTCCTCAGAGGAAAAAATACAAAGGCTTCTCACTCATGACGTCTTAACACAACAAGCAATACGTCACTAACTGTTGACGGATAAGAAGCGTATCAAGAAAACCTATTATTGATGGCTTATATTGTTTTATATTTGATCTTTTAAAGACATGTCTTTAAGGTTTTTTTACATGACATTCTAAACATAATTGTACAATTTTATACATATTTTCAATGAAATTTTTATTGTATTAATTTTAACGTGAGAGAATAAAACGTATGTTTTTATTAATTTAAAAAATATATATATATTCTTAATTCTTACCTTCAGTATGTAGGGCCGAGTGTTTACGTAGGCTGTGTTCATCCTTAAAGGTGCCCAGGCAGACACTACATTGAGGTCGGTAGGCACCTTCTTTCCTATGAAAGATAACTCCATGTTTGAGGGAAAAGTGATCCATTAGAGAAGAGAGATTTAGAGGAGCATTTCGAGAGGAACAGAGCTGGCAAGAATCCATTAAAGAAGACTCCTTGAACCGCGTTTCTAGTCTGAAGTTAAAAAGGAATAAGAAGTTAAATAAAGTAATTAACATCAAGAAATGTATTTAATTGTTTTTTTTGCTTATTTGGTGCCATTAAATTACAGTGTAGATATTCGAATAAGAATTATATAATTAAAACTAATCCATCAATCCAAGGATTTTGTTGTTTTTATGTTTATATGATTTTGTTTTATTGGATGTATTTTATTTACGTATTTTTGTCTGTGGATCCGTCTTGATATTCATCGTATTTAAATTAAATAAATATTATTTTAATATTACGCACTATCGATGCGGAACATGTTTAAGGCCATGAGGTCGGCCACGACCCTTCACGCTGCCAGGACTGCAGCTAGGGTCATTGGACGCAGCGTCCCCACATAATCCATGCTATATTTTTGTATTTTATTTGTTTTTTTTACATATTTTTAATGTTTTTATTTATTTGTTTTAGACTAGTTACAAATTTAACTAATGTGCCCATGGCAAATATACTCGATTACACACACCTCTTTGCACGGATTACTGGAGTTTGACGTCGAAATATATGAATGTAAAGTCATACCCTGGTCAACATAAACAAAACACATATTTTATTTAAAAAAATTGAAGTAAACACTCACGAAATTAAAAGGTTTTATTACCTTTGGTCGGTATAACATATGCTTCAATTAAGCCACTTAGATCAAATTTAGAATTATATTATTTTTTATGTGATTCCTCACTCTTTAGTTCCAAAATTTCAAAAATCATTTACCTATCTTTATTCTTACAACTAAATTGTTCAAAAAATAAATAAACTATTTGAAGGCAACCTATAGGAGTGGGTTTGTTACTCAGTACGTTGATGTGATGTCATGACTCATATAACATAATATTAGGCAGACATTCCTAATGATTAGGAGTCCATCAGATAATAACAGGGGTCCGAGAATCTCAGTGATGCTCCATTTATCGTCATAATGACGGGGCAAAAATGATAAATCAATAAATATACATTAGAAAATGTTTGGAGACATTTTTATTTACGATACTATGGTAATATAATTCCCCTGGTTAGCTACGTCATTTAAACGTTGAACTCATATCTACTTCTTTGCTGGTTAATGATTGAGTAAAAAGCATATTTGATTTTCTATCCTTGCTCGCTATACAAAACTCATCCCTCAAACATATCAGCCACTATCACTAAAAGTAGACGATGCCAACTAAGAATTGAACGACTGTTTCAACTGACTGAAGTAACATAAACTAAACATACAATTATATTTACTGAACTACAAAAAACCAGCAAACCATATTATATATGTGGTGCTCCAGCAAGAATCCATGTTTCAATGAATATTTGTGAAAATGAGTTACCATCACTATAATATAGTTGGATAAATTTTCCTTCGTTTGTATTAATAAAATATTTCGATTAGTTGAATAAGGGCTCTGATAATTGCTAAGTATATATTATAATCTCTTATGGCTATGAAAATGGACTATCTATGAGGGATTCTATCGGAGCCATGCGGAATTCAACCCAATAACAAATATGTCCAATAAAAAGAAAATCATTCTAACTTATCGAAATAAAATGACATTCATGGGTAGTAAAGCAACTGGTCTTAAAATGCTTTCTGAAATATTTGGCCGTCATTTTTATGAAGTAAAAAACTTTAAAATGCGTTTTTTCCTTTTCATAATTTCATTTAAAATTGCTTTCTTGCTCTCATATATAGTTTATCAAAAGTGACCATTGAAGTTACACAAAAAGTGGCCTTTCTATACAGTCGGCCGCTAAACACAGAAGGTTTAAATGCTAAAAATGGCTGACCGCGAGCGAAGGCTGGGGACAGGTGGATGCCAACACATGTTTGAGAGCCTATATTGTTATTGCTTTCCTATTCTAAAAATCAATTAACAACAACTGACACCCCGTAATGTCCTGTTTCTCTCTCAATATATAACACCTATCCCGTACTATATTCATCATGGGAGGTAATAAAAAATGAGTTTATCCTTTGATTAGTTGATGAATAGAGGGGAGGGATAAAGTTAACAAAGCCTATTTTGTGAGACAATGATCCTATTAGGGACAAGTGTTGAAATAAGATAAAATAGATAAGCAAATATATATGAAAAAGGAAATCACTTTCTGTAAAGCGATATATCGGTGAATGTTGGAAGGAAAGAAATGGATTGGAATGTGCCTTCTTTTATGATAAGGAAGGGTGCGAAAATTCCAATAAATAATAATAACAACTGCAGTATCGTTGAAAAACAAGATACCTTTCATATTACGTCAAAAAACTGAAATGGAATATACAACAAGTATTAAGTTATACTTAAAAATTTGCAAATCATCGATATGCATTCATCTAAATGATAACTTGGATATAAACAATTATAGTTTATTAATTTGTGCAGTCCTTCACGAAGAAACAGCCTCTTTAAAGTGGTGTTCAGAATTCCTTATGGATTAATCAAAAGTCCATGGACCAGGGATCAAAGGCCAATCCATAGTGCAGTCAAAAGGGTCTACGTAGAAAGTTATAAGGTTCGAAAATATCACTGATAAATCAAGGGCAAAGACTCTTCATCCTTTAGAACTGAGAGAATCCTAATGCATAATAAATGTCCAAGACTCAAGTATACATCCATAATGAAAAAAAAAAGTTTATAATCTTTCATGATTCAGAGAATAGAAATGAAGAAATGCAAGGTACGAAGGACTAGAAGTCAAATATACATGTAATTTTGTTCATCTTGTCAACTTCCAAAATCCATCGCATGCCTTAAAGAGGCCCGCACCGGCTAGATCAGGGATGGGCAAACTTTTTGACTTGTGGGCCACTATGGGATATAAAATTTGAAAGAGGACCACAGCAGGTCATCGACTGTCCACTTTCCTTTTCTTTGGTCCGCTCATTTTTTACAGAAGGGCTCAAATGGCTATGAGAAAATTCAAGAGAGAAATAAAGAGTATGGCGCGGCCTAAATGCCAGCGCGCCGTCTAGTGGTGAAACGCAGTATTGTTTGGACAAGACGTAATTAATGATTTATGAAGCATTTTTATATAATTTACTGGACAAGCTCGTCGGGCCGATTAAATTGTCTAACGGGCCGTATACGGCCCGCAGGTCTTAGTTTGTCCATATCTGGGCTAGATGCTGAATCTTCAATCGGATGATTACTCATAACAAACAGGGATCTTTTTGCTAAACATTATTGGTGGAAAGAGAAAAGACGTAAATAAAGGCAATATTTTTTATCACTTTACTCGTATCTGATGCGAAGTGAAAAACAACTATTAAATATGAATGTCTATCGTTCCAAATGCTAATTTAATTTCCTAATGTGTGTGATCAATATAATCATTTAGGAATCCTTTGGTGATTGTTAATCAAATCAATCAACTCTTCAGGGAAAAATGAGTGCTTAGTTGGTTACATCATATCTAACGACAATTAATCATCACTCTGACAATAAAACGTAGGGAAAGAAGGAGTTACACACTGAAAAATGATGTTTATTCCACTAGCTGATGTTCCATGCGCCGGTTTTATGTGCTGAATTTATACCAGGAGCATAGGTCCTTGTTATTGTTTTCGCGATGAAATCATTTTAAGTGCAAAAGAAAAGTAATTATGCTCAAGTTATGCTTAGTGATCACATGGAATTAATAAATGCAGACAATTCCAGCCTCCTTAAATACCCGTTTGAACGGTCAGAAGTCACAGGATGCAGCTGGAGAAGTCATGGGACCCGATACACCAAGATTTTCGGCCTCTGAATTGGTCTTCGGGGTCTTGTCAAGTGAGGGTCATGTATTGCCGTCCAACAACTTTGAGACAGGCCTCAGAGTGTTCACGGACATCTACCTGCAGGTCCTGGAGGATGTTGTGTTGCCGTGGATCAAGTCAGGTGTCCGCTACAGGCCGTGGATGAGTCAGCGATACTGTCCCACAAAGCTTAGCGCGCGCAGGAATGGTCAAAAAACAATGATTTTCCTTCGTACATTCTTGGCCTTCCCCATCACCGGATTTGATCCCGTTGGACTACTTTGTCTGGTCCTACGTGGAGATCAAGACCAATCGCTCTTTTCATAAACTAAAAAACAGGCTCTCATTACCCGCATCAAGGAGAAATTAAGTAAGATAGAGGCAGCACATATCAAAAATGCCTGTTCTCCATTTTGTAGCAACATTGAAATCATTTTGGCTGCAGACGGCGGCTCCATTGGAAAGATAGCTGCTCTATATACTAATGAAGATATTCATTTTTATAAATAAATATTATTAAAAAACTACATCTTTTATCCTAACTTATTATTCTGCAACTTGTCTTGTTTGAAAGTAAATTATGTTTATATGAGAGTTTGCAATCGAAAAACCTTTTGCTTTTTATTCCTAACTATAATTTGAACATAAATATTTTTTTAATAAAATGCCTATTCTTGTAATGAAAAACATTACTCATCTGCTTCCATAAATGGGACAAGCAATGACCTGCATTCTCGTTGATTTCCTACACTTTAAAAGGAACATTGGCATAATAAAAATTCAGTTTAATGTTTCCGTGTTTCAATATATGCTAATTATACCAAACGTAAAATAACTCTAGAACAAATTGATTTTAGTTTCATGTGTATGTTATTTTTAGTGTATAAATTTTTATTAGCTTTTATAATTAGTTAGAATTTTGCAATGAATCATAGACATGAGTAGTAACCTGATGAGTATTTGAAATAATATTGCACATGCATGTATTTATTGAAACAAGTATGCTACTTTAAATTGACAAATTATAGTTGATTATACGATTCCAGAAGGTGATTTGAATTATACAGACCCTCCAAAATGCCAATGTGCTTTCAGATAAGTATATATTTAATACTAATATAACATATGGATATGAATGAATGTAAACGGCAAATGCCATTCATTGCACTTAATAGGATAAGACTGAATTAGTTATATAATTATTTCAAAAAAATTGGGAAATTTTGCTAAATTTTAATGAATTTATGGTATTGGAATATAGGTAAGGTAATATCAAATGCAACAATAATCCTCAGAGACCTGAGTGCGATCCAGGAGGTATATAAATCAAAATAAAAGGACACTAATATATTAGTAGAATTATTTTACAAAAAGTCTAGTTTTAATTAAATGACACCTATTTATTCCAAATCACGTAAATGTTATTCTAACATCCAATTAATTTTTACTTTGTTTGTGAAGAGATTGTACTTTTATGTGAGCGTTTAATGTTTTGTATTGACTTTATTTAGTGTATAAATTTTAACTATAATGTTTATTATATATTGTTTATATGCTTTTACGATAAATTCAATAAAGT
>CP045898.1:8710736-8734609 GCA_013387185.1 Caligus rogercresseyi | reverse complement strand
TTACATATATACAGTGCGTTTCAAAAAACGCGGAAAAATTAAGGTCAAAATGAAGGTGAAATATCTTGAGAAATAATTTATTAAAACACATAAAATTTTCTGAGGTTATAAATATAGACAATAGCTATTTATGTTCAAATGTCCACCCTCTGCGGCCACATACGCTCCAAACGGGGGCGGAAGGCGGCACAGACCCTGATGATAGTGGCCTCGGATGTAGCGGCCCACTGCTCGTTGACCGCATCCTTCATGGCTTCAACATTTGGATGGCGGATTCTGCATGCCCTCCACTCTAGATCGCCCTAAATTCCATAGTCCAGGGGGGCCAGGTCTTGGGAGGAGGGCGGCCACATTTGCCATGGCCAAAATCTTTCAACTTGCCCTTACACCCCTCGTGAGTTTTCTTGGCTTTATGGGCAGGTGCGGAGTCCTGTTCCCATACATAATTGCCATCAGGGTAAGTAGAGTCCATACAGGGCTTGACAACATCCTCATGACCTCCAGATACTGCTCTGTGCCAATTTTGAGGCCATTGGCCATAACTGTGGCCACAATCGCTGCCTTTTGCTCATATTGGCAGGTCGTCCAGACCCAGACTTGCGGTTGAGGTCTCTTCCATTCTTTACAAGGGTATTTACCTTGTACACAAGGTTTTGCCCACATTTCAGCCTTACAGATGTCCTGGACTTTGTGTCCAGCGCCAGGAGAGCTGCCACACGCTCTCGTTTAATTTCCATTTTGCTCAATATCTCAGCTCAAATACTCTTATTTTGACTCAAAATAGCTCGTCTGATAGCTGTGTTTTAATTGGTTACTGTGATCACGGAATAATTTCAATTTTTCTCTATTCAACTTATCAAAAAACTTGTTTTAGAAAACAAGAAAAAAGGATATTTTTGCCTTAATGTCCTTGATGTCCATACTCATGGGACAATAATGGTGCAATCAATACTACCAATAGCTATCCATAATTGGCCAAACTTTCACTTTGATTGGTTAAAGCATGTTAGCACAGTATCCAATTTAATTTAGAAATTGTTAATAATCCAATATGAACTTCATCCTGACCTTCAAGGCCAACCTGAAGTCTCACATCAATTTAATGGGTATCATCTGAAAGTTCATTTAAGTCTTTTTAATGAAGTATAAATGAAGCTTGTAAACGTAAAAAAGCGCTAGAAATAAGCCATTTTCACGAGCAAGAAATTTTCCGCGTTTTTTTGAAACGCACTGTATTATGGAAGCCTGCTTTTTAATTTTACATTCGAGCATACCCTTGATATTTTTTGTTTCGTTTGATTGATTCGAATTCATAACTATATATAACCATGATAAACTCATACATCAAATAAATCGCAATAAACAAAACCGTTCCATCTCGCCAACGGACTGAAATAAACGCTGGCATGTGTTGGTGTCATTGGAAAATATGCATATATTTGCTTATCTCTCTATGACCAAGAGACAGAAGTCAATATTATTTTATTATCGACCTTTAGATATCCAATTAGTCATTTATTTATATTTTGATATATTTTTCTATGAGGCCACATTCAAAAACTTTTGTATAATTATAGTAAAAGGTTTGACGATTTTCCATATTTAATTACAATAAATAATCTAGGTGTGTTTAATATACTTGGAACATTTTTTGGTCCTACATGATTCGTAGAATTTCATCCGACTGAATAAATAGCATTGTAGCATTATAGTCATAGGAATGAATTTATTGCATGCAATGTTGGACTCGCAACTGTTATTGATTCTATAAGATTATAGGTTACATGGTAAATTGGAACTATTTTAAAATCATCCAGATCCATAATGTGGATATCTGGGGTTTCATCATACTAATATAAAAGGTTACGTGAACAATACACTAGAACTTCCACCACAATTCTTTTGACAACAAACAATAGCCATCATGGAACAAGCAAGGAGGGACGCCATCCTCGAATTGGCTCTCGCGGGTACAAGCCCCTGCTATCTACAAGCTGCTCAACTACCCCAAGACCACCGTGTACCGGGTCTTCAATGCCTGGGAGGCTGAGGGGAAGGTCTGCCGCAAGGCCCACAACATGAGAAGACAAGATCTGCACCCCCCCTTCTTCGCAGGCCTCGAGAAGTCCATCAAGGCATGCCAGGACTTCCTTGTCCAGGTTGGCCAAGAACGGTGGAGTGAGCAAGCAGCTGGTCTCCAAGGCTGTGAATGAGGACCTCGGGTATAGGTCATACCGAATGGCCAAGCAACACATCCTCACGGCATCCATGAAGGCCACCAGGCTCACCAACGGCAAACGTCTCCTCAATGGCCTGAAGAGCCATGGAGGAAGAATCATCTTCTTCTCCGACGAGAAGAACTGGACTGTCGATAGAAGCTACAACGTTCAGAATGACAGGTGGCTTGCCAAGGAGAGAGAGGAGGTCCCCGCGGTCTTCACCACAAAGTTCCCGGCCTCCGATGATCCTGCAGATCTGATGCCCCTCTTCTTCTTCAATCCCAAGAAAGGGTCAACGTGGAGAGGTATTGCGAAGTCATGGAGGAGGTTGTCATCCCCTGGATGAAGGATAAGGCCGCTGGGAGGGAGTTCATCTTCCAACAAGACTCAGCGCCCGCACACATCGCCTCAGGACCACCAATCTCTTCAACTCTCACGGCATCACATTCTGGGATCGGAACACCTGGCCCTCCAACTCGCCCGACCTCAATCTTGTGACTACTACTGGTAGGGAAGTTGGAGAGGGAGTGTGCAAGGTCAGCCACAACAGCATCGAGGCCCTGAAGAACTCCATTACGAGGGAGTGGAATGCTGTCGATCCCGCGGAAGTCTTAGGGCATGCAAGTCTTTCAGGGGCAGGATTACAATAAATAATCTTAGGTGGTTGTTTAATATACATTGGAACATTTTTTGCCCTACAGGATTCGATAGAATTGCATCCGATGGATATAAATAAGCATTATAGCATATTATAGTCATATAGGAATGAATTTATTGCATGCAATATTGGACTCGATGAAACATGTTATTGATTCTATAAGAACATTATCACATATAAAGTCAGGAATCCGAAGAAATGGTATATGAAAAAAAAGTCAAATAATCGAATGCATTTATGAAATTAATGGAGATAAATAATGACTTCGGTGACTGCTAATATAATTTTGTATTATTGTACTGCTTCGGACAATCTCAAGGAGTCGAAATAAATAATAATAATAATCAGTTTATTCGATACTTTTAATCGATCTGGATTTTTTATACAATGAATGAAAATAAAATTGGCAATACAGAACAAACTCGATTACTGAGGTGCCATTACATCAAAAAAAACTATTTGGGTCGAATAGCATGCTGACGGTATCATTATCATCATTATTCGTCGATGATAAATATCGTCACCATACTGTAAAGTGAAATCGTTACGAGCAAGATAACTGATTTTTGGACCTGAATGAGACGATAAATGAAACTTTCAACAAGACTTCAAACACAAAAAAAAATTCAATCAATATATTTATTTAAGGCTCCTGCATTGAAAGCAAATTTATTCGAAAAAGTAGTCGAAAATTGGGTTCAACGATTGAATTTCAATAAACGTGCCCGTGATTGTCATTCAAGAACATTTAACTTCATTCATAAATTAATTAGAATGTATTTTAACGACAAGTAAAGAAATTGTCCTTTTTTCAAACCGATTACGTTGTATTTATTTAAAAAACAAGTGAAAGCCCTTAGTGAAAACCCTCTATTTGACAATCAATATTTCAATGGAATACAAATACCCATTCTTTACATTAAAAATCGTTTGAAAAATATTTGGTATATTATTATTCAACTCAAATACATACGTATCCAATTATTTGACCTTCTTTTCGTGTATATCAATATTTTCCTTGTCTATCTGAACCGTTTTTCCTAGTACATTGTTTCATAGGACGTTGTCCCCAAGACTCTTCTTCTGCTTGACACCCAGTTTTCCATGTTGACCATTTTTTCGGCCATAAAAGGTTATTTAAAAACCTATCTCTTCCAATAAAGTCCAATAGAAAAATACACTAAAACAACAGATATAATATCCAAAACAATAAAACCAACAATTCTTTGAATAGCCATGTAAAAAAAAAAAAACTAGAGGCATATATACACTCAGAGAGTGCAAACCTCCACCGTCACGGGGTCCTTATGAGCCTTCCAAAGCGGATTTTTTACGACTGGGGGTGCGTAGAGGGACGGGGGAGGGTTCCTCTCGACGGAAATTCCGAGAGGAAGACGCTCCCGGCACCCGATTTTACAGCACAGCGACATCTATTGGCAGAGTAGGCTAACTTGAAATATTATAGTATTTAGCTCATTTTGCATCTTAAAGAAGCACTCAGAGATGGCAAAATTTAACCACTTATTCTTTTGGCATTTCCAAGAGCTCCACAAAGTTTCATCCGAATCCGTTCCGTACTTTTTGAGTTATCCTGCTGACAAACTAACCAACCAACCAACAAACCAACGCCAGTGAAAACAATACCTCCTGCGGCGGAGGTAATAAATGATCACTTTAGCTCAAACATATATATATATATATATATATATATATATATATATGGAAAAGAACAATCCTGTGAATAGACATGTAAAACAAAACATAGCTCAAACAAATGGACATATATATATATATATATATATCAGGAAACGAACAGGTACCCGACCCGGGGCCCGGCTGTTTTTGAACGTCCCGGCCCGGGTCTAAAAATCACCGGGCCGAGACTTTAAATTTTTCGTTTGTCCGTCATTCTGAAAGTGACGACGATTTTTTAGAAAAGAATTTAAAATTCAAAAAATATTTCAAAATTATTTTCTAAAATAAACGTTATCGCTTTTTTGTGGAATTTTTTTATTAAAAAAAATAATACTTAGTCCCGGCCCGGTTTTGGCTCAGCCCAATTTGAAAATTTTAAGTTCTGGCCCGGGTCCCGGCGAAAAATGTGTTCCAGTCGTTTCTGATATATATATATATATAATATGTATATATAATATAATATATATATATATATATATTTGCCGTCACATTTTCCAATAACATACTTTAATGTATAAAATTAGTTCTTTATTCAAGTCTAACCTTTTTTAAGAATAACTACAATATATATTATTAATGTTTGTTTGATCTTTTAACACTATCTGGATTATTATATTAATACGCAAAACATAATTATTCCAATTATATTGGCAATTTTTTTCCGTGTTTCCATGTTCTTTCAATAACAAAATATACCAAGTATTTTATCATCTCCTTTTTCCATAAAAAAATAATGATCATTTTCTAGGAACAAAACGCTTATATATACATATATATTTGAGTCACACACTCCATGCTCTTAAAAATAACTAATGATGTCTATTTCCAGGGGATCTATGCATATATTCATTCGATCCTCTGTATACATACATCTTTCAGTATTTTCTTGATCTCCCCTCGCCTTTTAAATTGACTTTAATTGAATAATTGAGCAGCATGAGTCAGAGAGAGGCTCAGGGACGAAATAGGCACTTATTTGTATGTAAAAGGAAGCCCATAAATTTATTTATTTGTATGTCTGTGGCAATGACAAAAAAAGGGCTACTTATAACTGCAATGTACATATATTTATAGTCACAAAAATGTCTTGGATTCTATGAATTTTTGTTGTCGATAAGTTAGTAGGTTTTTCTAAGTGATATTAGGGAAAATAATAAAGGAAAAAAGGGTCCAATAAGTTAAGATGTAGTGATAATTTATGTTTTGTTTTACATGGCTGTTCAGTGGGGTTTTGTTTTATTTTTTATATATTAAATGTGCTGTTGCAGTGTTGTCTATTGAACTAGATTGGAAGAGATAGATATATCAACCTTTATGATCAAAAAATGTTAAAGATGAAAAAACAAGGGTGTCAGGGAGAAGTGTGGGTATCAGTGTCGATAAATAAAGGTTGAATGACGGCAAAAGCCTTAATAATTCCCTTCTCTTGCTCCGTCCCGGAAGACATTATCTACCCTAATGAAGAATTTAAGAATTGCAAATATTGTCATTCTAAAGCTCAAATTATTTTAATATCTTTAGTACGTATGTCAATTGAGATTTTTTGAATTGTATTTATTGTTTAAAAATAGTGCTTTTAGTTCAGCCCTAAGATGAAATTGTAAATTAAAATATTTACTTGTTAATTTTTTTCATAAATTATCATTCTGTTGTACATACCATAAAATTGAACTGTTGAATTTAAAAAAGCTTTAAAATTAGTTGATTAAGTCTTGTATTAGGTTAATCAAAACAACTTTCCTCTCAATGCAGGCAAGTCTGCGTTCTCATCATTGTGAGCTGATCATTGCACCAAAGCTTGAGTGTATCAGTCAAAAATTGTACACATTTTTCCAGGGCGATACTAGATCCTGAATCATAAAGAGTATACTGTGTTTCCCTTATTTTTTATTGTGAAATGGGCCATATGAAACTACTAATTTAGGCAACTTTAAAACCTATGATTTTATTTGTAATTTTAAATCTAGGTTTGTTTGAAATATGAGCAATGGGTTATTCCTATGTTTTACATGCATGTAATAGTTTGAATATTTTATTAACTACAATCCTTTAATAACATATATAAAAGATTTTTTTTATTCACAAGGTATGTAAACTTTTTTCTGACGTTATGTAGTTGGGTGTTTTAATTTTTGAAACTAAATTAATAGCTATTTTTTAAACGAATTCATTTTTCAAATATGTCTCTTATTTTCTATTATAAGGCAAAACCTATGGACACATGGCTTGTTAAGTTATTTTCTTAAATCTAGTTGTAAAGCATATTGGCAGAACGCTTAGCCTCGGGAGATCTCGTCCGAGAAGATTACCTCCGAGTAATTATGTTATCAGGAGCTGTTTGTTATTCTGCCCACAGCATCAAGATTTCAGAGACTGCGGCCCAGAGTTAAAATATTGTATAGCCACATCCACACCCTTGTAATTCTATCGAAACATATAGAAAAGTCTCGACTCTGACTGTTTTATAGATTATATCTTGATTTTTTGATAAGCTAATATATATTTCTTATCATTCACAAGCTTTATTCAGTCATTTGTTATTTACAAAATTCAATTATAATTAAATATGTACAAATTTATCATAAACATAATATCTTTTACACTTTTCTCAGAAACTTTGTACATAAAATGTAAATGAGTTTCGTCAATGGATTTTTTATTGGCAGTTTAGAAAGTATACCTGCATAAAGTTATATATAATATATTAATAATATTAATAAATGCATATAAAAATCGATGCTAATGCTCTGAAAAAACTATATAAATAACAATTTTAGTTATAAATTTTAGCATCAATGTTGAACATATATTGAAACTGTTAAAGAATCAAATATCAGCATAACAGACGTTCATAAAATATTGTAAGATTCCTCTTGGAATGGATTTATATAAATAGTCAGTGCTGAGAAACTATATATGTAAAGGAGTTAACATCCAGTATTTTTTTACATTAGTTTGCGTATTTCTAAAAGAGTTGATTATTTGTAACCCATCCTTATAGCAACGCATATCCAATCTAAAGCGTTAAAGTAAAGTAGTGCATGCATAACATAAAATTCTTCCTTTTTCCCGAAAGGAATTGGCCTATATTTTAGCTCTTCTTTAGTCCGTAAAGGGCGCTTTGATGCTAGAGCTCTTTGAAAATAATATCAAAGTGCTAATATTATTTATATTTGGAATCTCGCACAATGTTGAAGTGATTTGATATATTTATAATCATCAAACTTAATCCCTTTAAACCGGTTTTAAATAGGATTGTGACGTAATTTCATGGACTAGCGACATCTAACGTTAAAGAAAATAACCAAAATTTTGGCCACTTTTTTGTTTACTTTTCCTTACATGCGCTACTTTACTTTAACGCTTTAATCCAATCTACTTTAACTTATTCATACTCTAATCTAAATATTAGTGTTTTGTCTTAATGGACTTTTAGTTTTCTAAATCAATTTTAGCCTTTATTTTCCAAAAGCATATATTTATCTGAAGATTTCAAGTCTTTTTTACTACATTTATTTGACGTTTTCATTATATAATTGTTCCATTGTTTTAAAGTACATCATGACAGAACCTATGACTATACGCCCATCCCACAAACTTGATATTTACTACTCGTCTTGCTAGTAGTATCCTACGAAAATAAATCCAATAATATATATATATATATAAACAAAAAAAACATTTCTTCGTTCCTTTCCTTTTTTGCCTCTCTATAAATGAACATTTAACGCAGGTAGCGTCGTCGAAACCTTTTTTCTTAATCTCCCCCCCCCCCTGACTCCTCCCTCAACGAAGAAAGGAAAGAAAGGAGGAGTTTTTCATGAACCTATAGGAATAACATATATTCCCTCACTTGTAAAACTAAATTTGACGTAAAATATTTTCCATTTATTTGCATTGCTTTACCTTTTTATCCATTTAATGTTCGCCAAAGAGTTGCTTGTTATTAAGTGGGATATTTTGTAAAGTAAAGGGGATGTTATGATAGTTAACTCAATAATGAACATTAGCGTGCCTTTGAGAAGCTCATTTTTCTTTATTTTTCCAGGCTAGAGATCCATTTATTATCAGGTACGAATAAACAAAAAAGGCATTTAATCCCTACCCTTAACGACTTATTACTATTGATAGATCAATTGAAGTACGCCATTCAAATAAGGCCTTTATAAGTGACATGGATCGATGGCAAATAGACGAGGTATTTCATGTTCTAAAATGACCTAACTAATAATTGGAGGATGCCCTGTCGTAAGCAGCTGATTAACCCAAGAAGAGAAGGAAGGGATATTACTTAACCTTCAGCAGCAGTAAAAGACTAAATATTAAATCTTAGGGAGTGGACAAGGGAGAAATGACAAAAAGTAATATCCAGTGACGTCATTTACTACTTTGGTAAGAATCATAAGATGGCGGCACTGGTTATTATTTGGCATCACTTCCTTCTTTCTATTCCCATGACAGCAAATTTTTCGCAGATCTGGTCATGGATGATGAGCTCTTCTTTTCTCTGTTGAATATCCAGTTATAATATAGGTCCATGGATATTCTTAGCACCCTAAAAGACACGAGTGAAAAGATGTCTTATTTTCTAAATATTTCTTAATTCACTCTTTTTTCTTTCATAGAATCCAGTTAAAGTCCATATATACTTACAGATGAGAATAAATTTGCATTGTATATGAATATTAAGAATATTGAATTTTATATATATATATAGTGTTTTTCTCTTTAAAGATATTCCACATTTGTTATTACAAGACAAATAACAAAAAGTTTCGGAGTTCATAATCACTAATCCCTGGGCAAATGTTTAATACATACAATTTTAATTAAGATAATAATAACAACATATTTATTGATTTCCTTTTTCAATGTCTCTTTATGAACTAAAATGTATTCTATATAATTTGTTTTATAAATAAGTATGTTTTTGTGAGAACTGTAACATCCATGTAAATGACGGGAAATAAACAAACTCAGCGTGAGGAGTAGTAGAATTCGATCAATGGCAAATACTTTTTGACGGATCAAATATATATGTCACGAATATGAATGCGTTAAATCATTCGTCAAGCCGATGGATTGGATAGTGATGTATTTAAATAAAAGTCCGAGCAGGTCCTCCAGAAAAATGTTTTGGTTTACATTTGAAAATATGGAAGCAAGAAACTTTAATCGGTATATAACAAATGATAAAAATATATATTTTTTACGCATTAACATCATTTTATATACATTCTCTTTTTTGTGCTTGTATATTTTTATGGACTGTGAAAAATAAAAATAGAAGGAATCATTGACGGTGTCAAAACCAAGGCCATCAACTTTACAAAGCGTCTTACATTCATAACCAGTAATATCTAGTAACTAGAGGACTCAGAGAGTGCAAACCCTCCGCCGATCCCCCCTAATGAATCACTTGGTCTTTTTGTCATTTCCAACCCTCTACGCACTGTACCTTTAACTCTACATACTGCTCCTTTATTGTTTACACTCTAGAGGTACATGAAAAGAAAAAGAAACTGATGTCATCAAAGAGGAGAGCACAGCACAGCGACATCTATAGGCAGAGTAGGCTAACTTGAAATATTTATTAGTATTTAGCTCATTTTGCATCTTAAAGAAGCACTCAGAGATGCCAAAATTTAATCACTTGTTTCTTTTGGCATTTCCAACAACTCCACAAAGTTTCATCCCTTCCGCACTTTTTGAGGTATCCTGCTGACAAACAAACCAACAAACAAACCAACGCCAGTGAAAACAATACCTCCTTCGGCGGAGGTAATAAAACTTATATTTTAAGGAATCATAATTTACATCCACATTTTATTAACCAAAGAAACAACATATATAAGAGAAATATAAATCCTTTTTAAGGGAAGCCAACATTTTGCCTCTTTAAGCATGAGTATGTTGGTAATGAAAAAATTTGTATGAAAGGATCTTGATTTATAGATCAAGAACGCTCTCACACACATTTACACACACACATATATATATATATATATATATATATATATATATATAGACTTGTTGATATTTGCAAAAATTGTCATTCCTTTCACGTTTACCAAAGTTGTCGTTCATCGTTCATTTTAAGATTTAATTGTTTGTCGTTCGTCATTCTGAATAGAAATGACGTTTTTTTTTTAGTAGAGGAATTTTCTCTCATCAAAAAAGATTTAAAAAGGTAAAAAAGCACTAGTTTATAGGAGATTATCTACCTTTTTTGTCACCAAGGTAACACTTATGAAGATATAATGAACAAGTACAAACCTGTGAGTTACTGTATGAGTTTTTTTAAAGAACGATAGGAATTTTTCCGTTGTTGTTCGTCGTTCAAGAACGATTATATATGAGCGAAAATCAGTAAGTCTATATATATATATATATCCAATTAGCATCTATATCATAATTGAGAGTCCTTTTAAAAAGGACTAAAGAATAAATCAAGATAAAAAATTATAGTCATTCTTATCAAAGTAGAGATAAATGAGTTAAGATTGGCGTGAGTCTCCTCTCCTTCGTACTCCTAATGTTCTCTATTTAAATTGCCCATCATGCTTATGGATTCATCGGGGCGCCATGCTGAAAGGCTCCCCTTATTATTATTTGGATGCTAAGGCAGTCACTCAGTTGGAGAGGGGGGAAAAGCATCACAGGGATAGATACAAATTAGACTCGTGTTAGCCCTCCATGCACTCGTGCCCTAGATGATCAAACACCCATCTGCAGATGCGGCAAATCAGTAATAAAAATCTATGGGCGCTCTTGCATAAAGGGACACATACTATGCATGTCATGTATGCATATATGATTACATATGAACAGATATAATAATAATAATAATGGCTCTTTAATAAAACGTAGGGCTTTCAAATCTAAAGGAAAGGTTGAGCAATCCATAAGGATATCCACTAATATGATTATGAAGTATGGATGTAATAATATATATGAGGAACAAATACTGATGGAAAAAAATGTAAAATAAAAAGTAAGTCAGTTTATGATTGTTGAAGAGTATTTAACAGAAAGCAATAGTTAGAAGCATTGCCATTACAAACTAAATTATGAAGTATGGTTGAAATAATGAATGGTAGGAAGGCAATTACAAAAAATAGTAATTATGAGTAATATAACACATAAAAGTGTTAAAAAGATTGTAAATATACTTTTGAAACATAATGGGCCCCATTTTCCCATTAAATAGTTATAATTATAGTATGCTAATTTAAAATTATTATGATCTGTACAATGTTATTGAGAAATTACAGTCCATAAATACTCGGTTGTGGCCTCTGAAATTCTTCCAATCATGGAAGTATTTTGAAAAAGCTAGAAAAGTATTAGTTATGTGTGGGGTTTCTTGGGATCCCCATTGACACACATTATTGTTTATAAATAAGTTAACTATATTTTACGAGCATGTAGGGCTACTGTGACCTAGGCACTGAATGAGGAGCTGATAGTGTCGTCAGCATATAATATCGTATCCTCACATAGGATTGATATTGTTATAAATTTATAATTATGAAATACTCCTAATTTTAAAGCATCCTGATTTATCCCCATGCAATAACTAAGAAAACCTTTAAATGATAATGGGAATATACAAAGTCGAGCAGTACATTGGAACTTATTATAAATGATTGTTTTTTCCGTGCATCATCTTTAAACATGATTATTTTTGTAGAGAATTTGTTGTGCAACATTATACAGAGACTGTCTTTTGAAGCAAACAAATGATTATTTAGTTATCTGTGCAAAATAAAATATTTATACTGAAATATCAATAAAATTCAGCGATTTTTAATTTAAATAACAATAATACTTTTAATTTGAATGACAACATTCAATATCCGCGAGTTCATTTTAGGACTATATATATATAAAAACATTGCTTTATATTTATCCTCAATGTTTTTATCTGATAGGAAACAAAATATATAGAAAAATAGATTTCAAATATGAAGCTCTATGCTCCTTTTAGATGTTTAAAAATCATTTGTTACATTATGATAGTCATGTGGGACAGAAAAAAAATATTTATTTGGAATTCAGGTGCGTGCTTCATTTGCACAAAGGAATTTAAAGAAATAAATTTGAAATGAAATCTGAATTACTGGAACACTTGCTACAATGCGTAGTTTTCAATAATGAGTTCTTAGAACGGTTAAAAAACATATATTTTATTCGTTCCTGAACACTTTTGCCTGGATTACATCCTAATATTGAATTAAAATGTGGGATTTTTCATATACAAAACATAAGAGTGAAGCACTCCTTCAACATATTTAACAACAAGGAAACTTCTCTTAGGCAGTTTAAATGATGTTAGCTCCTGCAGTGACGTCATGGTCCTTACATTAGGTTGAGTAATTACGTCTAAGAAACTACATATTTATTTCCTTTGTTATTAGCTGAAGGTTACTAAGTATCTTTCGTAAGATAAGTAAGGATGTTCGAAATTATTTAGACAAGAAGAACATGAACTCCTATTTGTAGATCAACTCTTTTATTGATATTAGATTTGGCTCCGATAGAGGGGGGGGGGGGGTATCTATTTTGGAGCTAAACGAATATTCACTCTATATGAGGGCTGTGACATCCATGAAACCTTAGATTTGTTAAAAGATTTATAAAAAATATTCCTTTTGTATTATGCATATTGTACCTGCATATCTCGATATATTCGTTTTAAACACTCCTATGATTGGTTTTCTTTGGTTTAAGATTGAAATGATGGATTCAATATTGCGTTTAATAAATAACTCCAATGCTTATAGAATGAAATGAGTTAATCAGAGCTCCAAAAAGAGAGTCTTAAATCTTGAATTCCTTTAAGCTAATTAATATAATGTTTATGACGTCACAAATAAAAACACGTGTTTTGAACCTACCTCTTCTAAATTGCTTAAGTTTTATTGTACAAAGGTCTATTAGAGCTATTTTTATGTGTTGGTATGAAATCAGAGGCACTTTGAAAACGACTGCTTTATGAAGATCCGCAACGTGAAATACGGTGCATGGATTTATACAGATGCCTATGAACGCCTTTTATCTGTCGTTCTCCCGGCTGCATCTTAGATTTTTTAAACATTTAATACAAGTCAACAAAAATATCAGAAAAATGATTTCATTAGATTATGTGTTTTTTGGCTTTCGTGATATATTATAAGATTTTTTTGTATGTACTATGAATTATTTTCGTTTTGCTTGTGTATTTGAAGAGTATTGTTTGAGTATAGAATAAAGAGGTTTCTTTATGATTGCAATTCTTGTTGTTTTATCATAGCATCTATAAGCTTTTATATATAGATATATTGTATTTGAAAAGTATTGTTTGAGTCATAGAGATATAAAGATATAGAGAGCTGATTCCCTACAATAGCAGAGAAACATAGTTCAGCTATATTCTGTGTGTCCAATATAAACAAAGTAATTAGTACTAAGTCATCATAAGCTGATCATAGAGATAGATTACATATATCTCTATGATCAGCTTACGATGACGTAGTACATATTACTTTGTTTATATTGGACACAAAAATACAGATGAAGGGAATAAGCTCTCTATATATTTTGATCTCTATGGTTTGAGTATAGAATCAGAGTTTTTTTAATGATACCATTTGTTGTTCTTTTAACTTTTATATTTATATATCTTATTGTAAACTACCATGACTATTTATAAATTTTTGTGGGACTTCTCTGAAGAAATCAAGGGATACAAAAAGCTTTATAAGCCATCATCACAAATTTATTTCATACTACTTGTTAAAAAGTCACTCATGCATAAAATATATAGCGACAATACAATATAAGAGGTATTTTTTGTGGTCATAGAAGTATACAAACATATGCAGTTTGCCAACAATTATGATATTTATTTTTAGGATGTGCAGGTTGCAGGCAGGTTGCACAAGTGGCAAGTCTTTTATGGCTTATGTATTAATATTCAATCCACTTACGAGTAATATTGTTAGAGCTATGATTTGAGACTTTATGAAGGTAATAAAAAAGCGAACGTATAATAATTATCGCCATAGAGAGAGTAGTTAAATTAGAATATGAGAGGTATCTAGGGACTGAATCCGTCTTTCATTAAGGCCACATTCAAAATGAAAAGGAATATTTATTTAATAACAGAGGGGAGAAGGGGGAGATCATAAAAATGAATTTATGATATGAGTTTTTTAAAGTATCCAGCCTCGTGTTTATGTTGATGTCATTCAATTAGTTCATAAATACAGTTCTCTTTTTGCTCCTAACGGTTTATTTGTTGTGTTTATGGTTCATTTGATTAGCATATTTTATATTGGGGACAAAGTAAGGGTAGGAAACCTTTTTTTTTCGAACGTGAGGGATTGAAAAAAAGAAGACATGAAATATAAAAGTAGCTTGGCTTTATTAAATAAAGCATCACTTCACTCAGGGCTTTTAAATTGAGAATATCAACTCAGATATGAGAAGATCATCCTGAAGATTACAAATAATATTTTTCTACTAGGCCTTAAACCGTGTCAGCGTCGAATCCTTCAAATGAACTCCTGCCATAGCAACTATTAATGTTAGTTTAGTCAAGTCAATTGCACGTATCATCAATTACGTTCGAAACCAAATGAAATTATTTTATCTTTATACTTACACAACTATATAATGATGGATCTCAAAAATGAATATTAATTATTACGAAAACATGACTGCATTAAACGTTCATTGTCATAGAAGTGTCTCGAAGACCGGAATGTCTATTAAGGGTCGTACAAGCCGCAAAATCACAAGATTGAACTTATTAATTGGATGAATATAACATCACAATATATTTTTATAACATTCCTTTACCCCATCCATTTTTGAAATAAGATATTTTAATTAATTTCATACTATTCCATGATAAATAAAATATATTTATAGTTAAACGAACTTAGACAAATGATTACAAGACTAATTAAACAAACTTATATAAGATTATAATGGTTCATTGTATATTTCATAGTAAATAGTAGTTTCACGAATTTTTCAATGCCAGTTATTCCAAAAGGAACATTTCTTGCGCAAAATCTTTGATGTCAGTCGTCGTTTATCCTCTGAAGGACATGTCGGTATTTTCACAGTAATTTGTAAATTAATACGTATGACGGCATTCCTCTACTTCGCCAGTTTTGCTAGAATAAATCTGTAGAAATTCATTCTTTCTTGTAGCATTCAAGGCATCACATCAGAGACATATATAAGTGAAGAACAATATATTAGTCATTCATTAATGTATTTTACAAAAAGTTAAAAAAATAAAAGATTTGGTGTCATCCTCTAAGCTGATCCGAGCGTTTCTCAAGCTCTAACGAACGTTTAACAAGCCTCAAGTCATTATATTATGTTTGATTTGCTACTATTATATAAAATACGAATATTAATAAAAAATAAAAAATTGATTTATATACAAAAAAACACTTGAAAGGGTGGATGCCTTCATTGAGATTGTGTGTAAATATGGGTAGAGGGTCACATGCTTTAGGGAGTAAATAAAGGGAACAAGGAATCCCAACTTTATATATATGATACTCACGGCTGCGCTAGATAATGGTGCCAAAGTATCACAACACAAACACATTCATCCCTAATTATCATTCGATGGGAACTCGTCTTAAGCTTCCCGCTTTATAGCAGCAAACTCCTCTACATCCGAATCACTCTATTTTGTGTTTAGAGTTATGTTCGTGGATTGTAATTCCAAGTCGTTTGAGGTAGACGGTGATCTTTTGTCATTTCCACCAATGTTCAGAAAGAGTCCATCTTCATAAACTTAGCTATCTCTGGATAAAAAGATGTTTAATTTTTTATAGTTGATTTATGATCCCATTATATATGAGACCTCCCCAAATGAAAACCACTTTTTAGTTATTTACATAGTACCAGCGATTCTGGTTCATTTTTGATGCTGAAAACGAATATCTAATTTAAAATCTCTATTATATATTGTATATATATATATCGGCCGACTCATCAGATATTGTTTTCTTCTTAAAACAATTATGGTAATGACATTCACCTCATCAACAAACCTCATTCCATTTCACATAAAGAAACCCAGATCATATATATGGACTACACAAGATATTAAATACGGAGCAGTGGTAATTGTAACTTGATGAACAATGTTGTTTTTTGATATTACCAAATCGCGATCCTATGTACATTTTTCCTTTTCTGTATAGTTCTCTCCAGAACCATGTTCCTTAAGAAAAATAACCGTCTCACTTGTTCTCATTCTTAATGAAAGTAAAATATAATTTTAAATAATAAACATTAAATTTAAAATTTACTCTCTTGTAAAATAATGTTGTCAATAATATTTCTAATAATAATGATTGAGGTTTCTTAGCAATAAATAATTAGATACTTCTGACAACCCTGGGAAACAAGTCTGCAAGTGATGTCATATTTTGATTAAGTGAGAAGTGACCAAACTGTATTCAGCAATCCCTTGATAAAAAGATGCTATATTCTTGTCAAGAATTTCAAAATAAGTAAATAAACATTCTTTTTTCATTTCCACAAATAACAATAACCTCACTCACTTAAGGTATAAATTTATTTATTATATATTGTTATATATATATTTATAGATATATACATATATATATATATATATTGGCGGACTCATCAGATATTCTTTTCTTTCTTAAACAACTATCGGTAATAAATCTCTTACATATTTGTAGAATTTTGTACATTACCTATTTATTAGTTGTTTGAATTTCCTTTTGCTTTCATGATTCATATACTAATGCCAGTGACATAAGCTCATAGAGCCCTTGGTTACAGATCTTTTATTGTCACTCTTTATTCGTCAAATTACGAACTAGATCGATACATATGATTAAACAATAACTTTTTCCATTTTAAAGTTATTTTGAAGGTATAAAGTGTTGTTGCCTACTGTACTGTACTGTACTTCTATTTTAATGAGTATACTCAGGTGTTTGAGCTGTGTATATTTTCCTTTTTTTGATAGTGAATTCAGCTTGTATAAGCTTTTGAAACCTGACAAATCAACAATAAAGTCCATATAAGTATTTAAGGGTGTGCAATAGCTCAGATTTTTAAGGCATGTTCAACTCTCAATGTTGAGGGCCGGTTGTCTACCGGGAGGGGAAGGTCATTTGGATACTGCAATTCTATTAAACCAAATAAGCAAAAAAATGAAAATATTAACCTACAAAAAATAATATATTGCTATAAAAAATCAAAATGGGTTCCCGAGGACCCCAACACCATTATCTTCTTCTTTTAACTACGCTGATTAAAAATCATGAATTAGACAAAGTTTTTTTAATCATCCGAATATCTCTCTTATGAAGAAACTAAATGTTCTAACGGAACGTACAAACTCAGTGGAAGAGTGTTGAGGTTCGAGTCCCGACAGCAATATATAAACTGATGGCATTATTTTTTGAAACATCCTATGAACGATGAACCAATCTAAAATGTATATTTATAACCACACGGAGGCTATAATTATATTTCACTAAATAGGCGGGGAAATGGCCAGAATCATGGAAATATGCAATGGACTTGGTATCATACATGATTGTACCTTCTTCCAGCCGTCACCTCATCCTTCTCAAAAGAAAGTCTTTCAATATCTGTTCGTTTTTATAACCCCTTGCGATATGTTTTTTATATATTGCTTATTATTTTTGTTACCTCCGCCGAAAGAGGTATTGTTTTCACTGGCGTTGGTTTGTTGGTTTGTTAGTTTGTTGGTTTGTTGGTTTGTTTGTCAGCAGGATAACTCAAATTCGGATGAAACTTTGTGGAGTGGTTGTAAATGCCAAAAGGAACAAGTGATTAAATTTTGGCATCTCTGAGTGCAGAATTAGGATGCAAAATGAGCTAAATACTAATAAATATTTCAAGTTAGCCTACTCTGCCAATAGATGTCGCTGTGCTGTGAAATCGGGTGCCGGGAGCGTCTTCCTATCGGAATTTCCGTCGAGGGGAACCCTCCCCCGTCCCTCTACGCCACCCCAGTCGTGAAAAATCCGCCTCAGAAGGCTCATAAGGACCCCGTGACGGCGGAGGCTTGCACTCTCTGAGTGTATATATGCCTCTAGTTTTTATTGAGTTTTGGTCATTTTAGATGGAATAAAATGTTTATTTATGTACTTTTGCGCAATTCCACGTACTATTTTATAATTGTATTTTATGTATTTCTACTTTCATGTAAGTATTACAATTTTAAATAAAGGCCTCTAAAAATGGGGGGAAGATTGGTATTAATTTTTCCTTCTTTATATTTTAAGTCTTCATCTGGCACGCTTAGAGCAAATAGTTTAAATTAGGCAATAATTTAAAAGGATATCTTCTTATTAAAATATAAATAACATGGGTTCTAAAAGCAATAAATAGTATGATATTTAAAGAACAGATATAACTTAATGTGTTATTCACCAAAAAAAAATTGGGGGGCAAGAAGGGATGAAGCTCAGATTTGTTTTCATACGTTCTAAACAATTGATACTTTTGTTTGCCAAATACAACAAGAAAACTACATATATATAAGCTTCATCTCAATAGAGTTTAGTAATTGAGAAAAAAAATCAATTTGAATCACTTTAATATCATACATATTTTTTATATGTGTTGTTTTATTAAAAACTCGAGCTGTAACATGTGGAAGTGATACTGAGGAAGAGAAAAAAGCAACCCAAATATGATGATGATGATATGGCCTTGATCTTACTCCACCAAAGAATGAATCAAAAGTAGACAAGGACGGTTACTATCCAGCGTATACGCTATAAGAATGTCACGGTCTCTATTATTTTGTAAACACTTGAGTCCCAATATTTTTACTCCATATAGAAAAATATTTATGATATACTATTAGATCGTATCAGATAATATTCCCTATTTTGTTTCAAATATGTGTATGTATAATATATATATTTTTGAGTTGTAAGAACCACTTGATACATTTGTTTGGGGAGGTATACGATATTTCATATTCTAGGCAATAGAAAAAACCCATAAAAGACTATTAAATGAAAAATCGGGACTCTATACTAGTCCAAACGTATCCAAAATATAGGATTTCACCAACATCCTATAATATTAAATGTTTTATAGAGATACAAAATATTCTTGCTTATCATGTGGGAACCAAAATAAAGTGCACGTCAATTCAGCAACGATTTCATTCTAAAAGAAACAAGCATTCCTTGGGAGTAATAAATCAACAAAGAAAACCAAATACATAATTTTCTTATAGTACAAACTAAAATTCTTTTAAATATATAAGAATATTATATATATTTTAAATATATAAGATATTATATATATTTTAAATATATAAGAATATTATATGTATTTAGAAATAAATAAGAAAATTATGTATTTTGTTCTTCTTTTACTACGCTTTTAGATTTAAATATCAATAGAATTTGAAGGTCTTACGGGGTATATTAATTTTAAACTATAATGTTTTTTATGTTTTTACCAAACAATAAATATCCCCCTTTTTATATCTATTGTTATTTTATATTATTGTATTATATGAATAAATAAAGACCTTTGCTATGAAAAAAAAAACAGTAGGGAGGATCCCTCCATATACGTGTTCCCTTACGGTTTTATAGAACGGAGGTTGTACAAAGAACATAATGGAATAAACATTGGATAAACTTCAGTTACACCTCGGTTTAAATAGAAGGAATTGAACACCATAATTCGCTCTTTTGGCTCTGAATGAATCCAAGGTTACATAAATCTATGAGGTCCTCATCATAAGCCTCAAACTTTAATCGCGAGTACAAAGCGAGCTGTTTGACAAAATAAGAAACTATAAAACCGTCTATTCTTCGGTCCGTGAGGATCTCTGCTGACGCCTGAAACGCCGCCCTCACTCTCAAGATCCCCTCCGTCTTTGAGGATTCATGGGTTCTTGCAGGGAACGTCATCAAATTTTATCCTTCAAAATCAGAAGAATATTTTACAATTATGAAAAAAATAGTTAATATTAAAAATAGTTACCCTTATGATAGGTTTTATTGATATATCTCTTGTTTATATTTTTATTATAAACTATAATGTTTATTTTACTTATATACTATAATATTATATCATTATTATCTAAACAAAAAAGGAGAAAAAAACTTTACTTTTATTATTTTTTTAAGACACCCTTTCACCTATTGTTTTTACTCGTCATTATAATTAACATAATTGTGATTATAAGCATCATGTCTTGTGGTGTTTGCTCTTCTGATCCATTAATTTTTTTCTTTCTCAGGTTTTATGTTAACCTATGGGTGGTGGTTTTTTAAGAAAATTATTTAAAAAAATATTTGTAAGAAAGAAAGATTCTTGAAAAGAAAATCAAAGAGAGTTTTTAGCAATAAACTAGAAGCAAAAATAAAAATGGTTCTGTATCCGTTATAACATGGATGAAAACGGGTCTTGTCAGTTCGTTATTTTTTTTTTTCTTCCTTTATTTGTTCAGAGAAGACATATATATAAATGGACATATATACATGAATAAAAATTAAATAAACATTATAGTTTATAATAAAACTCTGAACAAAGACATTATCGACTATAAAACACTATTAAAAACAGATAACAAATTATATGGGAATGATTATTTATAAAATTTCATAATTTTTGAATAACTTAAAATATGGACTTGATGCTGATGGGTAAAACTTTACAATGCTGGCGGCGCTAGTCCAGGAGTCATCTAAAAGGAAGGTATTTTGAGTGCCAGGGTAGAAATAACGTGCTGCAGAGGATATTATTATTTTCCTCAATCCTCGTTCTCACAACTCTGTTGTTTGTGATGCAGTTGGCAATCACGCCTTTGAGTTGAGAATGGCGAATCCAATCGACTTTGCCTTGGGTGACTGGGACCCAGTTTTCTTCGCCAATCCAAATAAGACAATTCCTCTCACATAATTGTCTCCACTTTTATCCAGGCCTTTCACATTCAGAACCACAAACTTTTTGAGGATGGATACATAAGGACAATCCTTTTTCATATTATATAATATTGTTTTTGATAATATCTATATACTCAAGTATTTATAGCAAAAAGATCATAGTTGTTTGAACAGAAAAAACTGTTCTAGAAAAACTGTAGAATAACAATATAAAGCAAATATTGTCGGGCGATGGATATATTTTTTGTCGTCTACAATATATATTTTCGACCTTTAAAATAAAAATTCGTTAAGTGATCCTTTATCATGTAAATATGGGAAGGTCTAATCAACTATTTCCCTTAAAGAAACGAAAAGTCTGTCCAACACAGGTTTTTCAAGATTACATAAAAACTTTTCGAAAAAAAAGATTGCGAAAGGGTTTTTAAGTATCAAGTTTTATTTTAATAAGACTTTGATGATTAAAACTATTTTGAACATACAGATTTAATTTTTATATGATTTTTATGCTTGTGGTTTCCCATATATTATTAATTGGCCACCAGGGCCCTATCCAACTGCAGGGCCTGCTTCATTATGGAGTTGATCAGGGCGGCCTTGGTGTTGTGAGCCAGTCGGTTGGTGTGTCGCTCAAGGTAGCCCCAGAAAAAATCGTCCATAAGATTCAAATCGGGGGAGCTAGGGGGCCGGTGGTCATCTTAGGGACGAAGTCAACAGCTGCGCCAACCTTGAGTTTGTAGCTGTGACAACGCAAATCCTCATTCACACAGGCCAACAAAGTTACGTGAGAAACGTCCAGCTCCTTGGCGACATCCCTGATGGACCTGCTGGGGTCGTGCTCACAGATATCTGACAACCTCCTGATGAATTCGGGGGTCCTGGCCTTGCGGGCGCTGCTGGAGGGCCTGAAGGCCCTATCGACGACAGCACAAGGCCCCTGTATCCTTCAGCTGCTGCTTGAGCTCAGCAACCCTTCTTCTGTCGATCCCGAGCAGCTCAGAGACCTGGGTGTTGCTGATTGTGTTGCCCTTTATACAAAGAATCTGGATAACAGCACACCTGCGTTCTTGCTCGTTCCAGATAACAGGCTGTATATTTCCATATGCGGCCATAACGATGATAAATTCAACTGAAATGATCTCTCATATGTTCGCTGGCTGCTAAAAAATCAGCTGCGCGGATCAGATGACGTCATCTTTGTTAAAGGATGTCCAGAAAACCCGCTGGATTTGATCTTACCCCCCCTGTATATGTATGTATATGATATATATATATATATATATATATATATATATATATATATATATATATATATATATATATATATATATATATATATATATATATATATATATATATATATATATAATATATATTTGTGCGTTTGTATTTGGATGACTCTTATTCAAGTTTTTCGGATTTGAAGTCGCTTGGAAGGTCACTCCTTGTGTACCGTGCGATCAGCTGCTCCCACAACAACTCAATATAGAACTGGTGACTGCACAGGCCACTCCATTATAATGGAGTGGCCTGTGCAGTCTATAATTATAGATATAATACTAGCTGCCTGTTTCTTCTCCAAATAGTTCTTGCACAATTTGAGGCAGCCTGACCGCACGGTAAGCAAGAAGTGTCCATTCAATCAATCCCATTTGTGGGAAGGGCTTCCAATTATCTCAACAAATGAACAGCTAGAATTCCAAAAAAATGCTGTTATTGCTGCGAATGGAGGATTCTTTGACCAATGCGAATTTTGTAAAAAAATATTATTTCAATTATATATATATATATATATAATATAAGAGAGAAATTGTCAAAGGAAAAACTGTCAAAATTTAAAAGTAAATAACTCTTTAGAAGCGTCATCGAATACCAATATTGAGGACGGGGTTCGTCTACTCCCGAAGATTAATTTTGGTCAACCTTATTGAAAGGAATATCCTTTGTTCGATAAATATACTTATTATCCACACAGATATTGCAATTCTATCGAACCAAATATTCAAAAAAGGTAATGGAAACCAAAAAGTGCTAAAAAAATTATTGGCATAATCTATATACTAATAACTTATAAATAAAATGAGATATAATTATACAAATTAACTATATTTATAGTATGGTCATGCCTGATTAATAATATAACATACAATTCAGAAATTGTAATCAATGAGTACTTATGGCCACTTTCAAAAGCCTTCTAATTATGAAAAATATTTTAAAATACTATTTCTAATTTAATTCTTTTATACACGGTTCTAAAACACATATATTTAATATTGTATAAATTAAAATTGAGTTGTAAGCATTTATTTTCCAAATAATAAAATATATCAGTTAAAAGCAATGAAATAATGGTAC
>CP045898.1:8696128-8710636 GCA_013387185.1 Caligus rogercresseyi | reverse complement strand
ATATATTATATAGTTTGGACTGAGTCTATATTAATACATATGAGAAATAAAAGATGATAGAAGCCATAATTCATTATAGTATTTTCCCCCAAAAATGACTTTTGATATAAGAATATACGATTACCATTTGGTAACGGCAGTTAGTGTAACCTGGATAGGAAGAAAAAAAGAAGGGAGAGAAGTGAGGCAAAAATACTCCCTCCCTTCTCTTTCTCTTTCTATCCAGGTAACACTAACAGCATTACCAGATGGTAATCGTATATTCTCATATCAAAAGATCAATTTTTGGGGGAGAGTACGTATTTGCTTATATCTCTTAAAGTATAGCGATTTTTAGAACACCAAACATATCAAATGAAAGCTTGGTTAACCAGCTTTAATATTTTGGTATACTAAATCATGTCAATTTAATAAGTAGAGAGTTATATGTACATTAAAAAAAGCCTATCTCGCGTACAAAATGACGCATATAATGGATTATAAATGCGTCAGAGACAAAGTAAAATTTTGAGAGGATACCTTGACGCAAATCTAAGAAACACATTATTTTTTATTTTTTTCATAATCGATTTCTTATAGGTCAATACAGGCTCTGAATCATATGATGTAAACTCAGATTGTACTGAATTCTGAATTGATAGAATGCAACCAAGGTCATTTTGGATTTATCATCTAAAGTTTTACTAAACTTAAAAGTACTATTTTACTCTGAAGCGAACAAGTCATCTTCTACAGGCGAGTGAAGTTAATTGATACAAAAAAGCTATGAAATAAGCTAACAATACACACTCCATTTTTGCTTTGTTTTTACTGAAAACTTTGTTTTATTAAAAAACATCAAACATACGTCTGGTAGTAAATTAGATTTCCTTTAAATTAATAATATTATTGAAGTCTGTAACGTCCACCATTTTGAAGAAATTTGCGGAAAACTATATTTTTACTAAATTTTTAAAACTTTGACCTCGTTGCGCGACCTCGTAATGTTGACCGATTTTGTTCAAACTTTGTATGTCGTCTTCTTTTATCACCAAGAAACAGAAAAATCCACAATGTTGCTAACATTTCAAACATTTGAAAAATAAGAACAACCCTAATATATATATATATATATATCTATATATATATATATATATATATATATAAATATATATATAGTAAGTATTTTAACTTTGGTCTTAATATTTATATGAATTTTTGTATTTTTAGAACTCTGGAATTTAAACCACATCGTTTAATTGAGGACATGTATATCAAGGGGTAAATATTGTAAAAATGTTGGTATTCATACTATAAAATCAATATATCTTAAAGCTATAACTTGCAAATTAATAATATCCTATATTTTAATTTGTCAAGCATCTCTTTATCCTAAAAACTTGATGACACCCATTTTATTCATCTAATATATCGTTTTAGACGGGGCCAATATAATAACATAGAAATTTATATAGATATAAGATTTAAAAAAATGTAGTGTTCATATTTGGAGTTGCGGGTATCATCGGAGCCGGATTACTGATATGTCAAACGTGTAAGTCCCACAAAATATGGTCGGTGATAATGGACTTTTAGGATCCCCCGTCCCCCTCGTACCATGTTATGAAAAAGGGTAATTTTTATTTATTTATTCTATTTGGACATATTCTTTGTTATTATATAAATTGTATTTCAGACATTTTTTCAAATACCTCACTGACACTGGTCTGAAATTGTTTTAAATAAGAAGGTACAAAACAAAAAAAGGGTGGGTCTTAAGGGAGCAATAGAACGAACAGGTAAATGCGCGATTAAAACTATAGATATACAGAGCTTATTCCCTTCAATAGCAGAGAAAACAATCGTTCAGCCGTCGCCGTGCCTAAACTAAACAAAGTAATTTGACCTACGTCATCGTAAGATGATCATAGAGATATAAAGATTTGTTTACTTGGGCAATTTGACGTACTCCTCTGAATAATCCATTAAGGTCTTTATGTCTTTAAATCTCTATGAATTAAAAGATAGAAGATAATAGTAATAAATCAAAAAGCCTGTACACTGTATCAAGTCTTAAAAATATTTTTTTTCTTAAATTCACTCAGTAAAAATAGTCAAAGAGCTCAAAGATCATTAAGAAGTAATTATATTGCTTATAATAATAGTGGAGTTTTTAAAACGTGATTGGTGGGAAGAAAAGAGAGGGAATAATTAAAAGAATATGTTAGTATTATGCTACGGGGTATTCACCTCACTAGAGGCTCTTGAGAAGTGAACATCCGCAATTCAGAGAGAAGAAATACATCCTAAAAATACTTTTTGTCTCAGGGCCACAATCCATGACGTCATATTTCGAGTCCTTTTAATGGATCCTGCAACTATTCATGGACTAAGCAAGTGCTACACTTATAATAAGATATTCTCAATGCAAAACAAATACATGTTAATCAAAAATATTTTGGGTTGTCATATAAATGCAAGGCCCTATACACTCATTATTTTTCAAGTAACATCACTTTACTATGACTAGAACCTTTGATTAATATATTTGTTCAGAATATTTGCCACAAAGTTTACTCAGTATTATTTTTTCATTATCTTTTTAGAAATCAACTTCAATAATAATTTGCATATTTCAATATTGAAAAGTACTGGAACTGAAAACAATACCTAAATAGAACAAATATTAAAGCTCTAATATAAAAAAAGCTTTGTTATGAGATGGATTAAAAAATCTTTTTTCCTTTATGGGAATATTTAGAGATGAACTGAAATAGATTTAAAAAAGTTTGTTTGTTTGTTTAACTCCTAGATATGCCCCACCACACCAGAACTTAATCTGGTATCAGCCGGTAGAGGTCTACTAAGAGCAAGTAGCTTTATTATTAAATAATTATATTTACATAAAATGTTGTATATTTTATTAATTAGTCCTCTAATGATAGTTTTCTTTCTTGAGCGGCCGCCACCAATTCGTCATTTCCCGCATTGTACAGCCACAATCGTGAATCAAGTGGTAAGGCGTTTCCTCATCTTCTCCACAAAGTCTACATGTTGAGTCCAGTGATTTCCCCATAATAAATGATGTCGTTTTAGGTTAATATGACCACTGGCCATTGCAATGATAACGGATGCTTGATGTCTTTTATATTTGTAGATTTTCTTCCGATGTAAGGCGCATTGATGAATTGCTTCGATTGTCTACAGCTGTCCAAGTTGTTCCAAATAGTTCTCCAAAAAGACATAGATGTTTTTCTAAGCGCCGCCTTTGTCTGGCAGATTGAGGCAGGAACAGCGACAGGATCCCCTTTTACTGTGCCTTCCTTAGCCAGGTAGTCGGCAAACTCGTTTCCTGTGTTATTATTGTGTCCCTTGATCCAACCAATGGTGATGTCACAATAGAGTTTTCAAGGGCACTTCTACAATTTATAATTTCTTCTGAAAGTATATATAAGTATCCTGGCCGAGGTTTTACGCTGTCAATAGCAGATAGACTATCAGAAAGAATAAGCAGACTTTTACCTGCTGTTTTCTTAGTCGGTAGGTTACTTGCCAAATTTCTAATAGCTTCTACTTCAGCTTGGTATATTAAAAAGTTATAACAAAAACACAGTTTTACATTTACAAATTACGTAAAGAAAAAATATCAATACTTCATTATATACATATAGGAAAATTTTCCTAAGATTGTGGACAATCTGGCAAAAATGTATCTTTAAACAAATGAATTGTACAATTTTAATATTTAGTTAAGTAGTACATATATTAAATTCCCTACATATCTTCTTACTTTTTATCTTTTGAGCTGTTTTAACAAACGATAAGTCGGTTCGACGGGGAAAAAATAATTATGCGCCATATGAAAAATAATAATCTTATTTCACGTATAGAGACTTAAATTGTATGTTCTTTTTTGTTGTTGTTATAATGACCCATTTGAATAATACAGACTGGGGCATAAGTATGTTTCTTAAATGAACGATGATTATCAAATCAAAAAGGAGGTCTCTCAGGTAAATGCAAAATTTGAACAATAGTAACAGTGTTTTGACGTGAAAGCTAACACACTTGTACAATATTTATTTTGCTACTCCTTGTACTAAGTAATATGAACGAAAATCTATATAATAAAATGGAATCAATTTTATTAGAAAAATATTTAAATGACTCCGCTGGATATCATTAAAGTTGCTAAGTTTGTGCGACAAAAAAAAGATATTTACTGTTTTAATACTTTACTTATGTTCGATGGCTCGCTTAGTGATGAAAAGGGGTTACGACAAACTCAAAAAATGGGCCAAAAAGTTCAATAGACCAAAATAAATTTGTAATAAGTAATATAAATAAAGTTATAGTTTGTTTAGTATTATAGATTGATGAAGCATTATCCAACTGATGAGATAGGAATTAAATATGGTCTGACCACGCCACCACCTAACTAATGTATTATTAATATTTAATACAGAGTTTATACAAAGATTTAAAGAGGATAAATTATCCTATAATGCTTACTCATATATATAATATATGATATATATATATCTATATATATATATATATATTATATATATATATATATATATATATTAGGGTTGTTCTTATTTTTCAAATGTTTGAAATGTTAGCAACATGTGGATTTTCTGTTTCTTGGTGATAAAAAACGACATACAAAGTTTGAACAAAATCGGTTACATTACGAGGTCGCAGCAACGAGGTCAAATTTTAAAAATTTAGTAAAAATATAGTTAACAAAAAAAATATATATATGTATATATCGGAAAGAACCGTGATACCTTTTTCTGCCGGGACCCGGGCCGGGACTTGATATATATTTTAGTTCCTTCGACATTCTGAAGTAACGACGTTTTTTAGAAAGGAATTTTTTCGAAATATTTTTTCTAAAAAAAAACGTCATCACTTTTTTTCTGAGAATGTTTTTTTTGGGATATCTTTCTTTAAAAAAACATCGTCCTCACTTTTTTTTGGAAGTCTATAAAACAAACGTCGTCACTTATTTGTTTGGGAAATTCTTTTCTAAAAAAACGTCGTCACTTCAGAATGTCGAAGGAACAAAATATATATTAAGTACATATATATATATGAATGACAAATGAAAGAAATTATTTAAGTCCCGGCCCGGTGTCTAAAAAACCGGGACACTCAAAAACAGCCGGTACCCGGTCGTTTCCTGATATATGTATGTATGTATATATATAATTAAAATAGACACTTTAGGAACGGGATCACATATTCTAATGGATAGCTATTTTATTTTCTAAAGAGTACAAAAGCATTTTTTTACATCCTTTCCAATACAAAAATCTGCACAGATAACATAAACACATTTGATAATGCCATGAATGTAAGTTAATTGAACTACATATGTATAATTAAATATACAACATTTGTACATAATAATTACACCTAAATCAATATTTTTTTTGTATATATTTTTGATATTTGATATTTTGAACCCAATTACGAGGTATAATTGTAATTTAACAATTTAAAAATTCTTAAAAACTGTTACTTAAGTCCATCATTTACTAGGCAACTAAAAGGAAATGATCCACCATTTAATACAATATACAAAAACACTCTTTCTGGAGTTCCTCAAACTTTATATATATATATATCATATATATATTAGTACGTATCCTTGACTATTAAAAAGAAGCCTATGGGAGCTTAAAAGTTAACCGATTTCCCGTTCCATCTAACATGACCATCAAAATTCCTTATAAGAGTTTAATCTTACTTTTGTTTAAATAGATATAAAACCATATCCAGAGGAAACTATAAGTTATTTTTTTAACGTATAAAAATAACAATGAAACAAAGCATTGTAGGTAATTGTCCAGACTCTTAGACATGCCATATTTGGTATCCACTCATAAAAAAATTATTTAAATTTTACTATCAATGCCACAAATACGAATAAATGAATATACTTAACAAATACTTTTATATAATTATATTTTGAGTATTGAATATTTTTTGTGTGTCGTTGCAAAAATAGTTTTCCTTTAAACCATTACAAATTTTGATATGTCTCATTATGTTTTTGTTTTTAAATAAACAGTTCGTTAAAAAACTATAATATAAAAATACATATAATTACGTTTATATCTCATAAGGTTGTATCATTTAATATGAAGGTTGGAATGATGATACCATCAATAATGTTTTTACGACCCATACACCTAAGTATACATCACATTAGGTAATTTATTCATTCATAGAGCGTATCTTTTAATATCAGAGTCATAAAACATTTCGTCAATAATGGAACAATTTAATTTCTTTCACATAGGAGCAATGGGTGGGCAAGCATTCTCTTTCAATGACTATATTGAACGTGACGTATATTATTATTTTTTCTCTTCAGCAACGTCTTTATTTCATTCTTTAATATATACAACCAAGAATACTAAACAATCAGGAATGGTAAAGTCGCGCAACCTTTCAAAACACAAATACAAAGTGGATCGACTAATTTGTTATTTGCCGCGTGAATGAAGTAGTGGAAGTGTGTAGAGGAATCGTTTTAGAACTACTTATTTATCTTCAAACTAGACGACAATGGGGAAGGTTTGTGTTGCTCCGGGTTGCAAGAGTGGCTACAAACCAAAGGGCAATGAGGGGGAAAAGAGACGGTTTCATATGTTCCCCAAGGATGAGTCCCTACGCCAACTCTGGACAAAGGCTGTTCCGCGAAAAAATTAGATACCTTCAAGACATTCTGCGTTGTGTGACGTACATTTCATGCCCTCCGATTATAAGCCAGAGTCTACTGACTCTAATCCATCACGTTCAGAAAGATCTGGAAAAACTCTGAAGAAATGGCAATCCATATACGGTAAGCCAACCTTCATTCCTTACCCTTCTTTATTTATATATTGTTTTTCACATATCAAAACTTGACTATTCTTCAGTATTTTCTTATTAATACTGATTCATACAACTACGATGACTTTATTCCCTGCTATGTTGTATTTTTCAGGGTGAAAGATAGAGATCTATCTTTTAATCATCTCGAACATATCACCAAGAACAATCATATTACAAAATGTGACACCCTTCTTAATATTTTGGCCTTCTTAAATTCATTGACATTAAACTCTTCCCCCAATCAACTATTTAGCTTCGAAAATGAATTAAACACAGCTTTAAATCATTTTACAAATATCTTGCCCCATTTGGACGAAGCAAAAGAGAATAAATTAAACTTTTTGATTGAGCAATTACCCTTGTTGTTTAAATGTCCACAACCACGGAGATACAGTCCTGCCTTGTACGCCTTATCTATGTCCTGGAAAGGTTTCTCAACGAGTCTTTATAAAGATCTACGTAAAGAAGTTCTAACATTACCTACAATACGTCGCTTACGGAACTTTCTTCATCTTTGAATTTAGAAACTGGATGGCTGACTCTACAATAACTTACCTAAAGGCTCGCTTCAAGGCTCTAAGTCAAAATAGGGATACAAATATTAGTATAATTTTTGACGAAACATATTGTACATAACGAGTTGAATATTTTGCTGGGAATTTTTATGGGGTGGATGATGATCAAGTAACTAAGACCCTATTTTGTGTCATGATTAAGAGCCTATATTCAGTTTATCATGACATGATAGTTATGCAGCCTGTTTCGACTTTGAATTCTGGAACAATTAAAAAGATCATCTTTGATCAAGTGATCAAAGTTGTAACGGAAATTGTTATTATTGTTCGAGCCACCATTTGTGACGCCCACAAAGTGAATCAGAAAACATATTCCATTAAATATTAAATATATTTTCCAATTTAAAACATTTTACTTTTAAAGATTCATTTAATATATTAATGACGCATCTATAGTTTACTTTTGTTCTGGTTATATCGCGCATTCCTTATGTAAAACTATAGCCTGTCATTCTTGCCACAATTTATTGACAGCTTTAAATAAAAAATTCGATGTAAATTATTCTCCTTAGAAAATATTGATGATGAAAGTAAACTTTTAGATCAAATTAATCGAGGTGGGCTAACTCGTCCTTCTGATGTTCTATTTTTAACGTGTTTCTTTGTTTATGCATTTTTTCGGAAATTCAAAAAGTATCTTCAAAGAGTTGATTTCTTCCCCTTCTTCAAAAAATATTTTTGTTCTTTCGTTTATTAAACTTTTGGAAAATGATACTTACGCTTTGGAAATTATTTTAGCAGAATGCAAAGAAGACCATTCCTTTGAAAAATTTATTCCACAAATCGCTGCTTAATTTTTACCTCCGCCGAAGGAGGTATTGTTTTCACTGGCGTTTGTTGGTTTGTTAGTTTGTTGGTTTGTTAGTTTGTTGGTTGTCAGCCGGATAACTCAAAAGTACTGAACAGATTTGGATGAAATTTTGTGGAGTTGTTGGAAGTGCCAAAAGGAAGAAGTGATTAAATTTTGGCATCTCTGAGTGCAGAATTAAGGCGCCAAATGAGCTAAATACTACAAAAAAATTCAAGTTAGCCTACTCTGCCAATAGATGTCGCTGTGCTGTGAAATTGGGTGCCTGGAGCGTCTTCCTCTCGAAATTCCGTCTAGGGGAACCCTCCCCCGTCTCTTTACGCCTCCCCAGTCGTGAAAAATCCGCCTCGGAAGGCTCATGACGGCGGAGGTTTGCACTCTCTGAGTGTATATATGCCTCTAGTTTAATTGTATGTCCAAAATTATGTTTCGGAAATCAATGATCAAATTCACAAAAACAAAAGAAAAACAAGCAGTCAAAATATGACAAATAATTCTAAGAGATTGAAAAAACTTAAAGGAGAATAAACAAAATGTATGTATGTTATTATAATTTTGCAGAATATCTTAAATGTATCTATGTTTATTTAGTATATGTCCATAAATTTTGTAAATAGTAAAAAAATATATTTCGTTCTCAAAATCATAATTTGTTATGAAATAATAAGGAAAGGGAGAATGTACGCGTATTCTCCTTTTTCCCTTTTAGGTCCCTCATCGTATTTTCCTCGCGAGCCTTCTTTTCCTTGATGTTTTAGTATTCATTGATACAACGTACAAAATATACACATATATATTAACAAATTAAATTGTGTTGTGTTGAAACAAACATACATAAACATTGTAGTTTAAAATTATTTTTCTCTTTAAGACCTTAAAAAACATCAAATTACATAGGAAACATAAAAAGCAATACTAAAACAAAAATAAAATTACAGTAAACGAACCAAACGTAATATAATAGCGAAATAGAGAAAAATATTGAAAGATACATTAAAACAGAAGACAATCACTAGATTTTGGAGTTCTTAAACTTTTTGAACTTTGAGATGATTCTGGTGACAACAATAATAATATTATTATTGTTTAAAAGATGAATTTAGATAGCAGCCATATTATGCAATGAAACATATCTACTTGTAAATAGAGGATGAAAGAAAGATGAAGAGCGGAAGTAATGATATATATATATATATATATATATATATAGATATATATATATTATTGTATTATATACTCGTATATATATGATATCTTAATATTACATATCAATATTTATATATATATATATTCACATATATGTATGTTATATATATATTTATAAGATATTTACCTCCGCCGAAGGAGGTATTGTTTTCACTGGCGTTGGTTTGTTGGTTGGATTGTTGGTTTGTTTGTCAGCAGGATAACTCAAAAAGTACGGAACGGATTCGGATGAAACTTTGGAGTTGTTGGAATACCAAAGGAACAGGTGATTAAATTTTGGCATCTCTGAGTGCAGAATTAGGATGCAAAATGAGCTAAATACTAATAAATATTTCAAGTTGGCCTACTCTGTCAATAGATGTTGCTGTGCTGTGAAATCGGATGCCGGGAGCGTCTTCCTCTCGGAATTTCCGTCGAGGGTAACCCTCCCCCGTCCCTTTACGCCGCCCCAGTCGTGAAAAATCCGCCTCGGAAGGCTCATAAGGACCCCTTGACGGCGGAGGTTTGCACTCTCTGAGTGTGTATATGCCTCTAGTTTAATATTACATATCAATATTAACAAAATATATAATATTATTAACAATATATATATATATATTCTATATATTCTCAATGATAGATACCCACCCCGTATCTGTAGTACTAGATCCTCTGGCATTCATAAAACACATGCATAATAAACATAATACTTCAGTACTAGTCTTCAGTCATTGAGAATCGCATAAGCGTTACAATGGGAATCATGATGCCACATAACTTTTATTGCTAATTATAATAAGGAACACGTAGCAATATGGACGTTGTAAATATAAACTTCCTACAGATTATCCTTGGAGCACCGAACATTTTACTTTGCCATGTCAAAGTCAATTGATTGTAATTGTTATAATTATACACTCAACATTTTCCGCACTTCTGAGCGAGTTTTTTTACATTTATAAATTGAATAAAGTGGAAGCCTCTCAACACTGACAGATAGTCTTAACCCTTAGATGCATAAGTGGGTCAAAAAAGACCCGGTGAGGTTGTTTTCTTGAAATATCTTCGTAATGAAAAATTGTTATTATTTCATATTCCAGGTATTCCACAAAAAACATGTTTTTGATATAATGCCATTTACATTTTTAACTTACCTTTATACATTTTAAGAAATTGTAGTTTTTAGTATTACAGGTAGTTTGTCTGAACTGCATACAGTGATGAGACAAGACACATTTTTCTATTGCTGTTCTGGGTAATTTTCTTTTTCAAAAATGTTAAAAAGTGAAAAATAAAGATATTTCAAACATGAAATCATTCTTGTGTGGTCCTAAATATAATACTAAATATTATACAAGTGATTATTCTTAACCAAAATGACAAAATGGCATAAAAACACACTTGATTCTAACATGGGTCATTTTTGACCCACTTATGGAAGAGTGTAGGGTCCAGTCACTCATGCATCTAAGGGTTAAGCTTAAATGCAGTGTTGCGTAAAAAAAATACCGATCATCAGTGAGAGTACTGAACAGTTGCAACACCCTGATGCCTTAATTCCACATGTCAAATCCTAATTTATAATTCACAAGTGATTCTCAGCACAGCAGCAAAAAATATGAAAATGTTGTGTGAGGGGCCTAACTTCTGAATTTGTTTATTTTTTATACTGAGTGTTAAGCAATTAGGACTCATACACAGCTGTCATATAATTGTTAGTTCAAGTAGAAAAGCTTTTTGTTTTGCTTATAAAGGCACACTCTTCGAAGTGATTTATAATATTACAAGTGTGAAGGGTTTTTCGTCATGAAAAAACAATTAACTCTCTGAATAAATATCCTCTCGGTAGATGAATAATGTATTTCGGACGAGATGTTTTAATCTAAAATAAATTAATGATAAACAGAGCACATGAATAATATAGATAATTTAATTACATGGAATGAATCCCTTCGGTCCTGAACCAGTCTTCTAGGTTTTCTTCTTATTCACGAGTTATTTTAGTAATAATTATAATACCTATATTTAAATAATATATACAATATATAGTTGAAGATTAGTCGAGCCAGTACTTCTCTCACTCTTTGAAAATAAGCTTTGTTTCATTTTTTATGAATTTTATAAAAGTCGGAAAAGCATTGAGTTCAGTTCAAGAAATGCCCATGAGTAGATTTTTAAGCATAGTATTGAGTCACTGAAAAGGTTAAGAATCATCTGTAAACGAAGGGGTAAATGAGAGGGATTTGAGAGTTGGGCTCCCCCTAGGATTTTACCTTTGGGTGTAGAGATCATCTTGTGAAAGTTTTAACAAAATGGAATAACGAAAGTGTTTCCTCAACGGACCCAAAAGTTATGTAGTAAACCATTCGATTTTTTGCCTATATGGTTCGATAAAATGCATCCGTCAGGATATAAATACACATTATACCATTAAAATTAGTCTATCGAACTTATGATCTTGTCAATGAGGTAGACTAAGAATGGACCATCCCTCTTGGGAGTATTCGAACCTGCGCCTCCAGCATTGAGAGTTGAACACGCCTCTAATATCATCAATATAAATGGTATTTTCAAATTATATATATATATATATCAGAGCTGCGACTACCGAATGTAAATCGGTATTCGATACTATCAACGGTAGATTTCAAATATCGAACCAATTTTACGATATTCGGTAGAATCTACCAAATACCGTACCGATGACAATCGGAACGGTATATTTAAAAGTATGACTTTTATAGCATTCACATAGAGACATAAAGATATAGAGAGCTTATTCCCTTCAATAGCAAAGAAACATCGTTCAACTGTCGCTTTGCCCAAGCGCTCCCTTGTGTGAAGAACTTGAACTTCGAAAATAAATAAACAACTATAACTTATAGTACTATAGAGCAGATACATAAATAGACATTCAATCTAAGCTTATGCTAGGCATTGAATACTAGAGTACCTGAAAGTGCATTTAATATCGGACAATAAGAGACAGTAAATTTAAAAAAAATCTATAGCCTTCCATGTCCTACAAAATCCAAGTTATATATATTTATAAAATATTAGTATGTATTGAATTTCAAATAATCTCTAATAAATTATAACAAATTATGTATTTTATTGTCCTTTGATATAAACTGTCCGATATGACATGCATATGAAGAAGTAAAAATCAGATACATAATTAAATTTATCTCTCTTCCTAATCTACCGTACCGAATATCGATCGATACTGTAGATATATAATAAAATCTACCAAATACCGATATCAATCGATATGCTGTATATATAACGAATATTGAACCGGCGGTAGATTTTTATACCGAATCCCAGCTCTGATATATATATATATATATATATATATATATATATATATATCTATATATATATATATATAGGTGCTGCTGCACCTGATGTTTTTCTCCCGAAGTAAAAAAATTACTTCTGGTTGGCTGTTAATGATTTTTCAACGATTCATGGTTGTTTTTTTAATAAAATTATTCTGTTCTTTATTATTGTCTATGCAAATTTTATACCTACACAAAAAAAATAATCTTTTTACTATCCTTTGCAATTAATTTCAACTCTTTAGCACCCGTACTTCATAGTTAACTAGCCTTTTGAAAATAATACTGCGAAAATCAAACAGGACTTCATCACACATTTCTTTGCTATTACTCGTTGTTTATAGTGTTCACTCAAATTTCATACAGGAACATCAAATTAATCTTATAACTACTCTTTGCAATTAATTTCAACTCTTTAGCACCCTTTTTTCAAAGTGAACTAGCCTTTTTAAAAATTATATACAAAAAATCAAAAATGACGTCCTCACATTATTTCTTTGCAACTATTCGGTTTTTTATCAGTGTTCACTCAAATTTCATAACTGGTCATAAAATTTAATCTTTTTACAACCCTTTGCCAATTAATTTGAACTCTTTAGCACTCGTTTTTCATAGTGAACTAGCCTTTTCAAAATGTATATGAAAAAAATCAGAAATGACGTCATCACACAATTACTTTGCTATTATTCTGTTGCGTGACAAGAATTTAAAAAGGAGGGTTTAGTGATTTAATTGAGAGAAGGTATGGTTTATTAAGTCTACGCCAGCAGGAAGTAGAATCAGTTAACTTATAAATATGCTTCACTTATAGAGAAAGGAGGAATTTTTTCGAGACGAAAAAAGACGATTACGAGTAATCCGTCAAACATATATCCGTGATTATCCTCGAAAGTGTTTCCATCAACTATTTTTCAACAGTTTGATCCAAAAAAGGTATTTTTTAAAACTTGTGTAACATCAATATAATATAGATATATATATATATATATATATCTTCGTATATATATATATATATAAAAATAAGAGTGTCCTTCACCCAATCTGGTGATGTATTCTTATAAAAAAGAATAGATGAACAATTAGGAGCAAAGGGACAGATAGAAGCAGAGAGACAGAAAGAGGGAGAGCTCTCCGCTACACGTATTTTTGAAATTAAAATCGAGTTATTTCATCAGGCTTGGGCATTGGAGTTTTTTTAATTAATCAATTGCTCACACAATATTATATCGATGATAGCGGTGGAAGTAGTAGTAGAAGTAGTGGGTAGTAAGCGGTGTTCAAGGAGTATCAGAGGATTTTTAAAATTTTATCCCTTTTGAGAAATCAAAATTTTAATACAAATCTACCACGATGCTACGAATATCGATAGTACCAGCTCTGATAAATATGCATAAAGGTCTAAAACTTAATAAATGGCATTAAGGGTACATGGACATAATTTGTTCTTTATATTTGTCATTATCACAAAGTAATAGTAGAAACGTCAAAAATAAATAAAAGTTTGAACCTATCTTTTCATCAGAGCCACTGAATTTGGAATAGATGAATTACTAATATTATAAAAATATATTTTCAATAAAAAGTAACATTTCAAAAAATTTCAACGATTTCTACTGACTTTCGGAGGCTGTCATAAAATGTATGTTGATTTAATTTCTCAATGACTAGTAATCGATTAGTGTATTATATGTATATATATATTCAAAATATAATTAACGTGTGTAAATAT
>CP045898.1:8669783-8696028 GCA_013387185.1 Caligus rogercresseyi | reverse complement strand
ATTTATGAGTACTATTCATTGCAAACATTAATGACAAATAAAAGTAAAAACTAAATGAAAGAACCGAGCAAAGACAAGTTGTTATTGAATGAATAAAATAAGGAGTGCGATAGCTTAGTGTGCTAAGGCGTATTTAACTCCCAATGTTGGGGCGCAGGTTCGAATCCCCGGAGTGGAAGGTCGATCTACCTCATTGATAAGATACTAGGTTCAATAGACTAATTTACACGCTAGATTGCTTTTTATATCCAGTCGGATGCACTTATATTAAACCATAATAATGGCAAAATATGTTCTTATTCAGAGCTTGTTTCTCAAAAAAGAAAAAAAATAGTTATATCATCAGAGCATCAACTTAAAATCAACTTTTTGTTCCATGATATATAGTTTTGGTGTAAGTAGCATAATCAAAATGTATTCTTGAAGTACTTATCTGATACACCAATGATATATAATTTAATACTCAAACTAAAAACTAGTTTTAACATCTCCTGAGGTTATGGGCATACTCATTGAAATGGGGAGCAAATTACTTATTGGAGAATAAAGTAATGGGAAAGAAAAAAGATTTATGAACAATGAAAGATAATACGATATGATTACATCCTTCAAAATGTAGAATCTTCTAATGATCATTTATATATTAATTTGATTTATTGACTTTTTTTTTAAGTTCGAATATATTCTTTTGCGTCATCTAAATAAGTTATTTATTAAAAATATGAATTTTGGAATAAAAAATTAAATTTCTCATTTCATTGAGAGCAGGTATTTTCCTTTTTGCAACAAAACACTTTTACAGCTATATATAAGATTAATATTATAATCAACCAAAATTTGATCGTTGTTTATATAGCTAATAGTGGGTTTTTTGCATTTTTGGTGACAGCTGTCATTATTATACTTTTTAGGATTATAGAATCGGGCACCCCTAGGATTTTACCTTAGTGCAGGAGATCCAACTTGTAAATGTTTGAACGAAAAGTAATCGTCTATCATGTCCTAAATATAACTGCTAATTTAGTACAAATGTTATGGAAGATCTATAACATAAAAAAAGTTTTTTTTTTGTTCGACCGAATTGCATCCGACAGGATATAAATAAGCATTATAGCAATAAAATAGTCACTCGAACCTAGGATCTTATCAATGAGGTAGACCAAAATGACCCTCCCCTCTCGGGATTCGAACCTGCGCCCCCAACATTGAGAGTTGAACACGCCTTACCGCACGGCTATCGCACCCTTATTTTTTTGTATATATCCAAAATCGAAAGTAATTATTTTGGTAAATTTTACATTTACGTTGATTACCCTATATTTTTTGTTTGCTTCGATAGAATTACATTCGTATGAATATAAATAAGCATTATAGCGTGTAAATTGACTTATTGAACCTATGATCTTTTCAATGAGATTGACTGAAATTGACCTTTACTTGTTGGAGGGGAATCTGCGTCCTCTACATATAGAGTTGAGCCCGTCTTTACTCACTTATCTAACGTCCTCCCGCAAAATTGGTGCAAATGTTAGGCAAGATCCCATGGATTCAAAATTATTATTTTTTGTATATAAAAATACGAGAGATATTAATATTTTGTATTTTCAAAAAAACGATTTTTTTTAAATGGACTTTTTTTTAGTTAGTTAGTTAGAAGTTTATAGCCGATTACAATAGTACATACAAACAATTTTTAAATGGACATATAATTAAAATATTTTATAAAACCCGGGAGAGTATTTATATTATAATATAATATATTACTCTTAAAAACCGAGAAAGTATTTTTATAATAATATGAAAAATACTTTGAAATACCAGGAGAGTATTTATATTATAATATAATAACAAAATTTTTGCTAAACTAATTAAGTATTTATACTGTGAACGACACTCTATGAAGATATAATTCCCTATATTTCACTGTAAACACCACTCTCTAAGATATAATGCCCGATATTTACACTGTAAACACCACTTCCTGAAAATATAGTTCCCTATATTTACATTGTTTTTAGGAAATAATGTAGTTTTTATTGATTTTTTTAACATTTGATATTGTAGACGTGGAAATTGTCGATTTTGAATACAATAAAAAATTGTGGTACAACCAAAAAAGTTTTGATATTGAATAAGTCATGGCATACGTTTTACAAAGAAGTGCTTACAAATTCAATTTATCTATCTATTTCCTTGAATTTTTTTTATTCAATGAACACCACATAATATATTATAACTTGAAGACATCATTGGATATCAAAAGTGCTAAAAAATGAAGAATCCCTTTTCAAAGTACTTAAAAATCAATTCCCTCCTATTTTAACCCGTCCCTTCATAATAAAATCTGTGACTGCTAGAAAGTTCGGCTAAATACTCCATAAGTGTTGAATACTTCACTTAAGAACAGTATGTCATCCTCAAAAGTCCACTTTATTTATTAGTTGTCTTGTATTTTAGTGTAGTTACTATTTTACACTGTCTTATAATATTTTATAGCCGAATAAAAAAAATTATAACCGAAAGAAAAAAAAAAAGTCCACTTTATAATTTGATCGATCCCCTTAAAATGCGAAAAAATCTTTGTACATATTTTTGGTGGGCTAGCATTATTATTTTATTCCTCAGGAAAAATGACGGTGACAAAATGGTAAATATCGAAAGGGGTCATAATAATTTAAAAGATTAGTAATAGGAATCATTTGATGTAATCACAGTATGATAAATTCCTACTTTCTTTTATAAGTCAATTTATTAATTAATTGTATTTAATGCATGGTAATAATTTCCAATCTATTGTTTGTAATATATAAAACTACCCCTATATTTATTCATTTGTCTTCTCAAGAGTGTCAATAATCTTTATAATATGAATCAATAGTTATAATTTTCACCTAAGATATACAAACGTATATATATATATATATATATATATATCAATATATCCATAGCAAAGGTCTAACCTTCATATACGAATTTTTGATTTTATAAAAGCAGTTAGAACATTACGTCGTTCTGAATAAGTATTCGGAATAACCAAAGACTACGTTATATTACGTTACTTTTGATATTGTCCCCATTAATTGATTTGAATCAATTTTCGTATTGATATATTTAAACTTTTGATTCAAAAAGCACTCCAAGCCCTCAATCTTGACTTGAAAAATAGCATTCGAAGCCATGCCGGATCAAATCACTATCCAAAAACGGTTGCTTATTTCAAAAATAGGCATATGAACGTCATTGGGCAATTTGGCTAATTTATATACATTTTTGACAGCTCGACTGGATATAATTACAATATCTGAGTGGATATGAAAAACAAATATAACCGGAGGCACTTCCGGTGAGGATGATCAATGTGAATTTCCTCTCTTTTGAATCAAATCTGTTCCCTGAGATTCGGACATGATATTGCATCAATGCATTTAATCCATTTACATTCATTAATTTAATTGATTAACTGTCAATGAACTAAATCATAGAAATTACCTTACAAAAAGATAACTGAATCATCAGAATCGCCAATGATACAAACTCCAACAAAATAAGTATCCCAAAAATTTGATGCCTCTCTTGGTTTATATGATAAAAAAAGCCTTTGAGCACAAGCATGTGTCAACTTCGGATGTTGACCCTTCACCCTTGAGTAGTTTCATTGGCTCTCACACAACCAAATAATAATAGTTATTATCATTATATAAAATAAAAAAATGATTTTTGTGATAGTAATTACTAACAACAATCGTATATATTTACTCCTGTTTTTTGCCACATTTGATAGTTGACAAAGTGATAGAGATTACAATCTTCGGAGCGAGGTGTGCCCCCTCTTCTCTTTTCTCTGGTAGACGCACATACACTGTGTCAAATATAGAGAAAGACTCTTCTAACAAGTGTAACAGATATATATATTTTATTTTCAATCTCCATCACTATTCCCAACACTATTGATAATAAAAATAATAATAACTAAAATAAAAGTCGTCGAAGGATTTGAAAATAATATTTTTTATTTATTTACACCTTAGACACAGCCATGTTTAGTGCCTCCGGCTTTCTCAACATATCCAATTCCTCCAAGGGATCCCCTCCCCCAACGGCCTCTTCGGAAACGGATCCATCCGAGTCCTCGAAGCCACACAAGCCCAACACCAACCCTTCGACCAACAAGGATGGATCTCCCAAGAAGAAAAAGACTCGGACGACCTTCACTGCGTATCAGTTGGACGAATTGGAGAGGGCCTTTGAGCGTGCTCCTTATCCGGATGTATTTGCCCGGAAGAGTTGGCTTTGAAGTTGAGTTTGAGCGAGTCCCGGTTCAAGTCTGGTTTCAAAATCGACGGGCCAAGTGGCGGAAGAGGGAGCCTCCAAGAAAGACTGGACCCTATTTTACAAATAGTAAGGAGGTTTTATTATTTTTTTGAATCTGCGGGGTAGACTAGGATAAGAATAGTTGATCGTTTTTTTAATCATAAGAAAGGATTCGGTCTTCCCTTTCGATCTAAAAAAAATATGTTTAAAACGGTCCTTCATTTACAAATTAAAATATGTTATGTGCATTTAAAATGTTTCATAGGAAATTGAAAAATGGAAAACTATTTTAAAAGTCACATTTTATTGAACAATATTAATACTATAGGATCAAAAGTTTTAAAGCACATTTCAAATTTAAGCATTATATTACAAAGCTAAAAGTACTTAAATGTAAATGAAAGTATTCGATACCGTTCTTAACTACGTGTGTACTGGTATCGGATGATTTAACTCAACGCTATTAATTCATGTTGTCCAATTCAAGCCGTCTGAAATGACTTGAGAATATTTAAAAACATATATAAATGAAGAATTATAGGTTGATACTATGTTTTTTTCGTTTACTTCAATGTGTAATTGAAGAATATATATTTCTTTCGTTTAGAAAAACATAGTTTCACAGTACGGCGCCTTATACAATTTCTATTACGGACTTTTATTTACTGAGGACTACTTCAGGAAAACTACTAAAAGCAGCGACAATTATCCTCTTTATAAGACCAACGTATGAAATAGTGACTTGTCCTCTAAAAGAAATATATACTTTATGTGATGATTATATTTCTTACATAAAAAATCTTAAAGACGCCCATGAAAGGATTTTTCAGGGGGAATATAATAAATTTTTATCAATGGATATATATATATATACATTTTTTCTTTATCATAGTTGACGCGCTTTATTTTTATGATCTCATTGACTCAGTCGCTAAAATAAATTATTTTACGCCTTACTAGAAAAATATAGTTCCTAAAGTGCATCATGTTTTAGCCGTATGACTCAATCCATCACAGTTATATCCATGTAAATTATTTGGGTCCACAAATATGTGCATATAATTTCCTTTAATTGTCAACAACCACTTTTATAATATTATTTTACATGATAAAATATTACATTCCAACCATATTTTTGTCAAATAAATTTTGCAATCATGTTTCTTACTTCTTGCATTCAAACTTTTTGATAACATTATAAAAAAATATGGCTCTTTTTCTTATTTGTTGATTCATAAATGTTATTTCTTGTGAGAATATAACATTTACAAGAATGCAACACCTATCTTTTCCATTATTTTGTTGTACATTGCCAAAGATAAATAGATAATATAAAAATATAATTAGAACAAAGAGTTTTCAATCAATAAACAATTAAGTACAATTGTATAAAGTATAAATGTAAAACTCCCGTTGAGTAAAATATCGATACAAAATAAGAAACTCCCAGCTGATTGCGTAGTTCCCTGAATCCAGTATCATTTTTCTTCTTTGGGAGCCGCATGTGAAATATATAAATATTTTTCAAAATAAATATTGGATAAACAAATTAAAACGTAATTTATAAAACCAAAAGTGAAGGATATTTTTTTTTAAACAATCAATTCGTGTAATCCAAAGATTAAAAACTCAGTAAGGGAGTAAGAACTGCGAAGGCTTTGGGGAGGAATGTTCAATTCTAAAACTGACTGTGCTCAAGTTCTTTTTCAATGCACACCATTCAAATCGTGAGTCAGATGGACGGATTAAATATCCTTTATACATATTTATTCCATTCCAAGAAACTGAATATGCAAATATTAATTTATCATATTAATTAGCATTTTTGTAAAATAAATTTATTAGAAAGACTCATCAAGAATGTGAAAAATCAGTTGAACTAATTAAAAAGCTGTGATACTTATTGATAACCACAAGAATACAATTTCATCGAACTAAATATGTACAGGAAGTTATAATTACAGTCGTTAAAAACATTACTTTAGTACAGTGATGGGCAAACTTTTTACTTGCGGGCCACTATGGGTTATAAAATTTGAAAAAGGGGCCACAGCAGTACATTGACTTTCCCTTTTCACAGAAGAAGGGCTCAAATGGCAATGAGAAAATTCAAGAGAGAAATAAAGAGTAAGGCGCGGCCTAAATGCCAGCGCGCCATCTATTGGTGAAACACGGTATTGTATGGACAAGACGTGATGAATGATTAATGAAGCATTATTTTTTATTTACTGGACAAACTCGGCCGGACGGATTAGATTGTCTAACGGGCCGTATACGGCCTGTGGGCCTTAGTTTGCCCATATCTGGGCTAGATGCTGAATCTTCAATCGGATGATTACTGATAACAAACAGGGATCTTTTTGTTAAACATTATGGGCGGAAAGAGAAGAAACGTAAATAAAGGCATTCATTTTTATCACTTCACTCGCATCTGATGCGAAGTGAAAAACAACTATTAAATAAGAATGTCTATCGTTTCAAATGTACAATTAATATATAAACGTTGAAAAACGGACCAAAGTTATAATTATGTTTTTTTTTACTTTGCCTTAGCAGTTTATGGGAACGGATCATCGAACCATGGTTCTCCTGGTCCCCATCATGGGAACGGCTCCCCCTCTCCTTCTTCAGTTCCCCCCCGTCCCCTCTCCAAGGAAAGTCCCTCCGCACTTCGCCTCCAGCACCATCGACATCATCGAAAGGTCCTGGAGGACTCTTGGTACTCCTCCAACAACCCCGCCGCAGCCACCACCATTAACTATGGAAACGAAACCCATATATCCATTTGTGCCCCTCCAACATCAAATAGTACGGAGTCCTCTCCTCATCCCTCAAACCTATCCACGTATTCCCACGTCAACGGAAGTAAGTGCAATCAACATTTTTTGAGAATATCCAAGTATATGTTGAAGATACTTTTATCTAGAGGATCCTTAGTTATTAAAAAGCTGTAATAATTATTTATATAAAGAAATATCATACAATTGACGCCTCTTATAGTCAAAAGTTCTTGGGGTTTAATCTCTTATTGTTGTGCATCTAGATTCGTATTCGAATAATAATTAAATTAATGCTTTAACAAAATTTTAAAAATCATAGAGGGACTTTGTTATTCTATAGGAATTGAGAAATTCAATATATTTATCTTCAAACACCAAACTACTACTAAACAGATATTGTTTGGTGAGACAAAGAAGGAATAACCATAAATAAGTCCATTTTTAAATCTTAATGAAAATTTGAAACCCCGTTTTTGTATGAAATTGACAGATTCATAGTCATAACTTGTGCAAACGCAAAAGAATAGTTACTCACTCAGTAATTATAACAAAAAAATGTATTTAGCCCTTTTGTGCACTTTAATTTATTTATACTTAATAATTCCCTCAGTTTTTAATCGTGAAGTGTCCAAAATATTGAATATAGATGGTAGTTCTTAAAAGTTAATCGCTGATAGTTTTCAAGCAACATATTTTTTGAATCATGAAGCATAAATTATCCCTTCATTTTTTTTGTATTTGATTTGTTGCAATTGCATTCGTTCGGACAATCATAAGCATTATATCATTATAATTGGCCCATCCTATCAAGGATACTCTTTTACATGAAGTTAGTCAAATTTGTCCTTCCCCTCTTGAGGGGAGTCCTCAACATTGATAATTTAGCACGCTTTCTTATATGATTCGATTGAGTTGCCTCCTTGAGGATATGAATAAGCATTTTTATACTACAACTAGTCCAGGATTACTCTTTTCATTAAGGTTGATCATTTCTGTTTCTATTATTATACTTCATGTTGACCTCATTTTAATAAACCTTTCCCCCTTTTCCTTCCTAGTGAGCACTGATGGAAATTATTCCTTTCCCCTTTCTGAGCCGGGCACGCCCCTCTCGTCCAATAGCAACGCCAGCAGCCTGGGAGCCCCGGCCTGCCCACTATCACCCGGAACCAACTACTACTCCTTCCTAGACGAGAGCCTCCTACCACCACCACATCTGGGCAGCGGAGGCCTCCCCAACGAAATGCCGTCTTACACGCACCATCCCGAAGAACAAGGCGCCGAGCCCCATCATCACCAGTCCCAACATCACCACCACTCATCCTCACCTTCCTCCTTCTCCCTTCTAAAGGCCTACAACCCACACGAGGATGAAGAGCTTCTCCTAAGCCCCGAGGCAGGGACCCAACCACTACCCCACTCCATGGACTTCTCAGAAGCAGACCGCATGTACAAAAAATGTGCTCACTGCAAGAATACGACAATGGAACGCTCTTCAGTATTAACCAAGAAAAATCCAGAATAATCCAGCATTATGTACAAAAAAGAACTTCTTCTCCCTTACCCATTGAATCCCAAACCTATCATTCAACAACAACAACAATACTGACGATACTTGTGAAAAAGATAACTTTCCCGGCGTGCAGCATGCCCGTAAAACCCAATTCTAGTAGTAGTTATTGAAAAGTTAGGATAATATATCTGAATTACTTGAATATTAGTAGAATTATTATCATATTAAGGCCTTTTGAGTATGTTCATATATTGGAAAAGGTCCATGCTTATGATACTTTTATATGCAAATATAATTCCTGACAAGGAAACGCGTGACCTGTTAATTTATTTGGGGCATATAAATATATTTTTTCCGTTCCTTCCTAAATTTGTATAGATTGTATTACAATATAACTAAAATACAATCTTCAATTAACAGTTGAATTAGTACACTTATTTATTATAATGCCATGTAAGCCTTGGAAGTCCCTAAATAAAAATGTCGTCTCTGTCTATGGATTATCATTTTATGTTTTGAATTATTTAAATATGCTGTAAATAAATGTTTTAATCAGACATTGCTTGTCATTTCTTTTGTTGCTCGTCGGAATGGGAAATTGTAGGTTCAGGACAGACGAACACATGCCTATACCTATCTAAAATGATTGATAAATTCATAACTTCCACAGCTTTCCTCCCTGTATTTCAAATCTTTATGGGTCAAAGATAAGTAATAATATATTACCTATAAATTGTCATTATACCTCAATTTTAAAAATCACTGTGATGATATGTCAAAGGGCTCATTTTCATCTGTGGGAAGTTTCTCTTTCAGTTGAAAAGAAAGAGCGGCAAAAAGTCATCTTGTCCCATGCCACGTGAGGATTAACTTTGAGTCCTTTGCTATAGAGGAAGCTGATAAAATTGCAGATCACTACTTGAAAAAACTAAATCTACATAAGTGTTGGAAACGAAGAACTGAATCCTTTATTCCTAGAGTTGTTTCCGGAGATCGATTTTTTGACACAATTCCGCATGTCCTCCGGGTCCATGTTCTTTTACACACCATGTAAGGATTGGAAATCGATTTTCAATTCAATTATTTATGCATTTTATGGGTGTCCCTTGATCAAGATCTGGAGAGATTATATCAAACTGAATATAAAATACAAAAAGATGCTGATATTGCTCTGCTACTACCCTTTGGTATTACTTTTTTGAATCTTCATAAAGCTCCTATTAAGACGAGAGCCATATAAACTATCTCTCTCCAGCTGTAAAATCCTATTGGCAAAGCACCTAGCCACAGGGATCGATCTCGTCAGAGAAAAAAATGTGTTCATAAATGTATACATTGATATGTGATTAGACAATATATCAATAAAGTAATAAAAATCGGAACACATCTCTTTTTGGGACCCAACCTTCAGAAGTGTTCTGGGCAAGTTGTTAGGAAGGTCTGTACCATTTGTTTAACATATGGAACGTAGTATGAGGCAGAACTCCTTTATCCTTTGTATGTGATGTATTTAATGAATATCGGTTATAGATAACTCCGTTTATTTGAATGAATTATCTTTTATCAAATGATTTTATCCTTTATATCTTTGTTTACAGTTTTTCTATATAATAAATTAGTATGCTAGTTTTCTTTACATTATGAAAATAGTGAAAGGGTAAAGAAAAAAAATTGTCAAACCCATTGGTGCCATGAAAAATATTAGATTAAATCTTTAAATGCCATTGTTTAATATAAAGTCAATCCATATAAGCTTGAGGATAATTTAAATATAGAAATCCCGCCGAAATTCCTTTGTTTTTTTATTTTTTTTAATCTTAAATTCTTAGTTTGATCATAATTACATTTCTTACAGTTCTTAAACAACTACAAGTAAAAGTATATATATTACAGGTAAATATGCGACCATCTTTATCATTACAACTTTGTCCTATAATCTACAAATAAACATTTTATTGAATAGAAAAGGCTTGGATCCTTTAAAACACTCAATTTGATGCACTTGTCGTTGTACTGAAGAGCATTTCTTCGAGTGCTTCCAAGGGAATGGGTGTCAGGTTCTTGAGGAGAAGATCAGGTTGAGGCGTTAAATTCTTCAGGAGGGCCTCAGTGGCGGATGCGTCCAAGCCGCCAGAGATATTGAGGACCTCTCCCCTCCGTCCTCCGTAAAATAGACCATCCTCCTCTTCTTCCTCCAGGACATCCTCCACTCTTCCACCGTCCTCGGAGGAATGCTCCTTGGCCATGTGGCGCTCTAAATTATCTCTGCGAAGATAGACCTTGGAGCAAATCGAGCAAATGAGTCGAGGATCCCGGGAGTGAACGCGAAGAACATGCTTCCTTACACCTGAGCCACTGAAAAACGTCTTTCCACATTCCTTGCACGTCGGTTTTGAGCCTAAGGAAATAAGATAAGAAGGAGAAGAAAAATCATAAACAAAGCAAATAAATATTTATCACTCTTGTCCAAGAACTGAAAACAAACGACGACCTTTCACTCACTTTATTCTTGTTTGTGACATATCACTCTATTCTCTCAAAATAAACTATAACTGTACATAGTATGTGTTCCGCTATCAAAACAAAATATCACTAATTTAAAATCAATTCCGCTTCCTCTCCTTTATAACCATCTCATCAATTGATTTGAATACGATACAAGTGAAGCTCATTAAAATCGGCCTAATATAATCGCTTTAATTAAGTAATATTTACGCGTATCATACCTTCATTATGAGTGTGAGTACGGTGATTTCTGAGAGCAAACTCAGAAGTGTATTTGTTGGGACAGGAGGGACAGCCGAAGGGCTTCTTTCCGGAGTGAATGCTCGAATGAGATTCCAAGTGACTTGCCTTGAGGAATCCCTTTTGGCATATCTGACAAATGAATTGGCGTTCCTTTTCTAAAAAAGAAGAAAAGGTTAGAAATAAGAAAAAGGGAAACTTTTTTTCGAACGTGATGGGCTGAAAAAAAAGAAAAGGGAAAATAATAATAAAAGCAGTTTGAATCAAGTCCTACAAAGAGTGAGCTCGATAGCCGTGCGTGTTAAGGCGTGTTCAACTATCGATGTTGGGGGCGCAGGTTCGAATCCCGAGAGGTGATGGTCATTTTTGGTCTACCTCATTAATAAGATCCTAGGTTCGATAGACTAGCTATAATGCTTATTATATCCTATCGGATGCAATTCTATCGAACCATACAAAGATTTGTCCATAAAATTTGACCGTGCATAATATACAAATACAAAGGTGAATTATATATATATATATATATATATATAGGTGTAAAAAAGAAATCCATATTTTTGCATTAAATTGAAGGTTTTATTTAGCATATTTAGAATGATCCGATTTAGGTCAAATATGCACCGTTTTGTTTGATAACTTGTTGACATTTTGAAGGTAATTTATAATGCCTCTATCATAGAAATCCTCGTCCCTATTGGCAAAAAGTGAAACAGTCGATTTTCATAATTTTTCACCACCAAAATCATTCGCAATAGATAGGAACAGGTAGTAATCACTTGGTGCCAGGTCCGGACTGTAAGATGGATGCATAAGAACCTCCCAACCAAACTCCAGGACCTTGTGACGAGTCATTAACGTTGTGTGTGGCCTGGCGTTATCTAGATGGAACACAATTCCTCTCCTATTGACTAAAGCTGGCCGCTTCTGGGGGATTGCTTCCTTCAGACGGTCCGATTGTTGACATTACAGGTCCGAATTAAGAGTTTGGTCGTAGGGGAGCAGCTCATAGTAGATGATTCCCTGCCAATCCCACCAAACACACAGCAAAATCTTCCTGACCGTCAATCCTGGTTTGGCCACCGTTTGCGCCAGCTCACTGGGATTCGACCACGACCGTTTTTCGCTTGACGTTGTCGTAAGTGACCCACTTTTCATAACCAGTAACCATCCGCTTCAGATATGGATCGATTTTGTTTCGATTCAGTAGTGATTCGCAAATGGAAATTCGGTTTATGAGGTTTTTTTGTGTCAACTCGTGTGGCACCCATACATCGAGCGACTTTTTGTAGCCAGCCTTATGTAAGTGGTTCCAAACGGTTTTTTGTGTAATGTTTAGCTCCTGGGCATCGAAACAGTGCTTACATGACGATCGGACTCGACGATTTCATTATTTTATTGATATTTTCGACAATTGGCCTTCCAGAGCGTGGTGCATCTTTGAAAAAAATTACCGGAACAGAATTGACTAAACCAAAATTGCATGTGATTGGCTGTCACAGTATCAGGACCATAAACACTATTCACATTTTCAGCCGCCTGGCTTGCGTTTTCGCCTTTATCGAAGAAAAACTGTAAAATATGGCGTATTTTCTCTTTGCTGATGTCCATCTTTGACGCGTGCTCAAACTATACTGAATCAAGGCTTAGAAGTTTTTTGTACGAAATCTTATCTTTCCACGCCATCTAGTGTAACCCTAAAGCATTTATACAACGCGAGATACTAAAGCCATCTATTGGATAAATAATGGCCTTCTTTTTATTACACCTTATACATAATGATAAAGTATCTACCGATTACGAACAATAGAGCTCACTTACAGCAAGTTGAAAACCCATATGTACTGTAATTAAGACTTATAGAACCCGAGGAGCAATGAGCACTTATTTGGAAAGCTCAATATGCCAAATATGTGACACTAAGAACACAATATCCTTTGACATTGGAATGTTTATTCTCAAAACTACTATAATTGCGAGATATGTAAGAACAGGAGGGGCCAGCGACTGTAACAGTGAGCGGCTTGGTTGGATACCCCAAAGTAAAATAGTAATGGCTAGTGAAACCTGAAAGTTGTTTATATGTGAAAGGGTTTGGACTCTAAATTAACATTATTAAAGTCCTTTGAGAACCCAATATTCCCTAAGATAACACACAATCCCTAACGATGCATTCCTTAAATAACATATTATAAGCCATTCGAATTAAAGGAATTGTGAAGTGTATACGCAATTATTAATATATCTAAATTATTACTGGATAACTGTAGATATGAAAAAGAACCTTATTTGAGGACTCAGAGATATTACTTTTAAACAGACACAGCTACGCGCAAAAAAGATAAAAAAGTATACAATTCTATTCTAGTACAAATCAAGAACATCTTTTTCTAATCAAAATTAGGACATATATATATAAATATATATAAATATTTTTTGACCAATATCATCAGGTGTATCGCTATGATCCTACTTAAATATGAGACAATGTGATTTAAGACCCAGACAATATATATCAATTTATGCATTAAAATAAAGGACTGTAGAACAGTATTTTCGTATGCCTAACTCTTCAAGGTCCATATTTGCTTTAAAAAAATACTATTAGATGGCAAGTGGCTTGTAGCTTCCAACCTATCAATTATTATTACCTGTAATATTTTAATGGATTATTTATTTGATTCAATATAATTTCGAGTACATCATATTTTTTCCTTTGTTGAGAGTTTTTTTATTTATTATTTTTTGGAAACTTAATTGGCCGAAATCCTGCAAAAATATTGTATGGATCGATATATATGTAAAGTATTTCAAAAGGGAGATAAAAAATACTTAGATTATAAGTTCCAACTTATACCCTAATAACTGAAAACTCAACAATGATGAAAAAAGATAACTAAGATGGCTGTTTTGTTAATCAATTCAGGGAATACTTTAACAAGCTGGAGTAGGAACTCCCTCCTTTTTATGTCAAAGTTAACTACCTTCGTAAAAAAGAAAAGGGAAAAGGAGGGAGTTCCTTGGAGTGCTCAAGGTTAGTAAAGATTCCGACATACTTCATATATATTTCATAATAAATGGCATGTGAGATTGTTCCCATCAGCTGCTGACTCCGACATTGATCTTCTCTTTTTAATATTCAGTCTATTATTTCATCCAGCTATTATATAGGCCGATGGTTTCTAAGGATATAAAGTAGAGTGAAGGTCTGGGAAAGAGAGGGGCTGTGACGTCATCTATAATATTTACAAAATCAGGATTTTCGCGTCTTCTTTAATGGATTCATTTTTGTAGATCTGAGTGATGACGACGTCGTGACCCAAGAAACCTGATCGGATTTCCTTTCCTGAGTCATTATGGAAGTTTGCATTATATAAATGATTCCGTTATTTCTCACGACCTTAAGGAATTATTATTAATCAATCGAACGTAAGACTTAGATGTTAAAATATTTACAAGAATATATATATATATATATATATCAGGGAACGACCGGACACCTTTTTTCGCAGGGACCGGGCCGGGACATAATATATATTTTCGTTCCTTCGACATTCTGAAGTGAAGAATTTCCAAAAAAAGTGATGATGTTTTTTTTTAGAAAAAAAAATCCCCCAAAAAAGTGATGACGTTTTTCTTAGAAAAGAATCTCCAAATAAAGTGATGACGTTTTTTTTAGAAAATAATCTCCAAAACAAAGTGATGACGTTTCGTATTTCAAAAATTCCTTTCTAAAAAAACGTCCTCACTTTTTTTTGATAATTATTTTCTTAATAAGATATATGAATGACAAACGAAAGAAATATTGATGTTCCTGCCCGGTGTCTTAAAAAACCGGGACACCGGGCCGGGACACTCAAAAAACAGCCGATCGTTTCCTGATATATATACATATTTATATATACATATTTATATATATATATATATAATGTAGTATTATTTAAACATCATTCACAAAATATCAATTGAAATTATCGTTCCTAAACTACCATTTCTGGACCATTATATAGCACGACGGGTTCAAGACCAATGAACTAGAAGAGTCTCAAGTTGGTTGGATTTTTTAAAAAAATACTATAAGAATAAAAATACAATCACACATAACCATACGGTGTAATCGAGTATATTTCTTGCCATTGGAATATTAGTTATATTTGTAACTAGTCTAAAATATATAAAAAATATAGAAACAATAAATAACGGTCACCTCTCTATAGTTGTCATGCAAATTTCCCCGAAAGAAAAAATAAGCAAAACAAGCCTTCTATATAGCGGTCACTTTTGAGTTACCCTTGAGTAACACCTTCATTGATAGGTTTGACTATAATAGCCATAATTTTAGATAAGCATAATAATAAAAAGCATCATTCAAATATTTTTTTCGACATAGTTATTTATCGTGATGGGTGTCGGGAAAAAAGGTCAAGGAAAAAAGATCAACAACCCAATTTCTTTTTTGAAACTTATAATATTCGTAGAATATAAATCAATACATTGTAAAAATGTAATGCAGAAAAACGAAATTAATTATTTAATAATATTTCTATGATTTTAAACGATTTATATTTGAAATATATATGATTATAACTTATCAATTACTAGTAATTGGTTGGATAACTAATTATACACACACAAACACACACACATATATATATATATATATATATATATATATATATATATATATATAGGGTGATTTTTTAAGAGTTGTTTTTTTAAGAATCGAATAAAACACTTAAATTTGCAGCATAGAATCAAAAAAATTATTGTAATCAATAAATTAGCCTTTGCCATTTACGTTTTAAAGATAACTTCATTTAAATGTTGTCCGCGGCTCCGTTTCAAATGGTCCATTCGGAAGGTCCAATTTTGCGTCACTTGTTCGAGCATTTCGGGCTGTATTCTACGAATCACGCGTGTTATGTTATCCTGTAAGGCTTCAATCGTGTTCGGCTTGTCCACATAGACTAACGACTTTACATAACCCACAAGAAATAATCAAGAGGCGTTAAATCGCACGATCTTGGTGGCCAACTTACAGGCCCATTTCGTGAGATAAGCTGCTCACCAAATTCATCCTTCAACATGTTCATTGTTTCACGAGCTGTGTGGCATGTTAACCAAGTTCAACTCAGCTAACTGGGAAAAAAAAGTCGTGTATCATGGCTCGATAGCGTTCGGCGTTGACGGTAACGTTTCTTCCACGATCATCTTTGAAGAAAAATGGACCGAGAAAAAGAAGAGAAGATGTGGCCGCGTACGGACGTCTCCTCTTATAGCTAGTGTGATAATTACAAAAAGCTCTTGTTTTATGTAATTTTCTAAATTAAAATTAAGTGCATTGTGTTCCTAAGGATTTCGGGATTTCTTTGGATCTCCAGGACTTCTGAGGACGCTTTTTATCCCCTTTTGGATCAATCCTTGTCTGGAAGAACAAAGTCAATATCGATTACATCATTTTTAAGGTAAAAGAAGACATTTATTTTCCCTTTAATAAACGTGCTGAGTTGAATGATGTCAGGACTCCCGCCAGACAAGCCTCCTGAAGAGGAGCGTACCCGTCCCCTCTACTCTAGAGCAGTCAAGAAAGGGAAGGGAATAACAACAACTGAAGCATATAAAGCTCTCATTGGGAACGAAGATTTTCTTGGGAGATTTTTGTTGTCCTCATTGAAAATAATGAAGATCCAGGGGCGTAACTATCGGTAAGCAGAGGCGGCAGTTGCTTAAGGGCCCACGACCTCTTAGGGGCCCCCTCACGGACATTTGGTGGATCCCCAACGCAATTGCGTACTAGGGCGTCTCTTTACACTTGAGATGGTGCAGTAAATTCCTCTCAAACCCACCTGATACAAGCGTTCCTGGCCGGACCGTATTAATACCACAACTCATGCCAGATTTCAACATGACGGTGTGCCGTTTAAAAACGACACACAGCAAATCAGTGGTACTTTTAATACTATGTTAGTAACTATGTATAGTTCATTAGACGGTTGGTATAAAATACAATCATACAATATGTTTCAAACTGCAATAAAGGTATTAATAGGACGATGTATTTGAGTATTTTATTTTTTACGCTACGACTTGGAATTATGGTTATGATGAACTGACTGGACATATTACGAATTACGTACGTAACGTGCGTGCAGCGTGTTAAGACGTCACATCACGTTACACTAAGCCAAAGCGTAGATTAAACCATAACATTGTATTATCGACTGTAGGGTTGCGTGACTATAATGTATAAATATATGTTCCGATAATAACAAATAAATATTACCATACACTATATCTTCTTCGTGCGTGTAGGGATAAGACATTAAAGATAGATTCCACATTATTATTCCAATCTGGATACGATCCCATCAAGGATACAAATACATCAGCGACAATGGATAACAAAAAGAAGTACCAAAGCAAATTTCAGAAAAGAAAAAGGTATGAAGAGCTGCAGGAAGAAAGGAAAAAACTTCCGAATATAAACTCCTTCTTTCAGAGAACCGGAGAGGGAGAGGTGGACGCTGTTGCTGCTACTAGTCGAGTGAGTGAAGATTGCAACCAAGAATAGAACAATAGAGAGAGCGTGGGTGAGGAGGGGGCTGTGAGGCTCGAGCTAGCCCTTGTTGCGCTAACAGTGGGTCTGAAAGTGACAGCTCCTTGACCGAAGTTGAAACCCTTCCCGGAGGGAGTACCCAACTGACATAGGGCATTTCCCCGAGAGCCTTGATGCAGACGTGAAACGTTTTATAGTGTCGATGGGGTCGTGTAAGAGGGCAGGGGTACGATGGTGCCGCTAATATGAGCGGCATATACAGTGGTGTTCAGGTAAGAATAGCTGAGAAAGAGTCGACTGCCGTGTATGTGCATTGTGCCTCACACAACTTGAATCTTATCCTCAATGATGCGGTGAGGATACAAGAGGTGAGACATTTTTTTGATGTTGTGGAGTGCATTTATGTGTTTTTTGGACACAGTATAAAGAGATGGGCAATGCTCATAAATGCAGATCGTAGTGGGACAACAGAAAACGGCTCCAACATCACACTTAAGAAGTTATGCCCGACCAGATGGGCATCCCGCTACGATGCAGTCAGTGCTCTACGACACAGATATGGGGACGTGATGAAGGCACTGTCAAAAATCGGGCTGACGAGCCATAAGAAAGAGAAGCGGGACGAAGCAGCATCACTGAAACGCGCAATGGAGAAGTTCTCCTTTGTATGTTTGGTTGTCCTCTAAAGCAAAATCCTGGAGCAAACAAATGTGGTGTCTAAACTTTTGCAGTCTCACGAAGCTGACCTGTCCATAGGAGTCTAGCTACAGGACTGCGCCATCGCAGACCTGTCTGCTTACCGCGAGCACTTCGAAGAGTCCAAACAAGCAGCACAGGGCCTCTCGGAGAAGTGGGGGTTAGCAAGGCCTTTGAGAACACTCGGGCGAGAAAGGTGAAAGCGCATTTTGACGAACTGAGTTAAGACGAACGCCTAGCAGATGCAGACTCTTACTTTCGAGTGCACTTCTTCAACGCCTGTCTGGACATCGTCATCTCTCAGCTGACCTAGCAATTCTACGATCAACAGCGGAATGTTTTAAAGCTATACAACCCATGACACTCTGCACCGCCACAGACGACGAACTGTTTCGGCAAGCAGGCAAACTGGTCGACATCTACAGAGATGACATTACTGAAGATTTCCCCATTCAGTTGCTGTCATTCCGTGCTTGCTTGAAACAGCGCATCTCACAAGTCAAGACAGTGCGAGAGCTCGCAAAGATGCTGCTCATAGAGAACAGCTGCATCACAGCAAGTTTCGGAGAGGTTTGTACAGTTCTCATACAGAGCGCTCCTTTTCAAAACTAAAGCTAATTAAAAGCTACCTGAGGAGCTCAATGGGACAGAGTCGTCTCTCTGGACTCGCCATCCTGTCGATTGAGAATGCTCGTGCCCGGCAGCTGGATGTACAGGACCTGATCGAAGAGTTTGCGCAGAGTAAGGCCCGGAAGCTACATCTATGATGTGAGTAAAAACTTTATATATATCTTAAAATAGTTATGGATAAAAAAATGGCAACACAACACAGTAGTAGCAAGTGGGGTCCTGGATTGGTCTGTCACGTGTCTATGTGCGCGATCACTGTGTGCGCGCTGTACGACAATAGCCAATCATCGGGCTGGTGTGAAAGAGGCTTCAGTCAGTAGTCTACTGTGAAAAGTGATAACGTTTACAATATACGCTTTGAGCTTTGGCTCGTCTGATTTTTTTCTGGATTTTATGATTTCTGCCACCAAATCACCAAATAGCCTATGTTCTCATGGTGCGCCATCAATGTTTTAGTGGATGTGGTGGTGCACTGTCACCAATGGTTGCATTCAAGGTGCGCAGTCGCTATTTTCCCGTGTGTGATGTGTGATCATATACTACTGAGAATTGCATAATTGTATTTGTTTGGCCAATTTATGGAACTACCGCCCTATCCTGGACCTTAACACCTGTTGTACTTAATATGGGGCCCACGCAGATAATGTTGCTTACGGGCCCATTGATGTGTCGTTACGCCACTGTGAAGATCCCACTTTCCGCGTTGAAAGGTTACGACATGTGGATATATATGACATGGCCCTTCTATTTGGGTTTAAAGAACACGAACTGGCTGGGGCAAACCCCAAATTTGGCCTCAACCAGGCTTGTTTCTACACGAAACATCCCATTGATATCCGTGGAAGAATAGTAGAGCTGAAGGAAAAACACCCATTCAGAATTCAAACTGTTTCTGGCAAACCCATGAACGTCACTTTAAGATTAAAAGGGCTCGACAAAATAGAGACAAACTTGAAAAAAAAGGTCGCTGTTACTTTGATCAACACCTTTAAAAGAATAGATGAAGAAAAAGCAGCCGAATGGCTGAAGCAATTCGGGGAGGTCACTGACCATTACCCAAAAAGAAATCCATCGAACGAAGCGGCTGAATTGAAATACAGAAGCTACAAAGACATATGGAGAGACGGGGACTATATTGTGGAAATGATTGTTGACCCTAATAATTTGCCCCAGATTGTCCCCTTACAGGGACTACTCATAAGATTGAAGTTTAAGGGATCAAAGCTTCAGTGTCAAAATTGCTTTGGCATTGGTCATACTAAGCATTCCTGCAATAATGCTAGAATTACATTAGAGGATTATAAAAAGGCAATAAAACAGCTCATTGCCCAAAATAAGGCAAGTGATAACGGTGGTCAAATTGTCGATTCGGCTCCTCTTCAAACAGAGGACCCTCAAACGGAAAATACGGGCGATTCTGAGCCAGCCCACGAAGTAGTTAGTATTGAAGACTCGAATGATGATCCCCCAATTGTAGAAGTTACAGAGGTTGTTCAAAATAACATTACTGAGCATAATTCAAATGTAGTTAATAACCCTACCAACATAGAAAATAATAATGATGTTGGCATGATTTCATTGGAAACAAATATTGCTTTACCTATATCAACTGACAAGGCAACTGAAGAGACGATTGAGATGCCTCAACTGCCGGTAGATCATGAACCAATCGTAGAAGAGGGTGTTCACGGAAGATCCCGAATGAAACCCATAAAATCACATATCAATCCAGACCTTATTCTACCCTCAAGATCAAGGTCGGGGTCGTTATCAAAAAGAAATTCCTCCATCTCTGGATCTCGCCTCAAAAGGGCCAGACCCCAAGTAAAGTAAAAAAGAAATAGTCTCCGACTATTCCATATATTTTTACTACTGTCATTATGCCATCCTTAAAACAAAAAATAATTGACGATTACTTTTCACAACCGTACTCTTCGACCCAAAAACTCAGTATGGGGATCGGAAAGATAATTTCTTTGAACACTAGGGGAGGAAAAAATCAACTAAATCGCCATTCTCTCATGAAACATTTAATGAGGTATAACCCTGATATATTGTGCCTACAGGACATAAGATCAATAACATCTTCGTCTTGCTCAATATCTTGCACTTTGTGTGCCCCAAAAGATTACCACAGCTTCTTCACGGTGACGGTACTCATCGCGGAATTCTCTCTCTGGTGTCTAAACGGATTCGAGATCCTCAATTGGTTAAGGAATTCAAGTCCGAAAATGAATGGCACAAGATCTTTATTCCCACAAAAGAAGGAGGATTTTATCTTCTAAACACTTATGGTCCTAATAAGAAGTACACACGCTTCTTCCAGGCCATTATTAATGCATGTAAGCACGATATTTATCCTCATTTAATGATTGGAGACCTTAATGTAGACATGGACAAAACAGGATACCCAAATCAACAAATTTTGTCGAAATTAATGATGGAACTAAGATTAGTTGACACCATCAAAAAACTAAATCCAAATGATAGTGTATCGTGGAGATCTGGTAATAAATCTTCGCACATTGATTTGGCCTTGGCTCCTCCTATAATTTTGACATTGTTCAAAGATGCACGATACCGACCCCAACCAAGCTCTGATCATAAAGCTATTTTTATTGATATTCAATACTCTAGACCCAAAAAGCGTTTTAGAATCCCAAATGGTTAATCATGGACGAATCTTTTATTAAGAAAATGAAATTGTTTTTAACCTATCGTTTTAAACCCCTCTTTTAACGCTGGGAAACATCATTTTATTTTAACTAATACAATTAAGTCCTTGACATCTCATTTTATTCGTAAAAACAACCGAGCATCAAATACATTCCAAGAAGAAATCGAAGAAGTTTTAAATAATGGGTCTTTATTTTTACGTTCAATTACTTCTGACACCACCAACTTATATCGTCTCATGGAAATTAAGGAAGTTGATTTTAAATGTAAAATCAAGTTGGAAACCAATGCTAATTTTAGACTCAAGAAACTCTTTCAAAAGGATTTATTTTCAGCTTCATTTATTACTAAAATTATTGAGCATGGTCAAGAAATTACGGACCCCACAGAAATACTTCGAAGATTTCACAAGCGTTTTCAAAGAATTTTTGAAGCGGAAAGAGTGCATTTTCCTCGCTCTAGACGTGGACAGCTTTCAATCTTTTCTATAGAGACTATACGTACTTATATAAATAAATATTTAATTCCCTAAGGATTCCCAAGGTCCAGGACAATATATGGAACTTCGCGTATGAAATCATAAAGTATTATCCCTCCTCATCAGCCGACACTCCAGAATGCTAAAACGTATAATACGTTATTATAACGAAAACACTAAGGACACGGAGACTAATAGCTTATGGACTTTAAATCGGATAATTATATTCGTTTTTAATTATGTATGCGTGTTATCTGTCTTTGTCATTGACTTGCTATAATATTACGTTTTTGTTCGTTTATTGTGATTTTATGTTTTGTTTGGTTTTAGTATTGCTTTTTATACTTCCTAAGTAATTTGATGTTTTTAAGGTCTTAAAGAGGAAAATAATTTTAAACTACAATGTTTATTTATGTTTGTTTCAACACTGCACAATTTTCCTTTTTAATTTTATTGATATATATATGTGTATATTGTGTACGTCAGATATATTAAATAATGAAATAAAGACCTTGCTGAAGAGAAAAAAAAAAAATATTTTAATAATAGCAAAGCCAGTGGACCGGATGGTTTGGGAGGAGGAATTTTTACCCAATGTGTCGATGAAGTGGTTCCTTATCTATTCGAACTTGGAAAAGAGATGGAGCTTAAGGGAAGACTCCCTAAACCTGTTACCAAGGAAGAATAGTCTTAATACCCAAAAAAGGAACACCCACCGATATAAACAATTGGAGGCCTATTACGGTGCTCAATGAGACCTACAGGATATTGTCTGGTATAATTGCTCAGGAAATTGAGCCTATTTTAAACATGAAATTGGGGCGGAGCAAAAAGGATTTCTTAAGGGGAGGAAAATATCGGATGTGTCTAAAAACATACAAACTGCAATAGAATCCTCACAATCGAGAGGCTCGTTCGGAGCAATAATTGCAATCGATTTTTGCAAAGCTTTCGATACGATACTCCATGGGCACATTATGAAAACTGTAAAGAAGATTCTCCCAAAAAAGTACTTTAATCCGATAAGAGCACTTCTTTTCAATGGGACGTCAACTGTGACTATGGGTGATCTTAACAGTGAAGCCATAGCCTTGAAAAGAAGTTGTCGTCAAGGCTGTCCATCAGCGCCTCTTTTGTTTGCTGCTGGTCTTAAGGATCTCAGTGATTCGGTAGCAAAAAAATTTAAAGGTTGTGGGATTGACTTCGGATCCTGTAAACATATCATAGATATGTATGCAGACGATATTACTCTCTATATAGAAGCAAAAACAGAACCTGCAATTAATTAAACGCTTGGAAGTCATATTTAATCATTTCAAAAAATATGAATCAAGATCAGGACTAAAAATTAATTTAAAAAAAAACAACGGTTCTCCCCATTGGAAATTGGAATCCCTCGCTAGGACTTCAGGTCGCTTCACTTCAAATCAAAGACAGAGTGGAAATTCTGGGAATAACTTGGGACAGACATGGTGCATCACTGAGCAATTGGTCTTCCTTGAAGCATTTAATAGACGTCAATCTATCGAAATGGAGACATTTAAACCTACAACAAAGGATCGATTTGTACAATTACAAAATTGTTCCAGCAACGCTTTACAAAGCAACAGCCATTCCATGGCTGGCAGAGAAAGCACTCGAGGAAGAAAATATATCACTAGGAAAACTTTTCCATAAAAGCTACATTCCCTCACTCAAGAGACCCAAGTGTTATATGGGTGGCGGACTCTCGAACCTTTCTTCGATTATTCCCAGGATTTATAAAAAGATATGTATAGACCTTTCAAGAAATCCGGGAAAAGAATGGCGATCCTACTTCACTCTGCACCCTGCATACAATTGGTTCATGATTGGTACGGACTCCATGAATCAGAGAGTGGAACGGTTTTCTACTTCCCTAGCTGCTCCCAAAGAATCCTTTGGAAAGGACAACCGTCATTTTATTCTTCATCCACAAAGACATCATACGTGAAAATCATCACAAAAATTCTTTTTACAAATCTTAAGGAACCCAAAATTTTAGAACTTGAAGCATTCGAGGGGGACATTTTATCTTATCATGACTTAAACAAATCGTCTCTTTTTAATTGCGGAAAATTCTCTTTTAAGCTAAAAAGGGCTGCTGATCACCATATAGTTCCCATGCCCTGGCATTTAAGAATGTCCTACGAAGAGTCCCACGAAAAGGAAGCAAATAAAATAGCGTCAAAGTTTTTAAAAGATCTGCAACTTCCTAAAACTTGGGTATATAGGATAATGTCCTCTGTTAAAAAAGTCAAATATGACAAACGCTTCACTGCTCAGTTCCAATATCCTCAGGAGTGCTATTTTTCCACAACTCCTTGTAAGGATTGTGGAAAATTATACAACACTGTATATCATGCCTTTTCCAGCTGTCCATCTCTTACCATAATAAGGCAATTCCTTAAGTTAAATCTGAAGAATTTTAGCCAAAAATATATCACACCAATACTTCTATTCGGAACAACCTCCAATCCCAACAACGGCAACTCTAAGTCGAAAGCTATTGAGTTTGCTCTCTGTAGTGTCCGTGCCATGATCGCAGAAAAACTCTCGACGGCTCAACCCCTGGATCAAAGCGCCTTAAGATCTATTTTAATGTCCTCTTCGGCCCGTTACTCGGCTCTCACCGTCAGGATCCCCGATCTCTCATGGACGAATTGGAGCTACGCTGGAGACACTCTACGCTTCTACCCAAACGGCTCAAAGGTGAGCCTACGGTTTCTGAGACGCCTATTAAGACTATATAATGGTTTCCGAAGAATCAGAGAGGAAAACTTTATCGAGTTTTAATCATACATTTAAAATTTTAACATTAAATTTTTATGAACTTTAGTAATTCTACATTCAATGTTTGTTCTTTAAGTTTTATTTAATTGTGTATGTTTTGTCTTAAGTATTATTTTACGTGATAGAGATAGGTTTATTGTTGTAACTGCTTTTGATTAATTGTATATTTTATTTGTAGATTCATTCTGTTATGACTTTAGTTTAGGGTTTTAATGTTAAACTATAATGTTTAATTATATATACATGTTTATATACAATAACTCTAATCAAATAAAGTCAATAAAAAAAAATGGACCGAGATGCCACCAGCCCCATAAACCACACCAAACTGTCGTTTTTTCGGGATGCATCGGTAATTCATTTATGGATGTGGCTGTCAATCACTCCAGATGCGCAATTTTTTGCGTATTTACGTATCCGTTGAGCCAGAAATGAGCCTCATCGCTGAACACAATTTGTCGATAAAACAGCGGATTTCATCGAACTGTTCTTACGCCCCTTCACCAAACATTAGACGTTGTGGTAGGTCATTAGGCTTCAATTCTTGCAGAAGCTGAATTTTATAGGCTTTCAAACCCAAATCGACACTAAAATTTTCCATGTGGTCGAGTAAACAAGCCCAATTGCTGAGAACGCGACGAATGACATTAACGATTCTCATTAACACTGGATGCTACGGCTGCAATATCTCTTCAGTCGCACTGTACGCAGGCGAAGTCACGAGGTGTTAATGCCCAGCAAAGTAAATCTGCAAAATTGGTGATAACAGCACGAATGTCGATTCAAAAGGTCGATATGAAGACCATAATATGGTCGTACAAACGATGTACATTTTCACAGAGCACGAATTTGATGTAAATTTCAAAATTGCAATCGTTGCTCATTGTAAGTCGTTATGAGGAAAGGCAGAGTTACTGAAACTTCACTTAACAGGGACGTTAGGACGCCATTATCAAGCAGTGCTGACACCTGAAAAACTTAACTTTACAAAATCACCCTTTTAATATTATATATATAAGCCTATTAATATTGCTAAATGAGGTCAAATT
>CP045898.1:8636012-8669683 GCA_013387185.1 Caligus rogercresseyi | reverse complement strand
AGACATAAAATGACCATCCCTTCTCGGAGTATTCGAATCCGTGCCCCCACATTGAGGGTTGAACACACCTTAATGCACACGGCTATCGCACTCCCTTTAGTAAATTTAGTTTTCATCTTGATAAATGGATGATAAATATAAGACAATAAAATTTGGGAGAAAAGGAAAGTGTGTTACCAACGGAAAATGATGTTCTTTAGTCATATTTATAGGCTAAGAAGTCGTTGACTAGTAATAATACAGGCATAATGTTAGTAGAAACAAAATATTCACGAACAAACATATAAATCTGGAAGCATGTAATAATGCCTTTAAATCAAGCAGAGTTCCTAAAAAAACCGCTCACGTCAAAAAGTGCAAACCCTATTATCAATCATTCATTATTTTATCGAGCTCTATACACCGGCAAAAAGAAAATATCCATACCTTCTTGTACTGTTTTGCGCTAGTCGGCTGCTTGATAAAGCAAAGGCCTTATATGGGGCTTAAGCCCCTTCAAAGATAAAAGATTTATAATTACAAGTGAGTCATAGCAATAAAGAGTTAAGGTCTTTTTGTATTTAAATATGCAGTAAAGTTGGCCTGGATTGATTAATTAGAACAACGAATTCCTTGAAGAGTAAGGTTTTCATGATTTGGTAGGATACATTAATGTAAGACTCTCTTAATAGTATGAGTTCTAAGCTCTTCTTAAAACTAACGGTTCCTGTGAATCTGGCATTTAAACATCATATATATATATATACATATATATATAGTAAATATTTCATATTTTTTCTGTTAATTATCCAGAAAAAAATACCAATATAAATATACATTCATTTCTAATGAATAGACCCTTTTCGTAGAATCAACAATATCTATTCAGGTGGGGATATATAACGGAATAGGACCCTAATCCCCTTAACTATATATATATATATAAATTCAGTAAAATAGTTAAGCTTATTTTATCCTATTTGGAACTAATGAGATATTACAGAGAAATGCATTACATTTTGAAGTGGCACAGCTTCAAATAAAGCACGACCATTAAGCTTGATATGAAAAAAAAATGTAATAATTTATTGTTAATTATTCGATACCTTATTCCACAATCCCAACTGTTTTTTATTGTACTCTCTCCATTTACGTTAACCAATAACATATAAGGAAAAGGTTTTTTTATATGTTGGCATATATATCCATACGTCAACACAATCTAACAGCTTCTATCATATATATTATTTATGTGAGCAAACAATTTGTCTTTTTTAATAATAATTGAAGCCCACACTCTTGAACGCTTACCAGGTATCTACATACACGGCTTCAACTTATCTTATGGAATGAGACAGAGAAATAGTGTGTGATAGGATAGGTGTGTGATTGTTCAACAGTAGCCAGAGTCTCTCTACAGGAAGAATAATGATAAATAATTTTTATCACGGGGCTATCATATTTCAGAGACAAGTTATAGTGACTTTACCCACGCCACTTCCTAACATTGAAAGCAAAGTTTGTGAAATGAGGAGTGAAGGATCCATAATGGCGACAAAGCAAGAAAGAGAAGAACTGCCCTTCAGGTCACATGTTCTATGCCTCAATGCGGTGTTGATTTTAATCCACGTCGCTTTCTTGGCCTGCTTTCTATTTCATGGATCCACTTGTGCAACGCATAGCCTCTGTACTTTGAATCAACTATCAGACCACCCATTCCCTCGAGGACTTCCCAACTCTTTGCTGCCTTCCTTGAGTTTTTTCTCATATTCGGATTACTCCTTGGGACTCTCTTTCAAAGCCCGGGTCTTTTAACGCCCTGGCTCATATACTATGCCTTATCTGCAAGCATCAGTCTCCTTTTGAACAGAGGCGATGGACGAAAGGCATACAGGGACTCTCGCATACTCTTGGGCCACTCACCTATTACAGTTTGCCTCTATGGCGTGCTTATGGCTACTTGTCCTCAAGTTAAGCTGGCAATGAGGGACAAGAAAGTATGCAGGAATATTTGAACTTCTAGAAAAAAGAAACTGGAGACGAGGATGTTATTGAGGCCACGGGCAATGTAATCAACGACACTAAACAATACTTTTATCACTGAAAAATATGACCCCGAATCACAATGACATTGAATATGACACGTCACAAAAATATAATTGTAATTAAATTTTATGTGATGCGTCCATAGCGATATCAAGACACAGAGAGCTTATTGGATTTTTTAAAGAAATACGTCATATTGCCCAATATAAACAAATCTTTGTATCTCTATGTTCAACTTACGATGACGTAGATCAATTACTTTGTTTATATTGGTCACAGGAGACGGCTGAACAACGATGTTTCTCTGCTATATCTTTTTATTTCTATGGATGCACCGCGTATATTTCCAGTGGAATTGTATAAGGTAGAATAATAAATCGGAATGAAGGACAAAAACATACATCACGAAGCCTTTCATTTATGTAGGGCAACTTGTTAGTAAAAGAAGTGTACCATAAGTTCATAACATCACTTCTACATCATTTACGATCTAAAATAACAAATTATGTTAGCAAATAAAGAAGGTTGAACCAATAAGTTATATATATTATTTCTATTGTAAAATTACGCAGAAATAAAGTTATAGTTTTTTATCCTTACTCCAGCTAAATTATGTCTCAACAGAGTGTGTGATATTTCTTATATTAATTGAATAGTACTTGGAAGTTATTTCGAAGAATGAAGAAATATTAAGTCATTTTATGCGTAATATATTGAAAAAGAGAGAGATATTTTAATTGTTTATCTTCTTAACAAATCACAGAGCTGCGACTACCGAATGTAAATCGGTATTTAGAACTGAAAGCATTGTTACCTGGTGTGAAGAACTTTGCAAAATAAATAACAACCGGAGAAGAAAGCATATTTAATATCGGACAACGTATAACAAGACAGTTAAGGAAATATTTTGATTTCTATAGCCTTCCATTTCTTTCAAAATCCGAGTGCAATTATGATTTATATAAAATAACAAGATATTAAATTTCAAATAATCTCAAAAAATTATAACAAATATACTGTCTTTTGTTATAAATTGTCCGAAACTAAATGCATATGACGAAGTCATAGAGCAAATACATACATCAATTTATCTTTCTTTCTTATCTACTGCACCGATCGATATTCAGTAGATAATAAAATCTACCGAATCGGCGGTACTGAATCCCAGCTCTGCAAATCAGAATTGGATCAATAATTAAGGAAAGCACTCGGTACTATGAAGAAAAAGTTCTGCAGCAAGTATTACTCATTAGTTATTAATATAGTAATCATATCATTAGGAGTCACACATCAGTGAAAGAACTACAATTATATACGAGAAACATTCAAACCTGTCTTTAAGGGTCACTTAGACCGCTATAAATAGAAAATTTAAGTACCATTTATTCTTCTACGTGGAAATATGGATGACCGCCATACACCGAAGTTTTAATACCACTACTTCTGCGATGAAAATTTTGGTTTGACTGTATTCAAATAATATATTAATCTTTTATTCAAATTAAGTAACTATCACGACCTACATACTGGAACATCTATTAACAAGAAATCAACCAACCTCTGACGTCTTCTTAAGCATATTTTTTTTCTCTCTAGGTCAGCTATTTAATTACAGCAACAGTAGAGAGCTCCCTCCCTATGTCCTCCCAATGACCAATAAACAGAGCTGTAAATGGGTAGTCGATACTACCAACGGTAGATTTCAAATATCGAACCGATTATACGATATTTGCTAGAAACTACCGAATAACGTACCGATTGTCAATTGGTACGGTATATTTGAAAGTATGACTTTTGTAGCATTCACAGACATTAAGATATAGAGAGCTTATTCCCTTCAATAGCAGAGAAACATCGTTGAACTGTCGCTTTGCCCAAGCGCTCCCTTGTGTGAAGAACTTGAACTTTGAAAATAAATAAACAACTATAACTTATATTATAGAGAAGATACAGAAATAGACATTCAATATAAGCTTATGCTATGGATTGAATACTAGAGTACCTGAAAGTGCATACAACATCGGACAATGAGAGACAGTAAATAAATAAAATCTATAACCTTCCATTTCCAAAAAATCCAAGTACATATTAATAATATATAATTTATATTAGATTAGTATTTATTGAATTTCAAATAGACTCTAATAATTATAACAAATGATGTATTTAATTGTCCTTATACAGGGGTGTGCAGGCGAATCTAGACTAACTTTGAGTACTTGTATCTCAGAAACCAGTTAGGGTAAAAGCTTAAAAATGTATGAACTGGTTAGTATATCCTATGAGCTTTGTTTAATAACCAAAAGATTGAAAATGTCCTCGGAACTTGAGCGCAGGACGGCCATTATTGTGGCGCTCCGTTGCGGCCGTGGAGATAAGGAGATAATCGACTTCTTAAATTCCCCAAAGCTACTGTTTACAGCATTGCCAAGTCCTTCAAGGAGTCGGAGGACATCGAGGAAGGATTCCTAACACCGGAAAGAAAGACTCCAGACCGATCCCAAGTCAGGAAGAGGAGCGCCGACTTCATTGATCGCCTCCAGACGATGATCAATAACGATCCAAGTGTTCCCAAGTCAACACTGGCTGAAAGGCTAAATGTGCACAGGATCACTGTTCTCCATGCCATTCATGAGGACCTGAGGTGCAACAGCTACGTCCTGAGAGTCCGTCAGATGCTTTCTGATGCCATGAAGAAGAAGAGGTTGGAGAGATGTGAGTTGTTGATCACGTCATTGAAACACCGAGCTGTCGGACGAACCAAGTTCTTCTCGGACGAGAAAATCTTCTGTGTTGATGCGAAAATCAACCGTCAGAATGACAGATGGATTGCCAGTGACCCAGATGAGGTCCCTATCATTGGAAGAACCAAGTTCCCGGCCGGAGTTCATGTCTTGGAGGTCATGTCCAGCGAGGGAGACATCATGCCTCCTCACTTCTTTGCCAAGGGCCAAAATGTCAACAAGGAGGTCTACCTGGACGTCATGCAGACTGTGGTGAAGCCCTGGATGAACCAGATTGCTGCTGGTAGACCTTATCTCTACCAGTAAGATGGAGCTCCCGCCCATACGTCCAATTTGGTGCAAAACTGGTGCTTAGAGAATCTCGACATGTTCTGGCCCCCCAGCAGCCCTGACCTCAACCCCTGCGACTACTACTTGTGGGCGTCCTTGAGAGGGACACTAACAAGCGTGCTCACAACACTGTGGACTCCTTGAAAGCTGCCATCATCCAGGCAGTGGCCAACTTGTCCAGGGAACAGGTGGCTCATGCCGTTGGGGGTTCAGGCACCGTGTGGAGGCTGTTATTGTGAAAGGAGGAAGTTGGATTGAATGAACATTAAGAGAAAAGTCATTTAAATTTGTGTGATATTAAAAAAGTCAATTAAAAGGTCTTGTTCTTGGATATGAGTATCTTGTTTCCGTGCAAAAAAAAAGTCTAGATTCGCCTGCACACCCCTGTAAACTGTCCGATATGAAATGCATATGAAGAAGTAAAAGCACATACATAAATAAATTTATCTCTCTAATCTACCGTACCGAATATCGATCGATACTGTAGATATATAATAAAATCTACCGAATACCGATATCGACCAGTAGAAGGTATATACCAAATACAGAACCAGCGGTAGATTTTTCTACCGAATCCCAGCTCTGCCAATAAATATACTTGTAATTATTTATAGAAATAATAGTTATTATTCTTATAATAGTAATAATAATATTAATAGATACAAAAATAAATAGACTTTCAGAAAAATAGATACAATCCATTGTTGTCATTTAAATCATTTTGAAGGTACACATAAGAAGAGAGCCATTTAAAGCTCTTCTTCTGTAGATACCGTCAATCTACTACACTCGTGCGCGCTTTCTACAATTACATGTAGAAAAACAGAAGAAAAAATGTATGTATGTAAGGGTTTCTTCTCCTGATAGAACAATATTGCCTTCAACACTGAAGGATTTCATCATTTATGATGATGGGTAATACAAAAAAAATATATATATATATTAATAACTACATTTTCCCCCATAAAGAAATAAGAATAACATGGAATTTTCTTTAAAGGTAGAGATTTTAAGAATAGAAGGTCAGGACGGATGATTGATTCCCACGAATGAGAAGGAACGGCGGCATGTTCCGTGTCATCATTTCCAACCAACTCATGTACAATTGAGCAACGGCCGTGCCTCGACGAGGAAGTGAGAGGGTCCTAAAAGATGTAATAAAAGTAATATTTTAAAATAAAAATCAATTACCACCAAAAAGCATAAAACCATAGATTTTTTATTTGGATCCATGTCGATATGTGAGGTATAAAACAAAGAATTTAACTCATCGGCTTTTATGAAATATGATATATTAGGACAAATGGCGCTGGAAAAATAGTCGAAATAGAAAAAAGAAAATAGTTTAGAGCAGAAAAATGTTCAATAAAATCAATTTTATACAGATAAAATTATATATAATTCAATAATATCTCACATGAGTGAATTTAATTTCAAATATATATAAATTTGAATTAAATGACTAATGGCACTCATCGATTATTTGTAATAGGTGAATAATTTTTTCACATTTAATTACTTATTTTGGGTCGTCAAGAGAGTCTAGAATCAGTATATCATCAATAATATTCAAAGCCATAACCTTAATTAATATCCATTTTTCGCCTTCAAAGCTCAGTGGCTACGATAAAATCCGTTTGTTTTTACCTCACTATATCTTTCAGATACCATCCGATCTTATGATCAATATATGGACTTATTTTTTAAATATCACACGTCTATATCGGCTCTACACAGAGCCTCAAGTATCTATTAAACTTACATGATGACCATCTCGGATCGTTTGGAATGCTCCCGTAGCAGCTCTGAGAGACGAAGGTGTCGATTCGTTTTCTCCTTTTGACTCAAAAGTTCGGATTCTTCCAGAGGAGGCTCGATTTTGTCCAGAATGGCCTTGAATTCCTCCTTTGTGGACTCGGATGCCTTCTTTGTAACGTCTGGGATGACCGTTACGTCGGAGTAATCGATCCGGAACTTGGCCAAGAGTGCTGCCATACTGCAAAGAAAAAAAGCATCATGGATTAAGTTTATTTAAGTCGTTTCAACACCAAAGCAAAAATCAGCTGAGACTATATAATGATATAGTAATACATGGTAAATAGTTTTTCTATACTTTTAGGCCACAAAGGTATAGGTTGATTTAATATTTATGGTAAGTCGTAAGTAAAAATCGGTAAAAGTTACTTTCAACTTAATTTATTTTGCGTGAAAATAAATTTAAATAAGCAAGAGCCATGATCAAATGATATATGATCAACAAAATTATAGAATGCTCAAAGATTGCTACAGGTAATTAATAACCTTTTCAAAGTGTGCAAAAACGCGCTAGGGCAGAAATTGTCAACGAACAATTTTTTGTCAGGTTCACAACTGCAAACCTAAAAATCTTTTTGATGGTTGAAATTTAATTTGCAGATAGGAACTAAAGATTATCCATTTCAAATCAATTTTTGAAGGTATTCTGAACCGCTTTTGTAATTTAGAAGTGATCCAATGGTTATGATGCCCACTTTTGATTTCACGCTCTAGTATATCTTGGGTCAGTTTCATCCATTTAACATTTATACTTATTCGGTGTTCATAGTGAATTGATCCGAATTTAAATCGGTATTTAGAACTGGAAACGTTGTTACCTGGTGTGAAGAAGTTGAAATTTGCAAAACGAATAAACAACTCCAGAGCTACAAGCGTATTTAATATCGGACAACGTATAACAAAAGACGGGTAAGGAAATAATTTGTTTGCCTTTGCCTTCAATTTCCTTCAAAATCCGAGTGCATGATTTATATAAAAATAACAAGATATTAAATTTCAAATAATCTCTAAGAAAATTATCACAAATTTTTAATTGTCTTTTGTTATAAATTGTCCGATACTAAATGCATATGAAGAGGTCACAGAGCAAATATATAAATAAATTTATTTTTCTTTCTTATCTACCACACCGATCGGTATTTATAATAAAATCTACCCAATGCCGAATCGGCGGTACCGAATCCCAGTTCTAATTTTTTTGGTGAGTTTGCATGAAATACCATAATTCCCCCCCCCCCCCTCCCCTAACTATAATAAAGGATAGGGGTTTATAATATAACTTACTTCCTTGTTTCACGATCCAGTTCGTCCTTCCTATTCGCTAAGGCAAAGACTCTTAGCTGGCAGTCGGAAAATTGAGCACGGGTAGTGAGGATGTAGGGCAAGAGAAGGGTAAGACCTCCGTCATCGTAGAGCCACCAAACGTCAATGTTGCCGCGTCGTTTCTTAATCTATAAATAACCATGATAAATTGTTTAAAGAAGTTTGATAAATCATATAAAAAATTAAGTTATAAGATATTCCAAAAAATAAATATTTTGTTCGTCAATATTGATCAAACTAAGGATCAACAAAACCTTTCATTTACTGAAGGGAATTTCTAGTTTCTCTTAAGCATACAACTTTTTATTTTCTACATGATTTACATTATAAAATGACAATTATCAAAAAAATATTTCATTAGTCCAATCAGATATTTAATTAGACGAAAATGCTCATTTTTTCTTTTTATATTCATCATTTTCTACTGTAAATATTGTAGAAAATAAAGTTATATACAAATTGGGGGACTATTCATGATTTGAAAAGTACCATCCAATAAATGAAACGTGTTTTTTTGTCTCTGTCTTAGATTAACTTATCCCAGTTTACAATATTTGGATGTGAAGAGTTGTGACTGCAATTGACCCGGAAGATGTACACTTAATTGTTTACCCAACCTCTCCGTACAAATCATCTGCCTTCACAGCTGGTTGGGATTACAATTGTTCTTGATAATTGAAGAAGCAATTCGGCTTTATGCCATAAAAATAACTTCCCAATGTTATATATAGATTGTTGAAGCCCCCTCGGAGACGATTTGATCAATGATGATCCTTTCAGATAATAAAAGATTTACTTTTCTTTAATATTTATAAATTTTATATAAAAACCTTTTATAGTTCAAAATGAACACATTTAAAGCAATGTAATTGTATAGAAAATGCAACTAAACACTTGGATCTCAGAACCTTAATAATTACTTAAATTACCTTGGAGAATGTTATCGTTCTCCAGGGTTAATGATGATGACGATGTTAATTTAGCTTGTTTTATATATCCAATAGTTAGCTTTTTCTTACCTGGAACTGCGTAATGTTTTGTACAACGTTCTTGGGCAGTGGTTTTCCGTCCGTACCCGTGTAGACGGCAGTAGATACCTTCCGCGTTCGCGGGGGCTTCTTCAAATCCCCGGGGGCCTTCGCCTTCCCAGAGTCCTCTTCATTATCCTCATCCAACTCAATCTCATGCTGCTGAGTCTCTTCCTCACCAATCACCCGAGAAAAGTCCGTACCAGACTCAAGCCGCAGAATCCCCACACCCAGATGGAGATCAAAGGCGTGATGGAGAACAGAGATATATTCGTCAAGGCCAGAGACATCGCTGAGCCAATTGGACTTGTAGCCAAAGAGTACCATATTCGGCCGCATTTTACCGATTCCCGCCAAATTCATGCATGCCATTGCACCTTCAGCAAAAGACCGGTTGGACGTAAGGGAATAGAAGGACTTCACGTTGTGGTCCTTGAGCCAGGCTTGAACCGTGTTTTGTAGGAGTTCCATGCTCTTGAAGGGAGCATCTCCGACCACAACATGTGCGCACATGAGTAGGGATAACTTCTTGGTAATCAAATTGGCAAAGTCCACAAGAGGTGGCCGATGAGCGGGCAAGCCAGTGAATACAAGGACCTTGGGCCGGTAGTTCTTGACGTGCTCCGGGGTTTCATTGAGGGATTGAATGCTCTTAAGTGTGGTGACGAATTGTTGGGCCTGCGTGGAGCTTCCCCAGTTGGCCTCTGGCTTACGGTAGCTGATGTAGAGGTATAGGGCGATGATGACGATAAATGTGGCGAGTGCAGTTTTCCAGTCCATGAGGAACATGACGACGAAGCAAAGGAATGTTCCGAAGAGAGAGACCCATTGGTTGTAGTACTTGAAGGAAGGGCGCCATCCGGGAGATTTGGTGATGGAGGCGTGGAAGACGGAGAAGTTGATCAAGGCGTAGGCTGCCACGAAGAAGTTGGAGAGCAGCGAGGACACGGCGTCTAGTTCGGCTAATATAAAAAAGGTTAAAATAATAAGGTTAAATTGTTGTGGTTGAAATAAAAATATAATTTCTCAAACAATAGAGACGAAACATACTTTTAATACAAGAATTATGAATTATACTGAATTTGAGTTTGATTGTTGGATTTATTATAATATATATGTATATATAAATATATATATCAAAGAATTCAATAGGAATTGAGAACACAATCGAAATATTGAACTGTTTGTTAGATAACAGGATATAATAGTACGAATTGAAATAGAGTTTTTGATGCCAAGCAGAATCAAATTAAAAATAACAAAGAACACACCATCACTTCAGCCATGTTTTTTATACTCATTCTACCTATCGATATAGCCAAACAGGTAACCAATGTGTCGCTTTCTAAGAACTGCTGGAATCTGTTTTAGCTCTGAAATCGCCTGGAAATGTTATTTATAAATTATTTGTAATTAAGAGTATGTACAGTGGGTTCTGGTGGATTATTGGCCCAAGATGTCAGAGGATTCAATAGAAATTGAATACACAAGCCTTACAACAATTAGTGATATAAGTAAACCTCCCTTAACATAATAAGATGAATGTCTATTTAGGGGAACAGAGTTTAAGTCGATTTATTATAAAATATATCAGAGGATCCACACTAGGAATGGAAGGCAATATAGACAAATAATAAAGTATAAATCAATTTAATATTTTGGAGAATTAAGAAACATTATGAATTGAGGTACTTTTAAGGATTAAAATGTTTAAAAGACAAAACATAATGATAGAAGTTATATAAAGCTTTTACATATATTAGAGCTTTATTAATGAAGGCTTTGCAAGGCATTTTTATAAATATCAAAATAAAAGCTTCACAGGAGAAATATTAGTATCATAGGCTGCTAAAGAAGAGTACTCAATGCTTATTGGAATATATTTATATTTTAATCAATAAATGTCCCTTGACTGTAAACTCATATTTATTTTACATGAATTAATCTTGGGAAATGATGGAACAGAGCAATCATAGTAAAAGCAAATTGAGCAACAACAAAAACAAGTCATAGTTGATGGTATGATCAACATGGTATTCTAAATCAATAACAACTAGTGTTGTGTCCATCCCAATTTATTCAATCCAGTCTTAGGACCGGTTCTATCGGTCCTTATGACCGTCAGTCCTTGAGATTCTCTTTTTTAAGTCATTTAGTTCTCCATAAAATGTTGAGAGTATTAATTTAATACGTTCTAACTGCTAATATCACATGTATATATTCTATTATAACTGCTTAATTCAATAGCAACAAAAAGGATTAATAATATTTATATAAAAACAATTTGGAAGCAATTTTTTTTCTTCAAAATATAGGCTTTTCAGTATACTCATCGTCGGTCATTAACTCATCAAATGCTTCTGTAAAATAATTCATTCACAAACCTTTCGTATAAACAGCTATATAAGTATTGTCATCAAACATCGACGATTTATTTTTGTAATAACAATCAATATTTAATACTTCTTAATAACATAATTTTAAAAAAATGTTATATTTGGCATCAGCTTATTGAAGATGTTACTTTCCTCATAAAAGGGATTTTTTTTTCATAGCATTAAGAGATGTTGATAACATGACGTAGGTTATGACGTCAAAAAACATTTTTTCTTTTTTAAGGACCGACAAAAAGGACTGGACCGAACTGGACTGCAGTCCTTGGTCCTGTATAAGGACCGACACAACACTAGTAATAATTACCGTATATGTAAGTATCATGAATAATGTTTTTATTTTTTCTGCTTCCAGACAGATTTTGAAATGTTTGACAAAACAAAATATACTTATAGGCTTGATGGATAAGATTCCAAGGAAAACTTTCCTAATTTCTTTACTTTTAAATCTTAACTAAAAATTCAATATATATTTATATATATTCCCCTGATTTTATCTTTATATAATTGTAATTGTCGTAGAACAGTAAAAATTGGGGAGAGGGATGGTAATTTTTGGTCTACCTCATTGATAAGATCCTATGTTCGATAGACTAATTATAATGTTATAATGCTTATTTATATCCAATCGGATGCAATTCTATCGAACCATATGGGCAAAAAAAAATCAATCTAAAACGTATAATAAGTTATTATAACGAAAACACTAAGGACACAGAGAACTAATAGCTTATGGACTTTAAATCGGACTATTATCTTCGTTTTTAATTATGTATGCGTATTATCTGTCTTTGTTCATTAACTTGGTATTTTAAATTCGTTACATCATTGTTACAGAATTCATTAGGGTACGAATTTTAGGTCTTTAAATGGGAAACTAATTATAAACTAGAATGTTTATTTATGTTTTATTGTAAAAAGCACAATTTTCCTATTTTCCTATTTATTTAAGTATGTTACTTTTTGTCACTTAGATAAATAAGGCCTTGCTGATGAGGAAAAAAAATTGAATAAAAATAATTTTTAAGTTATAATCTAAGATTGAACATTATTTGAAAAGCCCATTTGACTTAAAGCATTGGGAAACCACAGTGTCTAAATTGTCAGTAAATTTACGCAACAGAATAAGCTTGAAATACTCCCAACCTCGATATTTTCAAATATTTGTTTAGCTTATTTTTCATAAATGTAAAAAATTCGAGATTAGAAGAATAAATTCATCTTGCTTTAATGGCATACTCCTAAATGTATTCAGACAATATATCGTCCATAGTTATCTCTCAATGTATAAAAATACAGACGATAAATGATAGCGGGTTTCGTAGGCAATCAAGTTACAATATCATGAGTATTTCGTTATCTTGTTATATGCTTGTTATAAACTTCATAATATCATTGCTATTCATCATACAAGGAAAAAAACGCCAAACAAACAGATTTCATTAGAAAAAGTTTGAAATCAATGAAGAGATCGTGGCTTAGGTCAGTTGTTACCAAACTTTTTCTGCTGGGCCCCCATTTGGCAAATAAGAAATTTTTGCGCCCCCCCCCCCAAAAGGACATTTTGTTCTCAGAGTCCATTGCAGTTTATTTCACACATCGTAATTGATACAAACATCAACCCTTTTTTGTTAACAAATTAACAGTTAACTGCCATAAACTGCAGATTGTAATAAATGTAGCAGTTTTCAAGCATCTTAACTGTGCAATTATGTTTAGTGTAACAGGTTTCTTTTTTATATATTTAACATTTGGAAGCACATTTTATGCTAGCAGTGTTATTTATTCTACGGTATTTATATTTTCATTCATTCGTCCCCCCCCCCTGCAATTGGCCTGCGCCCCCCACTTTGGGAACCACTGGCTTAGGTGAAGGCTATGATTATTTAACAATGTTGCACAGACGAATGGTGCTATAAAAATAAATCATTTAATGAGAACAATTTTACTCATTATAAATAATTGATTTGGAACATAAATGACATACTATAAAAGCAACTAATTGATATGATATTGACATTATGACTAAATTTATTGATTACACTATGTAACAAAATTAAGGTTTTTTTGCCCCTGGACTGAAATTCCTAATTTGAGTCCCATTTTGATATTGTCTACATTATAATTGAATACACATGAAAAAAAAACATTTCACTGTTGATTCTGTTTAATAAAACTCAAATCCTTTATTTGAATAAACTATATAGCAAATATTAGTCAAGGATATCTTCTACCTATTTGGCATTTGACTAAAAGCAAGGTTCTACAATTACACTATGTAACAGGATTTTGCCCCTGGGCTGAAATTTCTAAATTGAGTCTCATTTTTTACGTAGATTCCAAAAATGCCACTCAAAATATCGTCCGAAAAAAGGTTTGGACTTTATGGCCTTTTTTGGAAAATCAGGATTTTCATCATTTCTAATGGTTCAAGCACAGTTATCTTTGTGGAAAGTAAGAATAACCACAAATGTCAGTAGTATTTTTTTAGTACTATATCTGTGCATTTCAAATCCGTTTTTATAATTTATACATCTTTCGTACTATTCGAAAAAATCTGCTTTATATTTCAAAAAGTTGATCATTTTTTAGTGTTCTATTTAAGCGGCTATATTTTTTTTGTTTCGAGTCTATTGACTATAATCAATATGTAATATATATTTTTGGTATATGTCAATGCATTTCAGAACAGTTTTTATAATTTTGATATCTGGCATGTAAGTAAATATAAGATCAATTTAGTAGAACGAAGTATTGATCATATTAAGTAACTACTTTTAGGTGATTATTGAGGTTGCATTTAATATTATTGTGATTTGTTACGAAGAAAAAAACAGGTTTGCCTTTTTATTTACATATAACTATTTACATGTGTCAAAAATAATTTGATTTTTAGAGAGTTACCGTGATTTGGAAAATTGCATTCCAATATTGTTATCAAATTATTTAAGGAACTTAGAAATAAAAAGGCAACCTGTTTTTTTCTTCGTAACAAATCACAATAATATTTAATGCAACCTCAATTAATCAGCTAAAAGTAGTTACTTCATATGATCAATACTTGTTCCTACTAAATTGATATTTTCTTTACCAAAAATATATTACATATTGGTTATAGTCAATAGACTTGAAACAAAAAAATATATCGCCGCTTAAATAGAACACTAAAATATGGTCAACTTTTTGAAATATTTTTTGACCATAAGTTGTCCTAATATCAAGCAAGACCTACTACACTCTATTGGCATAAGAAATGTATTTCACACTTTTATAACAGACAAAGATAGAATATGGAGTCGATAGTTGTGATGCTTACAAACTACGATTTTGGAAGAACTTTTGGACGAAGAAAAAACCCTAATTTTTTATGTTGCTTATTAACAAGAATTAATAACTATTCCTATTCTTAATGTATTTGATAATCAATCTAAATATTAATATCTCTATGGTCTACGTCAGGTCAGTGTTTCTTAAGCTAGGCGTAGTCTAAGTTTATGAATCACTGCTTGACTTGTTGATTTGTCGTTCATTTGTAATCGTTTGTCGTTCAAAATTTTGACGAACGCCCAAGAAAAATTCTTATCGTTCGTCGTTCGTTTTTGGCGCCAAAAAAGACAAAGATTTTTCTTTTTCATGGGAAAAAGTCCAATTTTTTTCAGAATGACGAACGACAAACGATTTAATTTAAAATTAACGATGAACGACAAACGATAACTTTTGGTGGTGAACGACAAACGAACGACAACTTTTCGCAAACGTCAACAAGTCTGGCTCTATAGGAGGTGGTAGTTTGAAAAATATATTTTAAAACTGTTTTTTTGTTGTTTCTTAAACAGAAATAATAATATATTTATACTCACCGATTAAAATACAGCCCATAGAGATGAGGAAGACGAGGAAATAACCTCGGAAGGGATCATTATTTGCCCCGTATCCAGGAGCAAATATGTGTATGAAGGGGTAGAGTTTATCTTTTGCCAGGGCCTGAAGGACCCGAGGAGCTCCCACAAGGGATGCAATGGCCGAAGACAGCGTTGCAGCAAAGCAACCCGCATAGATGAGGTAGCCCGTGAAGGAAATCCTCTCCATGGCCTGTTGATCATTGGAAGATCCGAATTTGCAGTAGTCACTCGCGTCACGACCAGAGCAGTCGTTGAAGTAAAGTGCATCTTCGACTTGGTTAACCCAGTTCTCATATTCAGTGGCGTTACCGGAGGCCTCAGAATGCATGACACCAGTGATAATGGTTCCGTAACCCATATAGGTAACAAAGGTCACGGCAATGGCCAATAATGTTCCTAAAGTTAAATCAAAAGTTGTTAAGCGGGCATCACAAATATTAAAAATATCAATAAAATATTTTCAATCTTTTGTTTTATGACGGCCTATTTATAGGGATGCCGAAGATAAAGGTTTAGTTTTTTTACTTTTAAAGTTTCTCTAATTAACTATACAAAAAGCAAATATAATATTAAACATTTAATAAAGAAAGTTCCATTAGGGAAAGAGTGCCATTTGTATTTAAAACTTGTATTTTTGTACATCTTTTTCAGATCCAATGAGAACCGCTTTTTATTTTATCGATGAATATCTTATCTGCAGGCACGTGCAAGGATGCTATAGAATCTGTCTGTTTTTGTAATATGCTAATATCGGTAGATTTCGTACTGATGTTATTTCAAAAGTAGATATACATTCCAACGCTCTTACTCATGGGAAATATAGTGTAAAGGGTTTCTTTTCAGAAGAGATAATGGCTGGATGCAGGTTATGTAATAGCTCTGAACTGGACATACCTTTGGGAATGGCAACGCCAGGATCCTTGAGATCCCCAGAGAGATTGGCACCCGCAACAATACCCGTAACAGCGGGGAAGAATACGCCAAAGACGGTAAAGAAGGAAGGTGGATCATTGGGTTTGCCATACTCGTGATAATTCGGACTCAGATTCTCAACGAACAAGGAGCTATTGTATCCAACGAACCCATAGGCAGCATCCTCCTCCGTGGGTAGAAAGGAACCAACAATAAAATCAATCTGTGAGCCAATCAGAAGAAAGAGGAGAACCATTTGCACCCGTGTGACCCATTCCATGCCCACAATGGCGAGCAGCAGAACCGCTACGAGGGAAATAGCACCAATAATCCGTACGTCGTTCGAGGGGTTCTCGAATATGACGTACTCCATCTCGAAGTACTGCTTGCACATGTCCATAAGGGATTGACAGAAACCAATGAGGTACATAGAAACGGCAATGGAATTGGCCAGAGTGAACATGATACCGATGGCACCGCCGAACTCAGGTCCAAGAGATCGGGATATCATGTAGTAGATACCCCCTCCCCGGATCTGACCGTTGGTTGAGACGGCGGACATAGAAATGGTTGTGATGACGGTTACGAGGTTGCCAAGAGCGATGACGCCCAATCCTTGAACTGAAAAATATAAATATTATATACATTAGTTATAAACCATTGCTAGTGTCTTGAATAGAAATAATGACCCATCCACGAGGAGTTCAGGGGAAAAATTAAGATCAAAGAGTCAGAAAAGGAATGATATTCAATTGAGACACATATACCTTGATTGAATTAAATGTTTTGAATCGCTTTGGTATCACACAATGAAAATGCCATACAGCGACAAAGGCGGCTTCTTGATCTAATTATCACTACTCTCTTACGATTCAAACACATAATTGGCGATATGTAATAATATAAGAAATGAGACTTACTACAAATGCAGTCTTTTCAAATTGCTACATATTAATATTCCTTTAACTCTTCTACCATGTATTTCAATTCAAAATTAGTATAGAATTTCTCGAGAATGATTACTTGATTGTGGAAAACAGAATAATTAATGTTTTTTGTAAAACATCACACTTTTAGTAAATATAATTAGAAAACTATTATTTAACAACAACAAAAAACCGTAACTAATTTACTTATGGTTCCTTTGACTTTTATTAGATTTAAAAATGAAAAGATGTTTATGGTAGATCAAAATAAAATTTAGTTAATCGAACTAAGTTTTTACAAAATAAAATAAACACATCACGTCAAGAAAAACATACAATTATATAATTTTATCAAAAGCAGTAATTATAAGACAACAACGACGTTGTACTATGTTTTGGTATATTTACTGAGTTTAGGACTACCACCCCAGACAATCAACCCCCGTGCAAATCCCCCCCGTTACTAATATTTATTATCTCTAAAAGTCAGCTTTTGAAGTTAACTGCTTTATCTTACATTAGTGTTTGAAAACTGTGTCCCTAATATCGGTCATATAGGTAGGTCATCGGTTATATGACCGATATTAGCGACACAGTTTTCAAACACTAATGTAAAATAAAGCAGTTAACTTCATAAGTTGACTTTAAGGGATAAGAAATACTAGTAACGGGGGGGGGGGGGGTTAAATGGCACGGGGGGTCGCCCGTCCGGGGAGTGGTAGTCCTGTTACGATATTTACTTACTTAGTCCACCCTGTCCAACGACCCATGTGAGTCGAAGGAAGAGCATCACACCCCAAATGTTGAGAAGACATCGCATCTATATAATGAAATACAATAGAAATATATTATAGGAAATAATGTAAATTGACGATTAGTTGATATTTCAATAATACTTACAAAAACACCCTCAATCCAACCAAATTTGACGACTTCCCCTTAAGAGCAGGCTCTTCGTTCTTTTCTATATCGTCCTATGATTATAAAAAAATCTTATTAATTAATTAAACATGAGAGATAAACGTTTGAAAAATATGCATTCTAAGATATTTAATAAAGTCTCTTTAAAACCGTATTTTATTATTAAGCCTATACATCTAAATTCATGTGCTTTCGAACCGAAACAAAATCTCCAAACCGGTTGGGAATCGATTAAATTGGTTGACAGTAACGTATCATAATTGTTTTTAATGTCTTGGAACACTGATATATAGCTTTTCGACACGCAAAATGTCATAAATAAAGTCGTCTCAAAGCAGGAAACTCGATTTGTAATCTGATTCGTAACATATGTATTAAAAAGGGAATAGAAAAGAAGAAAAAAACTGTCCTAGTTTTACACAGAAAAACTGTTACCGGTTTGAAAATGAAGATAATATTGACGATAATCATAAGGATAGACTATTATTGGCACTAATATTCTATCCTTATGACTATATTAACCAATAATAAACAAAGTAAACACAAGAAAATCAAATGCAGCTAGCACATTCTGCTCGTGTCATCAGTAATAATTTATTTGTGGACAACACTCAGGGATTTGTTCTCTCGAACGTGATTGGTTGGAAGAAAAGGAGTGAGAATAAGAAATAAATCAGGTAGCAGTATTAAAAAAGACGTCACTTCAAATGTGATTGATGACAAGTAAACATAAACTCAGAGATAAGAATATAGATATGAAAAACATAAATCGACCTATATTATTTATGAATCCTTTGAAGATATTATTCAGATATTAATATTGATTGTAAAAATGACTCTTCTCCTTCTGGAAAAGAATGCATATTCTTTTTGCCTATGTGGTTCGATATAATTGCAGCTTCCGACAGGATAAAAATAAGCATGATAGCATTAAAATTAGTCCCTCGAACCTAAGAGGATCTTATCAATGAGGTAGACATAAAATGACCATCCCTTCTCGGGAGTATTCGAATCCGTGCCCCCAACATTGAGGGTTGAACACACCTTAATGCACACGGCTATCGCACTCCCTTTAGTAATATTTAGTTTCATCTTGATAAATGGATGATAAAATATAAGACAATAAATTTGGGAGAAAAGAAAGTGTGTTACCAACGGAAAATGATGTTCTTTAGTCATATTTATAGGCTAAGAAGTCGTTGACTAGTAATAATACAGGCATAATGTTAGTAGAAACAAAATATTCACGAACAAACATATAAATCTGGAAGCATGTAATAATGCCTTTAAATCAAGCAGAGTTCCTAAAAAAACCGCTCACGTCAAAAAGTGCAAACCCTATTATCAATCATTCATTATTTTATCGAGCTCTATACACCGGCAAAAAGAAAATATCCATACCTTCTTGTACTGTTTTGCGCTAGTCGGCTGCTTGATAAAGCAAAGGCCTTATATGGGGCTTAAGCCCCTTCAAAGATAAAAGATTTATAATTACAAGTGAGTCATAGCAATAAAGAGTTAAGGTCTTTTTGTATTTAAATATGCAGTAAAGTTGGCCTGGATTGATTAATTAGAACAACGAATTCCTTGAAGAGTAAGGTTTTCATGATTTGGTAGGATACATTAATGTAAGACTCTCTTAATAGTATGAGTTCTAAGCTCTTCTTAAAACTAACGGTTCCTGTGAATCTGGCATTTAAACATCATATATATATATACATATATATAGTAAATATTTCATATTTTTTCTGTTAATTATCCAGAAAAAAATACCAATATAAATATACATTCATTTCTAATGAATAGACCCTTTTCGTAGAATCAACAATATCTATTCAGGTGGGGGATATATAACGGAATAGGACCCTAATCCCCTTAACTATATATATATATATAAATTCAGTAAAATAGTTAAGCTTATTTTATCCTATTTGGAACTAATGAGATATTACAGAGAAATGCATTACATTTTGAAGTGGCACAGCTTCAAATAAAGCACGACCATTAAGCTTGATATGAAAAAAAAATGTAATAATTTATTGTTAATTATTCGATACCTTATTCCACAATCCCAACTGTTTTTTATTGTACTCTCTCCATTTACTTTAACCAATAACATATAAGGAAAAGGTTTTTTATTATGTTTGGCAATATATATCCATACGTCAACACAATCTAACAGCTTCTATCATATATATTATTTATGTGAGCAAACAATTTGTCTTTTTTAATAATAATTGAAGCCCACACTCTTGAACGCTTACCAGGTATCTACATACACGGCTTCAACTTATCTTATGGAATGAGACAGAGAAATAGTGTGTGATAGGATAGGTGTGTGATTGTTCAACAGTAGCCCAGAGTCTCTCTACAGGAAGAATAATGATAAATAATTTTTATCACGGGGCTATCATATTTCAGAGACAAGTTATAGTGACTTTACCCACGCCACTTCCTAACATTGAAAGCAAAGTTTGTGAAATGAGGGAGTGAAGGATCCATAATGGCGACAAAGCAAGAAAGAGAAGAACTGCCCTTCAGGTCACATGTTCTATGCCTCAATGCGGTGTTGATTTTAATCCACGTCGCTTTCTTGGCCTGCTTTCTATTTCATGGATCCACTTGTGCAACGCATAGCCTCTGTACTTTGAATCAACTATCAGGACCACCCATTCCCTCGAGGACTTCCCAACTCTTTGCTGCCTTCCTTGAGTTTTTTCTCATATTCGGATTACTCCTTGGGACTCTCTTTCAAAGCCCGGGTCTTTTAACGCCCTGGCTCATATACTATGCCTTATCTGCAAGCATCAGTCTCCTTTTTGAACAGAGGCGATGGACGAAAGGCATACAGGGACTCTCGCATACTCTTGGGCCCACTCACCTATTACAGTTTGCCTCTATGGCGTGCTTATGGCTACTTGTCCTCAAGTTTAAGCTGGCAATGAGGGACAAGAAAGTATGCAGGGAATATTTGAACTTCTAGAAAAAAGAAACTGGAGACGAGGATGTTATTGAGCCACGGGCAATGTAATCAACGACACTAAACAATACTTTTATCACTGAAAAATATGACCCCGAATCACAATGACATTGAATATGACACGTCACAAAAATATAATTGTAATTAAATTTTATGTGATGCGTCCATAGCGATATCAAGACACAGAGAGCTTATTGGATTTTTTAAAGAAATACGTCATATTGCCCAATATAAACAAATCTTTGTATCTCTATGTTCAACTTACGATGACGTAGATCAATTACTTTGTTTATATTGGTCACAGGAGACGGCTGAACAACGATGTTTCTCTGCTATATCTTTTTATTTCTATGGATGCACCGCGTATATTTCCAGTGGAATTGTATAAGGTAGAATAATAAATCGGAATGAAGGACAAAAACATACATCACGAAGCCTTTCATTTATGTAGGGCAACTTGTTAGTAAAAGAAGTGTACCATAAGTTCATAACATCACTTCTACATCATTTACGATCTAAAATAACAAATTATGTTAGCAAATAAAGAAGGTTGAACCAATAAGTTTATATATATTATTTCTATTGTAAAATTACGCAGAAATAAAGTTATATTTTGTTTTTATCCTTACTCCAGCTATAATTATGTCTCAACAGAGTGTGTGATATTTCTTATATTTATTGAATAGTACTTGGAAGTTATTTCGAAGAATGAAGAAATATTAAGTCATTTTATGCGTAATATATTGAAAAAGAGAGATATTTTAATTGTTTATCTTCTTAACAAATCACAGAGCTGCGACTACCGAATGTAAATCGGTATTTAGAACTGAAAGCATTGTTACCTGGTGTGAAGAACTTTGCAAAATAAATAAACAACTCCGGAGAAGAAAGCATATTTAATATCGGACAACGTATAACAAGACAGTTAAGGAAATATTTTGATTTCTATAGCCTTCCATTTCTTTCAAAATCCGAGTGCAATTATGATTTATATAAAATAACAAGATATTAAATTTCAAATAATCTCAAAAAAATTATAACAATTATGTACTGTCTTTTGTTATAAATTGTCCGAAACTAAATGCATATGACGAAGTCATAGAGCAAATACATACATCAATTTATCTTTCTTTCTTATCTACTGCACCGATCGATATTCAGTAGATATATAATAAAATCTACCGAATCGGCGGTACTGAATCCCAGCTCTGCAAATCAGAATTGGATCAATAATTAAGGAAAGCACTCCGGTACTATGAAGAAAAAGTTCTGCAGCAAGTATTACTCATTAGTTATTAATATAGTAATCATATCATTAGGAGTCACACATCAGTGAAAGAACTACAATTATATACGAGAAACATTCAAACCTGTCTTTAAGGGTCACTTAAGACCGCTATAAATAGAAAATTTAAGTACCATTTATTCTTCTACGTGGAAATATGGATGACCGCCATACACCGAAGTTTTTAATACCACTACTTCTGCGATGAAAATTTTGGTTTGACTGTATTCAAATAATATATTAATCTTTTATTCAAATTAAGTAACTATCACGACCTACATACTGGAACATCTATTAACAAGAAATCAACCAACCTCTGACGTCTTCTTAAGCATATTTTTTTTCTCTCTAGGTCAGCTATTTAATTACAGCAACAGTAGAGAGCTCCCTCCCTATGTCCTCACAATGACCAATAAACAGAGCTGTAAATGGGTAGTCGATACTACCAACGGTAGATTTCAAATATCGAACCGATTATACGATATTTGCTAGAAACTACCGAATAACGTACCGATTGTCAATTGGTACGGTATATTTGAAAGTATGACTTTTGTAGCATTCACAGACATTAAGATATAGAGAGCTTATTCCCTTCAATAGCAGAGAACATCGTTGAACTGTCGCTTTGCCCAAGCGCTCCCTTGTGTGAAGAACTTGAACTTTGAAAATAAATAAACAACTATAACTTATATTATAGAGAAGATACAGAAATAGACATTCAATATAAGCTTATGCTATGGATTGAATACTAGAGTACCTGAAAGTGCATACAACATCGGACAATGAGAGACAGTAAATAAATAAAATCTATAACCTTCCATTTCCAAAAAATCCAAGTACATATTAATAATATATAATTTATATTAGATTAGTATTTATTGAATTTCAATAGACTCTAATAATTATAACAAATGATGTATTTATTGTCCTTATACAGGGGTGTGCAGGCGAATCTAGACTAACTTTGAGTACTTGTATCTCAGAAACCAGTTAGGGTAAAAGCTTAAAAATGTATGAACTGGTTAGTATATCCTATGAGCTTTGTTTAATAACCAAAAGATTGAAAATGTCCTCGGAACTTGAGCGCAGGACGGCCATTATTGTGGCGCTCCGTTGCGGCCATGGAGATAAGGAGATAATCGACTTCTTAAAATTCCCCAAAGCTACTGTTTACAGCATTGCCAAGTCCTTCAAGGAGTCGGAGGACATCGAGGAAGGATTCCTAACACCGGAAAGAAAGACTCCAGACCGATCCCAAGTCAGGAAGAGGAGCGCCGACTTCATTGATCGCCTCCAGACGATGATCAATAACGATCCAAGTGTTCCCAAGTCAACACTGGCTGAAAGGCTAAATGTGCACAGGATCACTGTTCTCCATGCCATTCATGAGGACCTGAGGTGCAACAGCTACGTCCTGAGAGTCCGTCAGATGCTTTCTGATGCCATGAAGAAGAAGAGGTTGGAGAGATGTGAGTTGTTGATCACGTCATTGAAACACCGAGCTGTCGGACGAACCAAGTTCTTCTCGGACGAGAAAATCTTCTGTGTTGATGCGAAAATCAACCGTCAGAATGACAGATGGATTGCCAGTGACCGAGATGAGGTCCCTATCATTGGAAGAACCAAGTTCCCGGCCGGAGTTCATGTCTTGGAGGTCATGTCCAGCGAGGGAGACATCATGCCTCCTCACTTCTTTGCCAAGGGCCAAATGTCAACAAGGAGGTCTACCTGGACGTCATGCAGACTGTGGTGAAGCCCTGGATGAACCAGATTGCTGCTGGTAGACCTTATCTCTACCAGCAAGATGGAGCTCCCGCCCACACGTCCAATTTGGTGCAAAACTGGTGCTTAGAGAATCTCGACATGTTCTGGCCCCCAAGCAGCCCTGACCTCAACCCCTGCGACTACTACTTGTGGGCGTCCTTGAGAGGGACACTAACAAGCGTGCTCACAACACTGTGGACTCCTTGAAAGCTGCCATCATCCAGGCAGTGGCCAACTTGTCCAGGGAACAGGTGGCTCATGCCGTTGGGGGTTCAGGCACCGTGTGGAGGCTGTTATTGTGAAAGGAGGAAGTTGGATTGAATGAACATTAAGAAAAAGTCATTTAAATTTGTGTGATATTAAAAAAGTCAATTAAAAGGTCTTGTTCTTGGATATGAGTATCTTGTTTCCGTGCAAAAAAAAAGTCTAGATTCGCCTGCACACCCCTGTAAACTGTCCGATATGAAATGCATATGAAGAAGTAAAAGCACATACATAAATAAATTTATCTCTCTAATCTACCGTACCGAATATCGATCGATACTGTAGATATATAATAAAATCTACCGAATACCGATATCGACCAGTAGAAGGTATATACCAAATACAGAACCAGCGGTAGATTTTTCTACCGAATCCCAGCTCTGCCAATAAATATACTTGTAATTATTTATAGAAATAATAGTTATTATTCTTATAATAGTAATAATAATATTAATAGATACAAAAATAAATAGACTTTCAGAAAAATAGATACAATCCATTGTTGTCATTTAAATCATTTTGAAGGTACACATAAGAAGAGAGCCATTTAAAGCTCTTCTTCTGTAGATACCGTCAATCTACTACACTCGTGCGCGCTTTCTACATTACATGTAGAAAAACAGAAGAAAAAATGTATGTATGTAAGGGTTTCTTCTCCTGATAGAACAATATTGCCTTCAACACTGAAGGATTTCATCATTTATGATGATGGGTAATACAAAAAAAATATATATATAATTAATAACTACATTTTCCCCCATAAAGAAATAAGAATAACATGGAATTTTCTTTAAAGGTAGAGATTTTAAGAATAGAAGGTCAGGACGGATGATTGATTCCCACGAATGAGAAGGAACGGCGGCATGTTCCGTGTCATCATTTCCAACCAACTCATGTACAATTGAGCAACGGCCGTGCCTCGACGAGGAAGTGAGAGGGTCCTAAAATATGTAATAAAAGTAATATTTTAAAATAAAAATCAATTACCACCAAAAAGCATAAAACCATAGATTTTTTATTTGGATCCATGTCGATATGTGAGGTATAAAACAAAGAATTTAACTCATCGGCTTTTATGAAATATGATATATTAGGACAAATGGCGCTGGAAAAATAGTCGAAATAGAAAAAAGAAAATAGTTTAGAGCAGAAAAATGTTCAATAAAATCAATTTTATACAGATAAAATTATATATAATTCAATAATACCTCACATGAGTGAATTTAATTTCAAATATATATAAATTTGAATTAAATGACTAATGGCACTCATCGATTATTTGTAATAGGTGAATAATTTTTTCACATTTAATTACTTATTTTGGATCGTCAAGAGAGTCTAGAATCAGTATATCATCAATAATATTCAAAGCCATAACCTTAATTAATATCCATTTTTCGCCTTCAAAGCTCAGTGGCTACGATAAAATCCGTTTGTTTTTACCTCACTATATCTTTCAGATACCATCCGATCTTATGATCAATATATGGACTTATTTTTTTAATATCACACGTCTATATCGGCTCTACACAGAGCCTCAAGTATCTATTAAACTTACATGATGACCATCTCGGATCGTTTGGAATGCTCCCGTAGCAGCTCTGAGAGACGAAGGTGTCGATTCGTTTTCTCCTTTTGACTCAAAAGTTCGGATTCTTCCAGAGGAGGCTCGATTTTGTCCAGAATGGCCTTGAATTCCTCCTTTGTGGACTCGGATGCCTTCTTTGTAACGTCTGGGATGACCGTTACGTCGGAGTAATCGATCCGGAACTTGGCCAAGAGTGCTGCCATACTGCAAAGAAAAAAAGCATCATGGATTAAGTTTATTTAAGTCGTTTCAACACCAAAGCAAAAATCAGCTGAGACTATATAATGATATAGTAATACATGGTAAATAGTTTTTCTATACTTTTAGGCCACAAAGGTATAGGTTGATTTAATATTTATGGTAAGTCGTAAGTAAAAATAGGTAAAAGTTACTTTCAACTTAATTTATTTTGCGTGAAAATAAATTTAAATAAGCAAGAGCCATGATCAAATGATATATGATCAACAAAATTATAGAATGCTCAAAGATTGCTACAGGTAATTAATAACCTTTTCAAAGTGTGCAAAAACGCGCTAGGGCAGAAATTGTCAACGAACATTTTTTGTCAGGTTCACAACTGCAAACCTAAAAATCTTTTTGATGGTTGAAATTTAATTTGCAGATAGGAACTAAAGATTATCCATTTCAAATCAATTTTTGAAGGTATTCTGAACCGCTTTTGTAATTTAGAAGTGATCCAATGGTTATGATGCCCACTTTTGATTTCACGCTCTAGTATATCTTGGGTCAGTTTCATCCATTTAACATTTATACTTATTCGGTGTTCATAGTGAATTGATCCGAATTTAAATCGGTATTTAGAACTGGAAACGTTGTTACCTGGTGTGAAGAAGTTGAAATTTGCAAAACGAATAAACAACTCCAGAGCTACAAGCGTATTTAATATCGGACAACGTATAACAAAAGACGGGTAAGGAAATAATTTGTTTGCCTTTGCCTTCAATTTCCTTCAAAATCCGAGTGCATGATTTATATAAAAATAACAAGATATTAAATTTCAAATAATCTCTAAGAAAATTATCACAAATTTTTAATTGTCTTTTGTTATAAATTGTCCGATACTAAATGCATATGAAGAGGTCACAGAGCAAATATATAAATAAATTTATTTTTCTTTCTTATCTACCACACCGATCGGTATTTATAATAAAATCTACCCAATGCCGAATCGGCGGTACCGAATCCCAGTTCTAATTTTTTTGGTGAGTTTGCATGAAATACCATAATTCCCCCCCCCCCCCCCTCCCCTAACTATAATAAAGGATAGGGTTTATAATATAACTTACTTCCTTGTTTCACGATCCAGTTCGTCCTTCCTATTCGCTAAGGCAAAGACTCTTAGCTGGCAGTCGGAAAATTGAGCACGGGTAGTGAGGATGTAGGGCAAGAGAAGGGTAAGACCTCCGTCATCGTAGAGCCACCAAACGTCAATGTTGCCGCGTCGTTTCTTAATCTATAAATAACCATGATAAATTGTTTAAAGAAGTTTGATAAATCATATAAAAAATTAAGTTATAAGATATTCCAAAAAATAAATATTTTGTTCGTCAATATTGATCAAACTAAGGATCAACAAAACCTTTCATTTACTGAAGGGAATTTCTAGTTTCTCTTAAGCATACAACTTTTTATTTTCTACATGATTTACATTATAAAATGACAATTATCAAAAAAATATTTCATTAGTCCAATCAGATATTTAATTAGACGAAAATGCTCATTTTTTCTTTTTATATTCATCATTTTCTACTGTAAATATTGTAGAAAATAAAGTTATATACAAATTGGGGGACTATTCATGATTTGAAAAGTACCATCCAATAAATGAAACGTGTTTTTTTGTCTCTGTCTTAGATTAACTTATCCCAGTTTACAATATTTGGATGTGAAGAGTTGTGACTGCAATTGACCCGGAAGATGTACACTTACATTGTTTACCCAACCTCTCCGTACAAATCATCTGCCTTCACAGCTGGTTGGGATTACAATTGTTCTTGATAATTGAAGAAGCAATTCGGCTTTATGCCATAAAAATAACTTCCCAATGTTATATATAGATTGTTGAAGCCCCCTCGGAGACGATTTGATCAATGATGATCCTTTCAGATAATAAAAGATTTACTTTTCTTTAATATTTATAATTTTATATAAAAACCTTTTATAGTTCAAAATGAACACATTTAAAGCAATGTAATTGTATAGAAAATGCAACTAAACACTTGGATCTCAGAACCTTAATAATTACTTAAATTACCTTGGAGAATGTTATCGTTCTCCAGGGTTAATGATGATGACGATGTTAATTTAGCTTGTTTTATATATCCAATAGTTAGCTTTTTCTTACCTGGAACTGCGTAATGTTTTGTACAACGTTCTTGGGCAGTGGTTTTCCGTCCGTACCCGTGTAGACGGCAGTAGATACCTTCCGCGTTCGCGGGGGCTTCTTCAAATCCCCGGGGGCCTTCGCCTTCCCAGAGTCCTCTTCATTATCCTCATCCAACTCAATCTCATGCTGCTGAGTCTCTTCCTCACCAATCACCCGAGAAAAGTCCGTACCAGACTCAAGCCGCAGAATCCCCACACCCAGATGGAGATCAAAGGCGTGATGGAGAACAGAGATATATTCGTCAAGGCCAGAGACATCGCTGAGCCAATTGGACTTGTAGCCAAAGAGTACCATATTCGGCCGCATTTTACCGATTCCCGCCAAATTCATGCATGCCATTGCACCTTCAGCAAAAGACCGGTTGGACGTAAGGGAATAGAAGGACTTCACGTTGTGGTCCTTGAGCCAGGCTTGAACCGTGTTTTGTAGGAGTTCCATGCTCTTGAAGGGAGCATCTCCGACCACAACATGTGCGCACATGAGTAGGGATAACTTCTTGGTAATCAAATTGGCAAAGTCCACAAGAGGTGGCCGATGAGCGGGCAAGCCAGTGAATACAAGGACCTTGGGCCGGTAGTTCTTGACGTGCTCCGGGTTTCATTGAGGGATTGAATGCTCTTAAGTGTGGTGACGAATTGTTGGGCCTGCGTGGAGCTTCCCCAGTTGGCCTCTGGCTTACGGTAGCTGATGTAGAGGTATAGGGCGATGATGACGATAAATGTGGCGAGTGCAGTTTTCCAGTCCATGAGGAACATGACGACGAAGCAAAGGAATGTTCCGAAGAGAGAGACCCATTGGTTGTAGTACTTGAAGGAAGGGCGCCATCCGGGAGATTTGGTGATGGAGGCGTGGAAGACGGAGAAGTTGATCAAGGCGTAGGCTGCCACGAAGAAGTTGGAGAGCAGCGAGGACACGGCGTCTAGTTCGGCTAATATAAAAAAGGTTAAAATAATAAGGTTAAATTGTTGTGGTTGAAATAAAAATATAATTTCTCAAACAATAGAGACGAAACATACTTTTAATACAAGAATTATGAATTATACTGAATTTGAGTTTGATTGTTGGATTTATTATAATATATATGTATATATAAATATATATATCAAAGAATTCAATAGGAATTGAGAACACAATCGAAATATTGAACTGTTTGTTAGATAACAGGATATAATAGTACGAATTGAAATAGAGTTTTTGATGCCAAGCAGAATCAAATTAAAAATAACAAAGAACACACCATCACTTCAGCCATGTTTTTTATACTCATTCTACCTATCGATATAGCCAAACAGGTAACCAATGTGTCGCTTTCTAAGAACTGCTGGAATCTGTTTTAGCTCTGAAATCGCCTGGAAATGTTATTTATAAATTATTTGTAATTAAGAGTATGTACAGTGGGTTCTGGTGGATTATTGGCCCAAGATGTCAGAGGATTCAATAGAAATTGAATACACAAGCCTTACAACAATTAGTGATATAAGTAAACCTCCCTTAACATAATAAGATGAATGTCTATTTAGGGAACAGAGTTTAAGTCGATTTATTATAAAATATATCAGAGGATCCACACTAGGAATGGAAGGCAATATAGACAAATAATAAAGTATATAATCAATTTAATATTTTGGAGAATTAAGAAACATTATGAATTGAGGTACTTTTAAGGATTAAAATGTTTAAAAGACAAAACATAATGATAGAAGTTATATAAAGCTTTTACATATATTAGAGCTTTATTAATGAAGGCTTTGCAAGGCATTTTTATAAATATCAAAATAAAAGCTTCACAGGAGAAATATTAGTATCATAGGCTGCTAAAGAAGAGTACTCAATGCTTATTGGAATATATTTATATTTTAATCAATAAATGTCCCTTGACTGTAAACTCATATTTATTTTACATGAATTAATCTTGGGAAATGATGGAACAGAGCAATCATAGTAAAAGCAAATTGAGCAACAACAAAAACAAGTCATAGTTGATGGTATGATCAACATGGTATTCTAAATCAATAACAACTAGTGTTGTGTCCATCCCAATTTATTCAATCCAGTCTTAGGACCGGTTCTATCGGTCCTTATGACCGTCAGTCCTTGAGATTCTCTTTTTTAAGTCATTTAGTTCTCCATAAAATGTTGAGAGTATTAATTTAATACGTTCTAACTGCTAATATCACATGTATATATTCTATTATAACTGCTTAATTCAATAGCAACAAAAAGGATTAATAATATTTATATAAAAACAATTGGAAGCAATTTTTTTTCTTCAAAATATAGGCTTTTCAGTATACTCATCGTCGGTCATTAACTCATCAAATGCTTCTGTAAAAATAATTCATTCACAAACCTTTCGTATAAACAGCTATATAAGTATTGTCATCAAACATCGACGATTTATTTTTGTAATAACAATCAATATTTAATACTTCTTAATAACATAATTTTAAAAAAAATGTTATATTTGGCATCAGCTTATTGAAGATGTTACTTTCCTCATAAAAGGGATTTTTTTTTTCATAGCATTAAGAGATGTTGATAACATGACGTAGGTTATGACGTCAAAAAACATTTTTTCTTTTTTAAGGACCGACAAAAAGGACTGGACCGAACTGGACTGCAGTCCTTGGTCCTGTATAAGGACCGACACAACACTAGTAATAATTACCGTATATGTAAGTATCATGAATAATGTTTTTATTTTTTCTGCTTCCAGACAGATTTTGAAATGTTTGACAAAACAAAATATACTTATAGGCTTGATGGATAAGATTCCAAGGAAAACTTTCCTAATTTCTTTACTTTTAAATCTTAACTAAAAATTCAATATATATTTATATATATTCCCCTGATTTTATCTTTATATAATTGTAATTGTCGTAGAACAGTAAAAATTGGGGAGAGGGATGGTAATTTTTGGTCTACCTCATTGATAAGATCCTATGTTCGATAGACTAATTATAATGTTATAATGCTTATTTATATCCAATCGGATGCAATTCTATCGAACCATATGGGCAAAAAAAAATCAATCTAAAACGTATAATAAGTTATTATAACGAAAACACTAAGGACACAGAGAACTAATAGCTTATGGACTTTAAATCGGATTATTATCTTCGTTTTTAATTATGTATGCGTATTATCTGTCTTTGTTCATTAACTTGGTATTTTAAATTCGTTACATCATTGTTACAGAATTCATTAGGGTACGAATTTTAGGTCTTTAAATGGGAAACTAATTATAAACTAGAATGTTTATTTATGTTTTATTGTAAAAAGCACAATTTTCCTATTTTCCTATTTATTTAAGTATGTTACTTTTTGTCACTTAGATAAATTAAGGCCTTGCTGATGAGGAAAAAAAATTGAATAAAAATAATTTTTAAGTTATAATCTAAGATTGAACATTATTTGAAAAGCCCATTTGACTTAAAGCATTGGGAAACCACAGTGTCTAAATTGTCAGTAAATTTACGCAACAGAATAAGCTTGAAATATCTCAACCTCGATATTTTCAAATATTTTTGTTTAGCTTATTTTTCATAAATGTAAAAAATTCGAGATTAGAAGCTATATTCATCTTGCTTTAATGGCATACTCCTATGTATTCAGACAATATATCGTCCATAGTTAGATCTCAATGTAATAACAATATAGACGATAATTGATAGCGGGTTTCGTAGGCAATCATCATACAATATCATTTTATTTTTATATTTTATATGCTTAAATCTTCATCAAATATCATTGCTATTCATCATACAAGGAAAAAAACGCCAAACAAACAGATTTCTTAGAAAAAGTTTGAAATCAATGAAGAGATCGTGGCTTAGGTCAGTTGTTACCAAACTTTTTCTGCTGGGCCCCCATTTGGCAAATAAGAAATTTTTGCGCCCCCCCCCCAAAAGGACATTTTGTTCTCAGAGTCCATTGCAGTTTATTACACATCGTAATTGATACAAACATCAACCCTTTTTTGTTAACAAATTAACATTAAACATAAACTGCAGATTGTAATAAATGTAGCAGTTTTCAAGCATAAAACTGTGCAATTATGTTTAGTGTAACAGGTTTCTTTTTTATATATTTAACATTTGGAAGCAATTTTATGCATAGCAGTTATTTATTCTATCTTTATTTATATATTTCATTTGATTCATCCCCCCCCCCTAATTGGCCTGCGCCCCCCACTTTTAACCATGGCTTAGGTGAAGGCTATGATTTTTACAATGTTACAGACGAATGGTGCATCTAATAATATCATTTAATCTAATGAGAACAATTTACTCATTATAAATAATTGATTTGGAACATAAATGACATACTATAAAAGCAACTAATTGATATGATATTGACATTATGACTAAATTTATTGATTACACTATGTAACAAAAGTAAGGTTTTTTGCCCCTGGACTGAAATTCCTAATTTGAGTCCCATTTTGATATTGTCTACATTATAATTGAATACACATGAAAAAAAACCATTTCACTGTTGATTCTGTTTAATAAAACTCAAATCCTTTATTTGAATAAACTATATAGCAAATATTAGTCAAGGATATCTTCTACCTATTTGGCATTTGACTAAAAGCAAGGTTCTACAATTACACTATGTAACAGGATTTTGCCCCTGGGCTGAAATTTCTAAATTGAGTCTCATTTTTACGTAGATTCCAAAATGCCACTCAAAATATCGTCCGAAAAAAGGTTTGGACTTTATGGCCTTTTTTGGAAAATCAGGATTTTCATCATTTCTAATGGTTCAAGCACAGTTATCTTTGTGGAAAGTAAGAATAACCACAAATGTCAGTAGTATTTTTTTAGTACTATATCTGTGCATTTCAAATCCGTTTTTATAATTTATACATCTTTCGTACTATTCGAAAAATCTGCTTTATATTTCAAAAAGTTGATCATTTTTAGTGTTCTATTTAAGCGGCTATATTTTTTTGTTTCGAGTCTATTGACTATAATCAATATGTAATATATATTTTTGGTATATGTCAATGCATTTCAGAACAGTTTTTATAATTTTGATATCTGGCATGTAAGTAAATAT
>CP045898.1:8616990-8635912 GCA_013387185.1 Caligus rogercresseyi | reverse complement strand
AATATATATATATATATATAATATATGGGTCATTCCAAAAAATATTTGACTTCAATGAAATCAAGGGTTCATGGATCCTCACGAAATTCACAGCAGAAAGGGATTTTGTCCCATACACTTTATATTTAAAGTTTCAGAACAAAATTTGAATTGGGGGCAAAGTTATTAGACTTTGAATTTTAAGCTTTTTACGGCCAAAGTAATGGCCTGAATATTTTTTTTCATTTTTTTGAGGCCCTATGAAATTATTCCGAAATCCTATTTATTTACATTGTTGGATTGTGAAAGATCAAGCTCCTCGATATTTATTTTTTGCATTCGAAGCCTCCATTTTCGAGAAATGGAACTTTTTATTTTTTGTCTTTGAGCTTCATATTTATAGCCAATCGGTTATTGTGAGTTAGGATTTGTTATGGCAGAAAAAGTTAAGTGTCGTATCATATAGTTACAAGGGTTTTCTAGCACATATCAAAAATTCAGAGAGGTGTTTTTTGTTTATGCGGAGAAATTAAGGATTTATTTTTGCAAGTCGATAAAAATTTAAAAATGCTTTTTCATCAAGAAGAAGTAGTTCATGGTGACGTCACAAGAATAAATAACGGAATTTTTTTAAGCCTTATAACCAGACTCTCAACCCAACCTCATCATAACAACAAATCTTACACAGGATTTAAATATAAAGGGAGTGAGATATTATTATTTTTTAATTTTTTTCTGAGTGAGGCTGGGCTTCCTTTTTAGTGTGGGTCGTCCTTGATTCATGTGATCTGACAGGTTCAATATCATCTAGCATCCCGAGAATGTTTCCGACTTCCTAGATCATAAAGGAGTCAAATAGATCCTACGTATTTCGAGGAATACCCCGTACGGAGGTGAATCTCAGTTTTTGGAAGTTAATTTCACGCGTATGGTGTCGAAATAGTGATTTATTCCATAAAGTGGTTGTTTTTTCATTTCCATTAGTTATCATCATCCTCATAGGTCCCCTAATTTTCGCCGAGGAAAGACCACCAACTAAAACTCATCTCAACAACACGGAGAAAATTAATCACAAGCATCCTCATGAGATCATAATTCTTGCCTCCAAATACCTGTGTTCTGACTTGAGAAATGGAGCTGTGAATCGCCTATAAGAATAATTATGATGCATTGCTATCTTACTCTAGTATTATTGTCCTTTGAGCATTCAAAGTCTAAGTACCAAGTTCTAAGGAATATAAAAAGAAAGAAATGACTCTCCAGTGACGTCATTGTAAGCGACTATTTTTATGAAGCATAAGATAGAATGACATCACTGGATATTTTTTGCTATATTTTCTTTTTATTTAGTCCCAATACTACTTAATTGCTTCACCAAGTGAGGCAGTCATTTGAACCTCCTTGTTAAGTGGCTCTATTTTTTATTTTTCTCTTGAGTGGCCAGTTATTGTATAGGTCGGTGGTTTATGTGTATGAAATACATGCTTCGTCTTCGAAAACAAAGTGGAAGACGAGAAGGATGAACACCTCACCCTAAGTGAAAACCTGGAGATAAAGATCCCAATAGGCACCGAACGGCTAGCTAGCTTACCTATCAGGGCACAAGACAGCAATCCTCGTCATGAAGTCCCCCTGGATCTCCAAAGGCTTCACCATCATATACTAAAAAGCTTTGTACGTATTCTTCCGGGAATTCAAGGAATGGAGGGAGGGGTGGAGGGCCTTCTACCGCTCACAACGCAATTTCAGTCCACATCAATTCGCGAGAAGGCGCCACACCATTCCACATTAATGCTCCAAGACCTATCATCATACCTATGCGAGAGGAGACCAAGAAGTTCTCTTCAGCCTTGTCAGGAAGGGGCCATAGCAGAGAAACACGAGCCTACGGCCGTCTCAAAACCCAGCAGTGGACTCTGACTATGTGTCGACCTAATTAATCTCAACAAACACGTCAAGAAGCCTGGACACTCAATCCGTTCAAAAATAAGTGATTTCAACCATTTCACTGATAACTAAGAGTTCCTCAGCTATAATGTATTTTTAGGTACTGCATTTATATACTCGAAGGTTTCATCTAAGTCCTGACTAAATAAAAATATAGTTTGTTGTGTTGAAACATAGCATATATATACTTGTCTCCATTGATATACCTTCTTATCTTTTCAGAAATTGTTCTCTATAACACTGGGAGTTCAGGAAACTGATCATCATTTGAAGGACACACGTCAACAAAGTGTTCCATTTCCAGAGGAAGGAAATTATGGAACTCATATGCCATATTCTCCTTGGCACATGAAAATGTGTTTTAACCGCCAACATGACGACGAAGTCAATAAACTGTGCAAGTTTTATTCTACTCTTTTAGACTTTCCTGATGAATGGCATTAAAAAAATCCATGGTTAGCATATACGATGATAAAAATTCACTGCGCAACTTCAGATCTCGGGCAACCTGCTATTCTTCAGTTCTCCGTGCAAAAACTGCGGAAGGATATTTAATTCAACTATACACGCCTTAGTAGACTGCCTTCATGTTCAGATTTTGAATAATGTTGGTAGCTCTAAATGTTAATGGACATAACATTGAGGTGAATGTAAAAGCATGTGTACTGTTTGGAGTAATGGAAGGCCAATCCCTGTCCGAGAATTTGAAGGCACTGGAGTGTACTTTATTGGGTGCTTAATCACTCATTGCGGATTCCTAATGACTGGCCTGCCGGCTGTGCCGTCGTACACAACATTTTTGACAAGAATTCACCGTGACACAGCCTCGGATCAAGCATGGAGAAAGGAGTGGAACCTTAGGAGGACATGACTCCCCAGAGCATAGGTGCTCAGCCTATTCTCTTTGCATCAAAGAGGATGACGTGTCGGAGACAGACAGACAGACCCTCAAGGACCCCTCCTAAATGCTGGTTGCCTGGCTTATTCTGTCTGCATCAAAGAAGATGATGTGTCGGACACCCCGAGGGAGGGAGGGAGGAATGGACTCCCGTGAGAGAGAGAGAGAGAGTCATTGCCCTTGTTCTGTCTACCTACTAGCCTATTCTATCGGGGAGTCTCCTATTCAAGTGAATCCATCGTTTTTGCAGCAGAAAAATGAATTACTGACGTTTTCGTTTGCTAAATTCACCTTTTATTAAGTATGGAAAAGATGCAGCCACCCACCCACGTCCTTCAAACTCATAGCCGCCGCCCCGAGGAGCCCAGGAGCGTACTGCCATGACAAAACAAGACATCCAACAACACAATCCTTTCACCAGACACAAATCACAATGATAAACATCATTCATTTATGAGACGCGCAGTTGTCTACCCACCAATCCGCCGCCGTCCTCTATTCCGGGGAGGGGGGGGGGGTCTACTTGCCCTACATCCACTCATCCTGAAACAGAGCACTAGTTCAACAGTAGCCGCCGGCATGCCATGAAGATACCACACAAGCGAACCTGCATGGAACTGGGGAGACTCCCATCCCCCACACACTCAAGAAGGCGGACCGAACACCACCACGCCCTCGCATGCATTGGCTTCACTCTTCACGTCACTCTAAATCCATACTTGGGAACAAAGCAAAGACTTTCCAACACCCTCAGGTGGAAGCCATCTCCCCCATGGGGCCCGAGTCCTTTTACGGAGCGCTATGGCATCAGCTCCACCAAGTACGACCTCCTCCAGATAATTTCAAAGTGGACAGGGGGAAAAATATCTAATTAACTCAACTAAATTATTTTTATACTTATTTTATCCCGGTGCTAAAAATTGGCAACATGCAATTTAGACGTATTTATAATTTTTAATGTACATCATTCAGTTTAAAATATACCATCAGATAATTAATATATGTTGTTAAAAATCATTTTTTCTTATTATAAAAACATGGGACGATACACATGAAAAAAAGTCAGCTGATAATGAACAAAAAATTTATCAATTTTTGTCACATAATGGATCTTTAAAATCAATTTAGCATGAAAACCTGACCTGATGAAGATAAATGGTTAATTTCCTGATTGAAGCAGTGTCAAAACTCCTAAATAGGCGTTGTTGAAATCTAAGCAACTTCGAGGAATTTAAAAAATAAATATTTAAAGAGTAATTTTTAGACATTTCTGGCTCCCAAAATTTACATCACATAACATATGTATATCTAAAACCGAAAGAGGAATTACATACTTTGACATCATTGAACATTTGAGTTTTACATTATTCCCCCCACCCCCCGATTAAGCCTTTCAGCACATATCAAAAATAATAACAACCGATTAGCAACATCTAAAAGAAAAGCAAATGAGGGCTTGACAATGACAAACCATGTATACAAATGAAAAGGTCTATCAAAAAATCAATTTTTGTTAAAAGCTTCATACGATTTTATATTCTTTTTTAATTATATATATATATTTAGTAGAAATTTGGGATAAAGTTAGATCAAATCCTCACCATACTGCCATCCAGATACGAAGGCATTTGGGATTCAGCAGTGCAAAACCACTAAATAAGCTGTAGAAATCTAGGCAACAATCATAAGTTAAAAGAATGTTTACAGTGTACTTAATTCCTTTTTATTTTCATGCACCTTTCATATCAAAACAGGTTCAATGAGCGATAATCTCGCTTTTAAATATGATGTCCCATGATTTGAAGAAATTGTAACAGTTCTTGAACGATTGCTATTTCTTTAAAGTTCCGTGCTAAGGCTAGGTCTTGTGGGAGGACTGTTCCATGCATTGCGCTTGTGTGGTCATCTTCATGGCATGCCGGCGGCTACTGTTGAACTACTCTGTTTCAGGATGAGGGATGTAGGGCAAGTAGACCCCCCCCCCCCTCCCCGGAATAGAGGACGGCGGCGGATTGGTGGGTAGACAACTGCGCGTCTCTCATAATGATGTTTTATCATTGTGATTTGTGTCTGGTGAAAGGATGTGTGTTGTTTGATGTCTTGTCTTGCAGTACGCTCCTGGGCTCCTCGGGGCGGCGGCTATGAGTTTGAAGGACGTGGGTGGGTGCCTGCATCTTTCCATACTTAATAAAAGTGAATTAGCAAACGAAAAACGTCAGTAATTCATTTTTCTGCTGCAAAAACGATGGATCCACTGAATAGGAGACTCCCGATAGAATAGGCTAGTAGGTAAACCAGAACAAGGGCAATGACTCTCTCTCATCGTCTCTCACGGATTCCATTCCTCCCTCCTCCTCCGGGGTGTCCGACACATCATCTTCTTTGATGCAGACAGAATAAGCCAGGCAACAGCATTTAGGAGGCGTCCTTGAGGGTCTGTCTGTTTCTCCGACCGTCATCCTCTTTGATGCAAAGAGAATAGGCTCGCACCTATGCTCTGGGGAGTCATGTCCTCCTAAGGTTCCACTTCTTTCTCCATGCTTGATCCGAGGCTGTGTCACGGTGAATTCTTGGCAAAAATGTTGTGTACGACGGCACAGCCGGCAGGCCAGTCATTAGGATCCGCAATGAGTGATTAAGCACCCAATAAAGTACACTCCAGTGCCTTCAAATTCTCGGACAGGGATTGGCCCTTCCATTACTCCAAACAGTACACATGCTTTTACATTCACCTCAATGTTATGTCCATTAACATTTAGAGCTACCAACATTATTCAAAATCTGAACATGAAGCAGTCTACAAAGGCGTGTATAGTTGAATTAAATATCCTTCCGCAGTTTTTGCACGAGAACTGAAGAATACAGGTTGCCCGAGGTCTGAAGTTGCGCAGTGAATTTTTATCATCGTATATATGCTAACCATGGATTTTTTTTAATGCCATTAATCAGGAAAGTCTAAAAGAGTAGAATAAAACTTGCACATTTATTGACTTCGTCGTCATGTTGGCGGTTAAAACACATTTTCATGTGCCAAGGAGAATATGGCATATGAGTTCCATAATTTCCTTCCTCTGGAAAATGGAACACTTTGTTGACGTGTGTCCTTCAATGATGATCAGTTTCCTGAACTCCCAGTGTTATAGAGAACAATTTCTGAAAAGATAAGAAGGTATATCAATGGAGACAAGTATATATTTCTATGTTTCAACACAACAAACTATATTTTTTTTTGTCAGGCCTTAGATGAACCTTCGAGTATATAAATGCAGTACCTAAAAATACTTATAGCTGAGGAACTCTTATTATCAGTGAAATGTTGAAATCACTTATTTTTGAACGGTTGAGTGTCCAGGCTTCTTGACGTGTTTTGTTGAGATTATTAGGTCGACACATAGTCAGAGTCCACTGCTGGTTTTGAGACGGCCGTAGGCCGTGTTTCTCTGCTATGGCCCCTTCCTGACAAGGCTGAGAGAACTTCTTGGTCTCCTCTCGCATAGGTATGATGATAGTCTTGGAGCATTGATGTGGAATGGTGTGGCGCCTTCTCGCGAATTGATGTGGACTGAAATTGCGTTGTGAGCGGTAGAAGGCCCTCCACCCCTCCCTCCATTCCTTGATTCCCGGAAGAATACGTACAAAGCTTTTTAGTATATGATGGTGAAGCCTTTGGAGATCCAGGGGACTTCATGACGAGGATTTGCTGTCTTTGTCCCTGATAGGTAAGCTAGCTAGCCGTCGGTGCCTATTGGGATCTTTATCTCCAGGTTTTCACTTAGGGTGAGGTGTTCTCCTTCTCGTCTTCCACTTTGTTTTCGAAGACGAGCATGTATTTCTACACATAAACCACCGACCTATACAATAACTGGCCACTCAGAGAAAAAAAAAAAATAGAACCACTTAACAGGAGTTCAAATGACTGCCTCACATTGGTGAAGCAATTAAGTAGTATTGGACTAAATAAAAAGAAAATATAGCAAAAAATATCCAGTGATGTCATTCTATCTTATGCTTCATAAAAATAGTCGCTTACAATGACGTCACTGGAGAGTCATTTCTTTCTTTTTATATTCCTTAGAACTTGGTACTTAGACTTTGAATGCTCAAAGGACAATAATCTAGAGTAAGATAGCAATTGCATCAAATTATTCTTATAGGCGATTCACGCTCCATTTCTCAAGTCAGAACACAGGTATTTGGAGGCAAGATTATGATCTCATGAGGATGCTTGTGATTAATTTTCTCCGTGTTGTTGAGATGAGTTGTTAGTTGGTGGTCTTTCCTCGCAAAATTAGGGGACCTATGAGGATGATGATAATAATGAATGAAAAAAAAACCCCTTTATGGAATAAATTCACTATTTTGACACCATACGCGTGAAATTACTTCCAAAACTGAGATTCACCTCCGTACGGGGTATTCCTCGAATACGTAGGATCTATTTGACTCCTTTTGATCTAGGAAGTCGGAAACATTCTCGGGATGCTAGATGATATTGACCTGTCAGATCACAGAACTCAAGGACGACCCACACTAAAAGGAAGCCCAGCCTCACTCAGAAAAAAATTAAAAATAATAATATCTCACTCCCTTTATATTTAAATCCTGTGTAAGATTTGTTGTTATGATGAGGTTGGGGTTGAGAGTCTGGTTTATAAGGCTTAAAAAAAATTCCGTGTATTTATTCTGTGACGTCACCATGAACTACTTCTTCTGGATGAAAAAGCATTTTTAAATTTTTATCGACTTGCAAAAATAATCCTTATTTCTCCGCATAAACAAAAAACACCTCTCTCTGAATTTTTTGATCGGTGCTAGAAAACCCCTTGTACTATATGATACGACACTTAACTTTTTCTGCCATAACAAATCCTAACTCACAATAACCGATTGGCTATAAATATGAAGCTCAAAGACAAAAATAAACAACGTTCCATTTCTCGAAAATGGAGGCTTCGAATGCAAAAAATAAATATCGAGGAGCTTTGATCTTTCACAATCCAACAATGTAAGTAAATAGGATTTCGGAATAATTTCATAGGGACTCACAAAAAATGAAAAAAAATATTCAGGCTATGAACTTTGGCCGTAAAAAGCGTTCAAATTCAAAGTCTAATAACTTTGCCCCCAATTCAAAATTTTGTTCTGAACTTTAATTAAAGTGTTGGGACAAAATCCCTTTCTGCTGTGAATTTCGTTGAGGATCCATGAACCCTTGATTTCATGAAGTCAAATTTTTTGGAATGACCCTATATATATAACTAAATACTATGGAATAAGTTGGACCCTCAAAATAAGTTCATACAATTTTCAGGAAACTAATAAACATTTTTATAATAATTACACACTCTTTCAACAAACATTTATTTTTTATTATTATTTCTGCTGTCTTGATAACACTTCCCTGGTACACTAAAGCTTTTGTTTGTTAATAATAAGTAATTAATGCAGTTTCTTTCACATCGTTCCGGAAAGAGCTCCTTCAAGACTGTGTAATACTGTATGAAAAAGTCTTACTTGAGTGCTTTGTGCCCGCAGTAATTTAATTCCTAGGCTAGAGTAGAATAATTGGATGGGGTTTTGCCAAGTGAACTCGGTTTATTTAATCATTAATTTGATTTTATAAGGCATAATTGACTGGTTTAAATTTAAATGAATGACGAAATATGTAAAATGATATTAGATTATGCAACAGGGATATTTATTCATTTTCAATGATATCAAAAGAAGAAGAAAAAACAAACAATTATCAGTACTTATATGAACGGAACCCCCTAGAAATATAATGATGAGGTAGAAGGAGTAGAAATACATGAATTGTAAAAGTTACTATTTCTTAATCGAACAATGAATGCATTTATCATTGAAATAAATATTAATGGAAATATTGTTAATTGATGCCAAGAGTACATACATGTAAACATCTCCTGGATTTTTAAAATAAAACACTGAATCTTTTGTACATTTATTACAGGGTATTAACCACTAAACTAGGGTTGGGCAAATTTGGACTTTTTGTGAAAATGATTGAACCTTGTGGTTCATAGTGGCCAAATTGTGGCAGACTCCAAATCTGACAATTTTTTGACATTCGATGACCTTTGACGTCGCTAACACTCAAAATTTCAAATGGCCGCCAAAATGACTTAATTTCAGTGAAATTTGATTTTTTACAACAACAAACCACCGCATTTAAGATGTCTAACTATGAGTTTTTATGGTCAATGATTGCAAATATAACAGCTTAAACAAGATTAAACCAACCCTTTTAAGATAAGATGGTAGCAGATGAACTGTGGCATAAAGGTGATGATGTTGTTACGGTTGGTTTAGATGATACAACCAAGCAGCAGGTCCACAAGCTATACAAAGTAAGGCTGACCATATCACTATCTCATGTCCTGGTAGATCAAGAAAAACCATAACAACTGGGTATACAGAGAATGTTAGCCATTCTGAGCTGATAGTGCTGCATCATATACATTTAAATTGAAGTGTCCTCAGCATTTTAGCCGATCCGATGTTGAAGATATCAAAAGCTCCATAGATTTTTAGATGACAGACCGAGTAGGAGATTGTTCTACAATGCTACAACATTTAGGTGTGACTGAAGCGAAGATTCTCAAATGCTTTGTTCATATCATATTGGATGCAGATCATGCAGCCGATAAAGTATTTAAAAACACCAAGCAAAAAATCCGTGTTCAGAAATTATTAAACGTAAATTTTGGTGATCTCCAGGATCCAGTGTTCACACTCTAGCACTGATTGCAATCTCGAAGCTGCTATCCCCTATCCATGCAGCACTCTCTGTTACCAAAAAAAATTGATAAAAATTTGGTCATTTTGGCGGCCATTTTGAATTTTTGAGTGTTAGCGACGTAAGACATCAACTGAGATCAAATAATTTTTTTGCCAGATTTGGATTCTACACAAAATTTGCCCATAGAAACCACTGGGCTTTAAAAACTTTTGTTCATTTGCCCAACCCCACTGAAACGTCCACTCACCTAATGCGTATCCAAAATTAACTCACTGTGTCGGGGTGTGGACAAAAGGATAATAAATCACTTTTCGATCAGGAAACGACCGGATACCCTGCACGGCCCGGGTCCTGTCGTTTTTTGAGCGTCCCAGCCCGCTGACCCCGGGTTTTTAGACACCGGGCCTGGACTTAAGTATTTTCTTTCTTTTGTCATTCATAATGTTACGACTTTTTTAGAATATAATTTTTCGAAATATTATTTTCTAAAAAAACGTCTTCACCCTTTCTAAGTTTTTTTTTTGGAAATTCTTTTCTAACAAAAAACGTCGTCACTTTTTTGAAGTTCTTTTCTAATAAAAAAGGTCGTCACTTACTTTTTTGGAAATTATTTTCTAAAAAAACTTCATCACTTCATAATGTTTAAGGAACGAAAATATATATTAAATCCAAGCCCGGTGAAAAAAGTATCCCAGTCGTTTCTTACTTTTGTAAAATTAATGATAGCAGGACACAGATTTTGGACATCAACATCCTATTCAAGGCTATTCAATCTCCAACAGTTTCTGATTTTCATTATACTCCTTGAGTAAAATTTCAGGTGACTGGGACTCACATATTTTAGGGTTCCTTAAAGTTCTGGTAAATGTAGAAAACCGTGCACATTTCATAGTTTAAAGGACAACGATAACTCTCTCATGGGAAAATTATTTTTTATACATCAAAGTACACATACACAGCTTTCTTTTGATTGTAATCCTGATACAATATATATAGATTTTGTCACTTCGACTCGTATTTCAAAATTGTGCACTTTGTAGGCTGCAAATTTTATTAGTATTTGGGAACCTGTAACCTAACTTATATTTTCCATAAATACATTTCGAGCGAGATCTCAATGATGTCTTCGCCAAACAACAGGCATTCAACTAAAGAAACGTTGAACATTTTACTACTCTGATTTGTAAAAAAAAATTTAGAAAAGAAGTGTTCTCATTGTGGTTCTAATTTTTAAATAATCAAGTAAAATCAGATTAAGAAATGTGAATGCTCATAAAAATCGAATGGGCAAAACGGTTCTAGGAATATTTGTATATAACACTTATGTATTAGGGAAATCTGATGACGCATTTTGTGTTCGGAATTATTAATATAGGAATTTTATCTTATCGACACTTTTGTATAAATGCATTTTTAAGGAAACTACTGACTTTTGGGCTCAGCTTATCAGTCAAAATAGTTTTATTGAGCATCGATGAGCACATTTGTTTATTTTTATTTTTATAAAACTATTAAATTGGGCCCATTTTGAGCACTTTTTGTTCATAAAGGGACAAATTATCACCATTCTTGGTAAATGAGGAGTTTTAGAGTCGAAATCTTTGATATTAGTGAGTCCAAGAATCATCGACTAATGTTGTTCTTCAAAAAAACCTACCTTACCTTACCGTAGTTTATGTTTTATACGTACCCTTATGGGTCCATTTTATAATATTATTCTATATAATAATATATATGAGGAAAATGGGCTGAAAATGGGCTTATTATACTAGTTTTATAAAAATAAACATGTGCTCATTGAGCTCAATAAGCTATTTTGACTGATAAGCTGAGCCCAAAAGTCAGTAGTTTCCTTTAAAATGCATTTATACAAAAGTGTCGATAATACAAAAATTCCTATTATCTAAGTATATTTCCGATAACAAAAATGCGTCATCAGATTTTCCATATGCATGAGTGCTATATACAAATACTCCTACAACCGACAAAAACAAGTATGAGTACCATTTTTATATATTTTGTTCAATTATGGCTTTAAAATAAAGTTTTTTATAAAATAAAATATTTATAAAAACAACATTTTTTTCTCATGAAATAGAAATAGATAATTTATAAATAAAGGTTATTTAAATTCTTTCTCAACCAATTTACGAACATAAAGGATCTCCATTTACATTCGTCCTATATATACAAGTATCTATTATTGCAAATAACTTACCATTATATATACTCGTACTATAAAATTTCCTCTGCATATATATCTAAATATAACGCAATTTTCGTTTTAAATATTTTTATTGCCCTTCTTCCCCCTTCCAAAAAACAAACTTTTCTTTGGCTCTTAGTTTTATGAATATTTAATTACAAATACAAGCAAATAGGTCATTGGTTTTCACGCATTCCTTTAGAACTATTCTACAATGCCTACGTGAAGGCATTTTGTATGCGGCAATATTATTATTATGGAGAGCACAAGTATTTATTGAGTTTATCAAATATGTTATTCCACTCAGTAGTGCCTTGTTTGATATGAACATACGATATATATATTGTTTATTAAAATATATATCACAGTCATTTTTTCTTCGGGCATGAAGTAAATATTGATAAATATAATGCTCAAAGTATATGAAGGAAGATTAATGTAATATTTGTATAGTCAGTTATGATGGGGGGGGGGGGGGGGTAGATCCGATATTAAATGTGTTGTGCATTTCTGGATGGGTATGCTTATTTTGGTTCATATCCTAAGTAAGCAAGTTATATATTTTATAAAAGAAGAAGATTAATATTAAAATTATTCCTTATACCTCTAGTCAATAGCCTGTTTGTTGATTAACCTATTTCTTTTTTTTTGCTTCAGAAAATAATAATTATACTACCTAAAAAGAATTGGCCAAAAAAAAAAACTTGCAGTTCGACAGAGGCGCCATTTTGAAGTACGAGTCAAGTGGCATAATTTTATATTGTATATTGTTTATACTCCCAATTAAAGTTATATATCTCTTGAGATTTTTTTTGGCCCAATACTAAATTTCAATCATTCTGAAGGAAATTATCGTCTTTGAAGTATATCAGATGGGCCTTTTTGGTATTTTTGAAACTTACATATAGCGCCTCTAAATGGAGTCCCAACTGACTGACTAATTTTAGGAAAAAGAGTAATCTCATAACGTTTAATAAGTGCACCAAAAATGATCGGCGATGGTCATGTCGTGTATCCAGTTGACATGGAATTATCCAGCTGCTAATGAGTCCCAAGGAAGGAATTCATTATGTCGTACATTAAAAGAGTCTTCAAAAGCGACATGATTTTATATATGGACAGCGTCTTTTTTTATTCACTAATGATACATGATTTATACATAGAAGTAACATTTTTTCAGGGCATTGCAGCATTTTCTATCCCCCTGTAAGCTTTAAAATAAAACACAAATATAGTGCATGTAAGCCGAAATGCTGAGGGAATTATGAAAAGCATCATTACCTCCGCCGAAGGAGGTATTGTTTTCACTGGCGTTTGTTGGTTTGTTAGTTTGTTGGTTTGTCAGCAGGATAACTCAAAAAGTACTGAACGGATTGAGATGAAATTTTGTGGAGTTGTTGGAAATGCTAAAGCCAGAAGTGATTAAATTTTGGTATCTCTGAGTGCAGAATTAAGGCGCCAAATGAGCTAAATACTACTAAATTTTTCAAGTTAGCCTACTCTGCCAATAGATGTCGCTGTGATGTGAAATTGGGTGCAGGGAGCGTCTTCCTCTCGGAATTTCCGTCTAGGGGAACCCTCCTCCGTCCCTCTACGCGCTCCCCAGTCGTGAAAAATCCGCCTCGGAAGGCTCATAAGGACCCCGTGACGGCGAGGTTGCACTCTCTGAGTGTATATATGCCTCTAGTTAATGATGCAATTAAAATGTAGGACGACTCTTAAATATTTATGAAATCCTATCTTTTTAGCACAATAAATTGTCATTTTTTTCCCCTTTGTATTCATTTTTTATAGTATTTACTCACGCGAAAAGGAGATCCAATGATGCAAATATCCTTTTATGTAAATTACTATCAATGCCAGAGTTCTTTCACTTTGTAATTTTTAAGTTGGTTTGAAATGATAAGTTTTAACAGCTTGATAGATTGAAAAAATAAATTGTATGATTATTAGTCCATAAAATGAATAATCACACTTTCAATAGTCGAGGACGGATATTAATCAAATCAAGAATTTAGTATTATTGACAAATGATATTACATTTGTGATCTTCAATGGAAGTATTTCTTATTTAATAGTTTGATACATAATTGTACTAGTTTTACAAATTATCTCAATCAATATTTATGTCATGATTAAGAGTATATCTCTGCACAAGTCCACCAAAACAAGACTCAGATGATATCAACCTATTTTGTGATAAATATATAAATAAAAAGCCTAACTTTCTTTGATTGCATATCCAGCTTTGATGTTCATGCATTTTATGCCTACTAATATATAATTAAGTTATGATAAAGTATTTAATAATCTAAATCATTGTTGGCTTAACAGAAGGATCAGTTTTTTAGACTCTCACATTTGTTAAGGTACATATATAGCTTATGAAACTGCGTTTGCATTATATTATTGATATTTGTATGAATGAAATATAAATGATACTTTTAAGTTTTAAATAGTATATTCTATAAATATTACTCCCAAAATCCGAAAAACAACTTTATCAATGTTATTGTTTTGAACACATATTTTACTTTTCCCCCAATTTTCAATTTGGAAGAGGATATGATTTTTTTATTTTATGTTTTAGTGACAAACTTTTATACTCCGCAAGGTACAATTTGTTTTGACTTTCTATGGGTAAATATTAATGCTTCAAGCTTTAGAGAATAGGTCATATATTTATAAATATGGACGTTGTGAAAACAAATAAGTAAATAGTATAACACATTACAATAACTCGCATATTTGGGCGCCTACGGCGCCCATATGTTCGCCCTTCGGGTATGGTAAGTTTTTGAGCTAGTTTGTGAGTGAAACAGACCTTAAAGAATATAAGAGAGGAGAGACAAAATATTTTCTGTTTTGTACAAACATTCCTCATAAAAAGTTTGACTTTGTACAAAGAATATGTTTAAGTCACATGAGGTGCTTTTTATTTTCTATTTCTCTAACTCATCCTCCTCCTATTATTTTCTTTTTTCCTCTCCTTACCTTGAAAAGTAGTAGTAAAATCAGACAAGGTCTGATTTTTTTTCATTTCTGGTCCCATCACTCTGGTCCTATCACAATTTTATTAGGTCCGTCTGGACCCAAGGATTCCATAGGTACCTTCAAAGTTTAAATCTGACCATAAATGTGGGAGGAGATAGCGTGCGGACATACAGACGGACAGACAGCGACTGGTGAATTATTATATAGATTCATCACTTGGTACCAATTTTGAACAGTAAATTGAAAAAAGAACTATTACACGAAGCTAACCAATCATAACATTTTATTGGATAGTCGTAGGTTGAAAAATAAAATATTTTGTTAGATATTCTATATTTTCATATTTTGTACTGAAATATTTTAAAAAAATTAAAAAATACCGTTGAGATAACAACTGGTTGGATTTTAAGTAATTATAAAAAATGAAAGATTTTTTTACGATTGCAAGGACTTCGTTATTAAAAACAGGATTGAATATTTAGCAAACTTATCTTTATAGTCTAAAAGTTATCTTTCGAAGAGATTTCATTGGTGTTTTAAATCTATAATTATCAATATCTATGTATCTCTTGACTAACATTAAAAATACTGAATTGTAAAAGTAGATAAACGTTTATTTCAGACTAAACTTATCAAAACTTGAAAAAAACCATATATGTTGAACACTTCAGGTTCATTCACACAGAAACATAAATATTCTTGAACTTTTTATATCCGTAAAATTACATAACCAAAAAAATATATTGTTTTTACATAATATAGCAAACACTCAAAACAAAATATTTAATGTTTTGACGGTCGTTCTAAATTGTCTATATCTTTCAATATGTTGTTTTGGTACAAGATTAAAATATTATTAATACGTTTTGACTTATATTCTTAGAAACATTTATCCAATAATATATATAAATTCTTTTAGTTTTATCTTGCCACCCGTCCTAATTAAGGTGGCTGTAGGAAAATCCATAAGATTAACAATCTGTCTTTTTACGTTGTGTCACATATTAGAAGATTTTTTTTTTTGTCAATTTGATTTGATAGAATTGCATCCACTGTATATAAATAAGCATACTAGCGTAGTTAAATTAGTCTTTTTGAACCTAGGATCTTATCTATGAGGTTAACCTCAATTGACCATCCCCTCTCGGGAGTATTTGAACCTGCGCCCTCAACATTGGGAGATGTATACGCCTTAAAATACTTTTATTTGCATCATTAATTGTGTTGTCTATTTTTCAATCAGATAAATTTCGCTTTAAATTGTGTACGCATGATTTTTTTGCCAGGGGATATACCAATCTAAATACATTCAATATAAGTAAACTCCTCTGCAAGAACGCCAATAGCATCAGTGCTTCCCAAATGAATGCTCCCTTGTGAAAAATACTTGAATGAAAGAAGATGGTTAAGGGATATATAACAGTCTTTATGATATTAGTTCATTGCATAAACTAATTATATTACTCAATTTGCATATGCAAATCAGCTTTTTTTTCTTTAGAGGTATTAATTTGAAGCTATATTCATTTTTTGACAATAAGGTTTGTGTACTTACCTTATTAAATGTATAATTTAAAAAACCCATATCCATTCTATATTTTTCCATATTTGTTTCCATAGAATTGCATCTGTTAGAAATGAATGAACATTACAACAACTAAATCAGTGTTTCAAACCAAGCATATTGTCAATGGGTTAATCAAAATTGATATTTTCCCTTTCGGGACTCGAATCTGCTCTTTCATCTGTAAGAGTCGAACACGCTTCCACTGAACGAACGAGTACAGTATCATTTTTTATATACTTGAAACTAGCATTTCATTTATTTAAACTACACAAATATTTATTAGGCATATTTTTTATATTTAAATACTCATGATTTGACAAAAAAAATATTATTTTTGGATATTAGTCTCAATGATACCCCAAAAAAATATTTTTTTAAAATGTGTTTAGCGACCTAGAGGCTTGTTATGCTGTAAATGAGTTGCAGTTTTTTATGTGCAATTTTTTTGTTGTAGAAGCAGGGGTTTTATGACTTTGTTTTTCGAAGGTAATGAGGGGGGGGGGGGGGGTAAAGTTGCTCTGTTGATTACAAACTTAATTGTCCTAGCATTGATGCTATTACTGTTTCTCAGAGGGAATGTTTATAAACGAATTTTCTCTCATTGAAAGATTTCCCCAATACAAAAAACCTTGAGACATTAAACAGTTGAGCTCTTACTTTCTACGAATACGAAAAGATGTACTACAGGCTGATATTATAATTAGGAAGGATTAATATGTATGATTTCGCTACTTTAGTACCTAACATTTTTCGGTATCTAAATTGAATTTTAATAAAATACACTAACTTACTCTAAAGATTAATCTTTTATGGGTTCTTTATATGAATTAACACGTAAACAAAAGAGAAAAAAATACTTTCCATTTTTGTTCATATTTTATTATATTCACTAATAAGTGACAATGTATACAAATTCAAATATATCTTTTTTTAAAGAACCTTTTCACTTTTTTTGAGAGACTTCGTTTTAACCTATCAAAAAAAATTAAATATTATATCTTATCTAAGTCATATACCTCAAGTGTCAAAGATTATGCTGTCATCTTTGAAAGAATATTTTAATTTTTTAATCATTTACTTTATTTGGGGCCAAGAAAAACAACATTGGCGTCTAATGAAAATATAAATCGGTACATTTCAAATCAAATTTCCATAATTGTCGATTTCAATTATTAGATTAAGTCAGTTTTATATTATTCTTTACCATATTTGTTCAGATTAATTGTTTATGTATAAAATTTCGGTCAACAAAATAGCTGTAGCTCATTTCCAATGCTAAGGTTTCCATAATGACATGTCATAATTAAAAATCCATAATCTTTTAACATAAATCTTCAATAACCATAGGTAAACTTGAGGTTACGATGATTTAATATCCAATTACTTTAGAAAGTTTTTTATATAAAAGTTTTACATAAACGAGTTTATCAGGGTTGAATAGTTTTATGACGGCTTATATTTAACATTTTCCAACAAAACATCTTTTTATACCATATCATACCAAAGGCTGAATACACCGTCGAAAGAGTCTTCCGCCATCAAATTATTTAGAGGAAACGATTTCCTTTTATTTTTCTTCAATAAAAATAAGAAACTTTTGTACACTATTAATAATTTAAAACGAAAAAACTGAATTTATATTTACTTTAACACCTATTATCATGTTATAAACTGATTTTATGACATATTCCAACTCATGAACATTATTTAAATTTTATGAACTTAATCTCAGAAAATATTACCTTCATATTAGTCCATTATGTGAATAAATGTCTAAACATGAGGGGGGAAATAAAGAAATAACTTCTCGAGGACACTCAGGGAACAAAATATCCATTATCTTTCTCACTAATATCACAACATTATATATGGATGTTCTTAGAATAAAACCAATGTCGATTTAACCTAGATGTTCATGTCTTGTAAGATATCAATGCTGTACATTCAAGTAATTGAACTATAAGTGAGGGGGCGAATACTGGGGGGGGGGGGCATTGTAAACCCTTCCTTTAGAAGCAAAGTAATAAAAACAATAATTTAGAGGAGCAGTCAATAGATTTGTTTTTTTATGGAGACAATATACGACATAAGGGTTCATTGTGTGTTTGCACTTTACATATATAAACTGCGGAACTGTTTAATGGTGGATAAAAATTGAAGAAAACCATGAAAAGTGAAGGAACTTTTGTGTTTATAATATATATTTGATATCTTTATATATACATATATATATATATATATATATATAATAGTGTATAAAAAGAAATCCATTATTTCTCCAATAGATGGCTTCAGTCTCCTGTATCTCGCGTTGTATAACTGCGATCGGGTCAAACTAAATGGTGTTGGAAAGATATGATTTCGTACTAAAAAAACTTCTCAGCCAGTTTTATAATTGCTTTATTCAGTATTGTTTTTATGAGAGAGGCATTATGATATTACCTTCAAAATGGCAACAAGTTATCGAACAAAACGGTGCATATTTGACCTAAGTAGGATCATTCTTACTATGCTAATTAAAGTTTTCAATTTAATGCAGAAATAATGGATCTTTTTTTACTACACTTATTA
>CP045898.1:8593918-8616890 GCA_013387185.1 Caligus rogercresseyi | reverse complement strand
GACATCACTCTCCATCTTGAGGCATTATTGAAATTTGATTAGCACGATGTTGCAATATAAAAAAGGGTTGTTATATTTCCACAAAACTTAAATTTGGGGGGACATACAGGGACAGAAAGAAAAATATTTTTAAATAATCTAGGTAGAAAACGAATTTTCCGGGAAAACAATCAATAAAACAAAAAACACGTCTTAGTACCTATCTTATCCACAGAAAATTTGGGCAAAATCTAACTTGTAAATTTTAAAAAAAATCGGCAAAAAAACGTTTTGGCGAATTAATAAAATAAGCATGTCGATGACGAATTTTCCGCAAGTTGACAACCCCACTAAAACACTCCTGAGCTCTCAAAATATTCACTGAAAATTTCGTCAAGATCTAATGACCGTTCGGAAGATACATGGAAACGAACGAACGCACAAATAACGAACGGAATTCTTTTTTTATAAGTATAGATAATATAAAAGTAGGAAAACGACTGGGACACTTTTTTTCGCCGGGACCCGGGCTGGGACTTAAATTTTTTAAGCCGGGCCGGGCCAAAACGGGGACGGGGACTTCAGTATATTTTCGTTCCATCGTCATTATGAAAGTGACGACGTTTTTTTAGAAAGCATTCTCTAATATTTTAAAATTCTTATTAAAGTCCCAGCTCGGGGATTTTTAGACACCGGGCCGGGACGTTCAAAAAACAGCGGTTACCCGGTCATTTCCTGATATAAAGTATATTTTTGTCATAAAATTTAAAGCTTTCGTTGATAAGGAGTTTAAATACTCTTATATTTTGGCTATCAATAAAAGAAGTCAAATAATATATATTGTGATATATCATGTGCAAAAAGTGACAAAAGAAGAAAAGATATATTATAATTCATTTCACGAAAGGATGACTTTGCATTAGGAGCAAAATTTAAAAAGGCTAGTTTTATATAAAATATTTATTATTTTTTATTTTTCAAAAGCATTTTTGTATATTCAAATAAATTCATTAAAATAATTTTTGTAACTTATGCTTAACTTTTTGAAAATATTGATAAGTTCTTCTTCCTAGTAAAAAAACACTTTTACCATACCCTCTCAAACCTAATAGAACTTAGAACAGACAAAGTTTTAAAGAGGTTTATTCACTTTGAATAATATCAGTAACTTACAATTTAATTAATTTAAAACAATTAAAGGAAAAGTTTACGTTGATTTTTCATGCATTTTTAGGCTATTTTGCCATAATCAAAATTGGAATAAAATCCTTACAAAGTTTGTCCCCTGGTTATAATTTTAGAATAATATAATAAACAAAAAACTGTTTTCGTATTAAAACAATATCATTGGTGTTGACATTATTTGATAAATAATGTGTTTTGTTTCAATGAAGAAAAATCTTATAGTTAAGCATTCTAATAGTTAATATTTTTAAAACGTCTTATTAAATTGGTCTCAATAGGCTCTTGAAACATTGGAAAAACGTTTTGATTCCTTTGAAGCAACTTTTTTTTACAAATTGATTCATTTAATTTGAATATTTTATAAGAGCTATAAAATGAGGGGAGCTTTTTAACGACAATATTAGTAAAATGCATTGAAAAAGGCAAAATATAAACTCTCAATGTTGGGGGCGCAGGTTGGAATCCCGAGAGGGGATGACCATTTTTGGTCTTCCTCATTGATAACATCCTAGGTTTTATAGATTAATTTACACACTATAATGCTTATTATATCCACACAGATGCAATTCTATCGAACCATATAGGCACAAAAAAGGGAGTGCGATAGCCGTGTGCGTTAAGGTATGTTCAACTCTCAATGTTGTGGGCGCAGGTTCGAATCCCGAGAGGGGATGGTCATTTTTGGTCTACCTCATTGATAAGATCCTAGGTTCGATAGACTAATTTTAACGCTATATGCTTATTTATATCCTATCGGATGCAATTCGATCGAACCATATAGGCTAAAAAAAAAAAAAAAAAAAATATTTCATTAAATCGTTATAAATTCGATAAAAACTTTATAAATATTAGGAACATTTCAAATAACTGACTAATATTGCATTAAATATTAATATTGCACTACATATTCTTTTTTTGCTTTATGCATCCTGAATCTGACTGAACTAGGAAAATTCTAACTTTCAATAAAAAGAAACTACTTTTGTATACACCTTTCTTTTACTATTTTTCGCCTATATGATTCGACAGAATTGGCATCCGACTGGATAACAATAAGCATTATGCATTAAAATTAGTCTATCGAACTAGGATCTTATCAAAGAGGTAGACAAAAACTGACCATCCCCCTCAGGATTCGAACCTGCACCCACAACATTGAGAGTTGAACACACCTTAACGCACACGGCTATCGCACTCCCTTTTTTGTGCCTATGATGGTTCGATAGAATTGCATCCGTGTGGATATAAATAAGCATTATAGCGTGTAAATTAGTCTATCCAACCTAGGATCTTATCAATGAGGAAGACCAAAAATGACCTCTCGGGATTCGAACCTGCGCCCCCAACATTGAGAGTTGAACACACTTAACGCACATGGCTATCGCACTCCCTTCACTGAGCTATCCCGCTCCCTTTTTCTATTAACTTTGGATAAGCCAAAAAATCTATTTTAATTTCATGAAACTATATAATTGAAGATTGTTAATTTATATATGGAAACCTACATTAATCTTAGTTTGAATTATATTAACTTTAGTCGAAAAGAGTTTGGTTGTGATATGAGTCTTTCTTAAAAGTACGATTATGTTATGTCAATGGAATGACTAAAAGTAAAAGGTTAATTTGATATATACTTATATGATAAAAATTAAAAATATTTTGTTGTATAATTTGAATTGGTTGTACTATATTTTACTGCCCACTTTGTTTTTTCCAAGAATTATCTTAAATTTATTCAATAGATGTATTTTTTTGGCCCATGGGCATGAATATATTTCATTTGATTTATCCCTACATCTACATGTAAAATATTGATAATGTACAACTCAAACAAAGAAATAAAATTATAAACGAATTTATTGAAATAGATGGTTAATAAAAAAGGATTTAAAAAATCAGATATCCATTACTTCTTTATTCAATGAGTTTATTTAATAATGGTTCTCAATATTAAAAAAATTTATATCACAACTTCGTTCCTAGATCTAAGAAGATGACTAAAGATGATTGACATCTAGATCCACTGGAGTATCTTGGTGTTCTCGTGGTAAAAACGGACTAAAAAAGACACATCATCACATACTGTCGTCAATCTTGATCCCCCGCTAACCTCCAGAGCCTTAAAAGTAGAGTTACGTCCTAAGAACTGTCTGTGTAGCAGTGACTCAAAAAAGTCAGGCTCAAAACATTAATACTTTATCGAGGGAGTTGTAAATAAACAGTGTTTGAGATAATTTTTTCTGACTAAAAAAACAATATAAATGTAAAGAATATTAAAAAACATAATTATGCGTGCTTGTTGTGAATGGATTGTACCAATCGCTAGGAGCCAAGGAATTTCTTCTTTTTATTTCCTATTGAACGATCCCCAATAATTGAAAGAATTTATAGACAGTTTTGTCATAGATTCCGATTTATTTATCCTAAGAATAACATAGGAACAATAATCATTATTTTTATCATATGTGTTTTGAGTCCAAATGCTCTTTCACCAGGTGGTGCTTCAATCTATTGTCGTAACTCTTCTTATAGAGCTGCTAACCTGCTTATCTAAGTACAAAAACTGACTTTGGACTCTATTATTTGGACGAGGGAGAAATATGAGAGATGGGTATTGAAAAAGAAGAGGAAGTTATTTCTCACTTAAAACTGTCTTTATCGGTCATAGTTGGTAGTTTAGATCAAGACAAACAACTTTTATAACAACAGTTTTGAGATTGATTCAAAGATGTCAAAGCAGGAGTCAAACAGAGAGAAGTTGTCAGCTTTGCTCCGAGCGGGAGCCACCCCAGAAAAGGCTGCCGGGACCATTGCGCCTCCGTCCGCACTGCTTACTACGTGAAGAAGGACTGTCAATGCTGGTCAGGGAACTCCCTAGCTGAAGGAAGTGGAGGGAATAATAAAAAAGAACTCGATATCTCCTGGACGACATCAGGGCCAAGATTGCGGAGGACCCAACATCGTCGATGAATTCCATGGCTTATGAGATTAACGTGGACCCTAAGACCATCAGGACGGGCTGTTCACAAGGATTTGGGATGAAGTCGTATGGCAGGACTCCTAGACACCTGCTCACCGATCGCTTGAAGCAAAAGCGCCTTGAACGTGCAAGAAGGTGCTCAACTAGTGAAGATTTTCTCCGATAAGAATAACTTCACCCTGGGCGCCGTTTTCAACAGGCGAAATGATCGGTGTTTTGCCAAATCATTAGACCATGTCGAGGGCACCTACCGAACAAAGCTCCCGCAACAGATAATGATGCGGGGGTTGTGTCGAGCGATGGCAAGAAAGACGCCTCCGTACTTTTTCAAGCCTGGCGAGAAAGTGGACACTGCTGTCTACTACAAGGTCCTGATGTGGACGGTGTTGCCTTGGCTGAGGACCACGTACCCTGACGGAAACTATACATAAACCCAAGATCCATGCCATACGTCCCAAAAGGTCCAGGATTTCTGCCGCGCCCACATGTCCGACTTCTGGCTGGCCAACATGTGGCCCAGCTCAAGCCCAGACCTGAACCCGTTGGACTTTTCTGTGTGGAGCGTCTTGGAAAGGACCACCAAAGACGTCTCATCCCAATTTGAAGGCCTTATAGCAAGCCATCTGCGAGGCATGGGACGACATGAGCGAGGAGTATATCCGCAACAGCTGCACCAGCGTCCGTCACCATGTTGAGGGTGTTATCAAAAATAATGGTGGGCATATTGAGTAACATGATACCCAGGGGGCCCTTCAACCTCTTAGTTTTTACATTTTTGTAACTCGTTAATTATTAGTAAGTATGTATATCATTTTTTCCCCTCGTACAGTTTACTGCAAAATTTGGTTCCTACCCCTGTATATATATATGCTTGGTCCAATTGGCTGTACCTTTAATGTTATATGTTTTAAAACCCTACGCTTTTCAAGAATTTCGATTAGAGTCATTAAAATCCATTAAAATAAAATATTCAAACGACTATTGTATTTTGTAGGTTCTTGCAAAACCATTTGTTTGAGAATCGATATTAGCTCCGCTATTATTTCGACGCTGGACCAAAAAGAATTTATTGATTTCAGGGACCCGATTAATTTCATGAATCAATTCCTTTTTCCATTTATACACCCCCAAGTTGCATTATATTCGAGCTTTTAAATATCTGTTCTCATCCATGAAGAGGCTTCATTTATTAATCTCTTAAGCTAGGAGAATACACATCTTTTTAGGTAGAAAGCCTAGTCCTCTGTACCTTTGGGCATATAATTATCTTCAGGTTATTAATGCTGGAGTTCTGTTTTTTTTAATACGAAAGAGAAGCATATATCCTCGATAGATAATGTTAGCTTGACGTCATAAGGTGTAATCCTTAGAAGGTAACCACAGTTGGAAGTATAAGTGAATTCCATTTCTTTATTCAAGTAAACAAATTCCAACTTATTAAATATTCAGTTTGAAAGCAATTTTCCATATTCTATTATCAATTTTTTCCGGTTGCTTTCATCACTTGAAAGTATCATAGATATTCGTACCTAAAACAGTGACTTCGGGAATATTTTATTTTTTATTACATTAATTTTTAAAATATGTGAAATAATATTTTTTTTGTAGATTTATTTATAAACCTGATACTTTTCCAAAGCAGTCGACTATTTGAATAGTTTCATCAAGAAACTCTTTTATACCTTTTATGGTACCCTAGTAAAAGGCTGTTAAGTCGTCCGCGAAGGCATGGATATTATTTTCCACTGCACCAAATTTAATTCCTCTTATTTTTTTAGACTTATTAATCTATCTAATTGATTGGCCAATGGCTAAAATGAATAGACTTTGGGCTAGTGGGTCGCCTTGACGGAAGCCTCTTTCTTTTGAAAACTGTTTTTACTGCTTCATTTGTAGAGTAGATATTCCAAAGACATATTGTCAGTATTTAAAAAAATTGCAACAAAAATTATAATGAAGGAGTTTATCAATAATATAACGATGTGATACCGAATATAAGGCCTTGTGGATGTCAATTGACAATTGTGGATAAAAAAGGAAGAAAACCATGAAAGGTGAGGGATTATATATGTATTTATGTATACATACATATATATATTTACCTATATTATATATATATATATAATAAGTGTAGTAAAAAAAGATCCATTATTTCTGCATTAAATTGAAAACTTTAATTAGCATAGTAAGAATGATCCTACTTAGGTCAAATATGCACCGTTTTGTTCGATAACTTGTTGCCATTTTGAAGGTAATATCATAATGCCTCTCTCATAAAAACAATACTGAATAAAGCAATTATAAAACTGGCTGAGAAGTTTTTAGTACGAAATCATATCTTTCCAACACCATCTAGTGTGACCCGATCGCAGTTATACAACGCGAGATACAGATGACTGAAGCCATCTATTGGAGAAATAATGGATTTCTTTTTACTACACCTATTATATATATATATGTATATATATATATATATATATATATATATATATATATGTATATATATATATATATATATAGATATATATAAATATATCAAATATATATATTATAAACACAAAAGTTCCTTCACTTTTCATGGTTTTCTTCAATTTTTATCCACCATTAAACAGTTCCGCAGTTTATATATGTAAAGTGCAAACACACAATGAACCCTTATGTCGTATATTGTCTCCATAAAAAAACAAATCTATTGACTGCTCCTCTAAATTATTGTTTTTATTACTTTGCTTCTAAAGGAAGGGTTTACAATGCCCCCCCCCCCCCCCCCCCCAGTATTCGCCCCTCACTTATAGTTCAATTACTTGAATGTACAGCATTGATATCTTACAAGACATGAACATCTAGGTTAAATCGACATTGGTTTTATTCTAAGAACATCCATATATAATGTTGTGATATTAGTGAGAAAGATAATGGATATTTTGTTCCCTTGAGTGTCCTCGAGAAGTTATTTCTTTATTTCCCCCCTCATGTTTAGTACATTATTCACATAATGGACTAATATGAAGGTAATATTTTTCTGAGATTAAGTTCATAAAATTTAAATAATGTTCATGAGTTGGAATATGTCATAAAATCTGTTTTATAACAATGATAATAGGTGTTAAAGTAAATATTAATTCAGTTTTTTCGTTTTAAATTATTAATAGTGTACAAAAGTTTCTAATTTTTATTGAAGAAAAATAAAAGGAAATCGTTTCCTCTAAATAATTTGATGGCGGAAGACTCTTTCGACGGTGTATTCAGCTTTGGTATGATATGGTATAAAAAGATGTTTTGTTGGAAAATGTTAAATATAAGCCGTCATAAAACTATTCAACCCTGATAAACTCGTTTATGTAAAACTTTATATAAAAACTTTCTAAAGTAATTGGATATTAAATCATCGTAACCTCAAGTTTACCTAGGCGTATTGAAGATTTATGTTAAAAGATTATGGATTTTTTAATTATGACATGTCATTTATGGAAACCTTAGCATTGGAAATGAGCTACAGCTATTTTTGTTGACCGAAATTTTTATACATAAACAATTAATCTGAACAAATATGGTAAAAAATATATAAAAATGACTTAATCTAATAATTGAAATCGACAATTATGGAAATTGATTTGAAATGTACCGATTTATATTTTTCATTAGACGCCAATGTTGTTTTTTCTTGGCCCCAAATAAAGTAAATGATTAAAAAATTAAAATACTCTTTCAAAGATGACAGCATAATCTTTTGACACTTGAGGTATATGACTTAGATAAGATATAATATTAATTTTTTTGATAGGTTAAAACGAAGTCTCTCAAAAAAGTGAAAAGGTTCTTTAAAAGTATATATTTGAATTTGTATACATTGTCACTTATTAGTGAATATAATAAAATATGAACAAAAATGGAAAAGTATTTTTTTCTCTTTTGTTTACAGTGTTAATTTCATATAAAGAACCCATAAAAGATGAATCTTTAGAGTAAGTTAGTGTATTTTATTAAAATTCAATTTAGATACCGAAAAATGTTAGGTACTAAAGTAGCGAAATCATACATATTAATCATCTCCTAATTATAATATCAGCCTGTAGTACATCTTTTCGTATTTCGTAGAAAGTAAGAGCTCAACTGTTTAATGTCTCAAGGTTTTTTGTATTGGGGAAATCTTTCAATGAGAGAAAAATTCGTTTATAAACATTCCCTCTGAGAAACAGTAATAGCATCAATGCTAGGACAATTAAGTTTGTAATCAACAGAGCAACTTTACCCCCCCCCCCCCCCTCATTACCTTCGAAACAAAGTCATAAAACCCCTGCTTCTACAACAAAAAATTTGCACATAAAAAACTGCAACTCATTTACAGCATAACAAGCCTCTAGGTCGCTAAACACATTTTAAAAAAATATTTTTTTGGGGTATCATTGAGACTAATATCCAAAAATAATATTTTTTTTGTCAAATCATCGAGTATTTAAATATGAAAATATGCCTAATAAATATTTTGTGTATTTTTAAATAAATGAAATGCTAGTTTCAAGTATATAATAAAAAATGATACTGTACTCGTTCGTTCAGTGGAAGCGTGTTCGACTCTTACAGATGAAAGAGCAGATTCGAGTCCCGAAAGGGAAAATATCAATTTTGATTATCCCATTGACAATATGCTTGGTTTGAAACACTGATTTAGTTGTTGTAATGTTCATTCATTTCCTAACAGATGCAATTCTATGGAAACAAATATGGAAAAATATAGAATGGATATGGGTTTTTTAAATTATACATTTTAATAAGGTAAGTACACAAACCTTATTGTCAAAAAATGAATATAGCTTCAAATTAATACCTCTAAAGAAAAAAAAAGCTGATTTGCATATGCAAATTGAGTAATATAATTAGTTTATGCAATGAACTAATATCATAAAGACTGCTTATATATCCCTTAATCATCTTCTTTCATTCAAGTATTTTTCACAAGGGAGCATTCATTGGGAAGTACTGATGCTATTGGCGTTCTTGCAGAGGAGTTTACTTATATTGGATGTATTTAGATTGGTTATCCCCTGGCAAAAAAATCATGCGTACACAATTTAAAGCGAAATTTATCTGATTGAAAAATAGACAACACAATTAATGATGCAAATAAAAGTATTTTAAGGCGTATACATCTCCCAATGTTGAGGGCGCAGGTTCAAATACTCCCGAGAGGGGATGGTCAATTGAGGTTAACCTCATAGATAAGATCCTAGGTTCAAAAAGACTAATTTAACTACGCTAGTATGCTTATTTTATATACAGTTGGATGCAATTCTATCAAATCAAATTGACAAAAAAAAAAATTTTCTGCTAATATGTGACACAACATAAAAAGACAGATTGTTAATCTTATGGATTTTCCTACACCCACCTTAATTAGGACGGGTGGCAAGATAAAACTAAAAGAATTTATATATGTTATTGGATAAATGTTTCTAAGAATATAAGTCAAAACGTATTAATAATATTTTAATCTTGTACCAAAACAACATATTGAAAGATATAGACAATTTAGAAGGCCGTCAAAACATTAAATATTTTGTTTTGAGTGTTTGCTATATTATGTAAAACCCATATATTTTTTTGGTTATGTAATTTTACTGGATATAAAAATGTCAAGAATATTTATGTTTCTGTGTGAATGAACCTGAAGTGTTCAACATATATTGGTTTTTTTCAAGTTTTGATAAGTTTAGTCTGAAATAAACGTTTGATCTACTCTTACAATTCAGTATTTTTAATGTTAGTCAAGAGATACATAGATATTGATAATAATAGATTTAAAAACACCAATGAAATCCCTTCGAAAGATAACTTTTAGACTATAAAGATAAGTTTGCTAAATATTCAATCCTTGTTTCTAACAACGAAGTCCTTGCAATCGTAAAAATCTTTCATTTTTTATAATTACTTAAAATCCAAGCAGTTGCTATCTCAACGGTATTTTTTAATTTTTTTTAAATATTTCAGTACAAAATATGAAAATATAGAATATCTAAGAAAATATTTTATTTTTCAACCTACGACTATCCAATAAAATGTTATGATTGTTAGCTTCGTGTAATAGTTCTTTTTTCAATTTACTGTTCAAAATGGTACCAAGTGATGAATCTATATAATAATTCACCAGTCGCTGTCCGTCCGTCTGTATGTCCGCACGCTATCTCCTCCCACATTTATGGTCAGATTTAAATTTTGAAGGTACCTATGGAATCTTTGGGTCAGACGGACCTAATAAAACTATTTGCAAAGTGATTGGACCAGAAATGAAAAAAAAATCAGACCTTGTCTGATTTTACTACCTACTTTTCAAGGTAAGGAGAGGAAAAAAGAAAATAATAGGAGGAAGATGAGTTAGAGAAATAGAAATAAAAAGCATCTCATGTGACTTAAAACATTCTTTGTACAAAGTCAAACTTTTATGAGGAATGTTTGTACAAAAAGAAAATTATTTTGTCTCTCCTCTCTTATGTTCTTTAAGGTCTGTTTCACTCACAAACTAGCTCCAAAACTTACCCATACCGAAGGGCGAACATAGGGCGCTGTAGGCGCCCAAATATGCGAGTTATTGTAATGTGTTATACTATTTACTTATTTGTTATTCACAACGCCCATATTTATAAATATATGACCTATTCTCTATAGCTTGAAGCATTAATATTTACCCATAGAAAGTCAAACAAAATTGTACCTTGCGGTGTATAAAAGTTTGTCACTAAAAAATAAAATTAAAAAAATCATATCCTCTTCCAATTGAAATTGGGAAAAAGTAAAATATGTGTTCAAAACAATAACATTGATAAAGTCAGGGGGGGGGCAGAACTCATGTAAACAAAGAAGGATATATCCAATAAAAAAATGTGACGTCATCACAGCTACGTTTGCCTATGTATCTAATACCTCTAGGACAACAAAGCTAAGAACGTAAAGGCTCTCAAAGGAATAACGTCCGGAGGCTCCTCCCGCCACGTGCCACCCGGACGCACAGCTTCAGCATCAGGGAGGAAGGAAGTCCTGAAACCGCACGGGACTCTGAGGCCTTTGGCGGTTAGCCCGGACGCATCTAGGAGCTCCGGAGCAACGTGGCCATCCTCTGCAGCTCCGCCTCCGCCGGAGAGCTCCCGGGTTTCAAATTTTTATTTCCTTTGAAATCAATCACTGTTTTTAAATGTAAACTTGATTTTATTTAATAACAAATAGCTACTGTGACGTATCTGTGACGTTTCAGTTTTTCTTTCTAAACATTGCGTTCTGCGCATCTTGTATTATCTATTATCTTGGATAAAGTTTTTTTTTTGGATTTTTTGGGAGTAATTTTTATAGAATATACTATTTAAAACTTTAAAAGTTATCATTTATATATAATTCATACAAATATCATAATATATTGCACGCCGTTTCAAAAGACTATATATTACCTTAACAAATGTGAGAGTCCTAAAAAAATGATCCTTCTGTTAAGCCAACAATGATTTAGATTAATAAATACTTATCTTAACTTAATTATATTAGTAGGCATAAAATGCATTAACATCAAAGCTGGATATGCATCAAAGAAAGTTAGGCTTTTTATTTATATATTTATCACAAATAGGTTGATATCATCTGAGTCTTGTTTTGGTGGACTTGCGTCAGAGATATACTCTTAATCATGACATAAATATTTGATTGAGATAATTTGTAAAACTAGTACAATTATGTATCAAATATTAAATAAGAAATACTTCATTGAAGATCACAAATGTAATATCATTTGCCAAAATACTAAATTCTTGATTTGATTAATATCCGTCCTCGACTATGGAAAGTGTGATTATTCATTTTATGGACTAATAATCATACAATTTTATTTTTTCAATCTATCAAGCTGTTTAAAACTTATCATTTCAAAACCAACTTAAAATCACAAGTGAAAGAACTGGCATTGATAGGAAATTACATAAAAGGATATTTGCGCCATTGGATCTCCTTTTCGCGTGAGTAAATCCTATAACAAAATGAATACAAAGGGAAAAAATGACAATTTATTGTCTAAAAAGATAGGATTTCATAAATATTTAAGAGTCGTCCTACATTTTAATTGCATCATTAACTAGAGGCATATATACACTCAGAGAGTGCAACTCCGCCGTCACGGGGTCCTTATGAGCCTTCCGAGGCGGATTTTTCACGACTGGGGAGGCGTAGAGGGACGGAGGAGGGTTCCCTAGACGGAAATTCGAGAGGAAGACGCTCCCTGCCACCAATTTCACATCACAGCGACTCTATTGGCAGAGTAGGCTAACTTGAAAAATTAGCAGTATTTAGCTCATTTGGCGCCTTAATTCTGCACTCAGAGATACCAAAATTTAATCACTTCTGGCTTTTAGCATTTCCAACACCTCCACAAAATTTCATCTCAATCCGTTCAGTACTTTTTGAGTTATCCTGCTGACAAACCAACAAACTAACAAACCAACAAACGCCAGTGAAAACAATACCTCCTTCGGCGGAGGTAATGATGCTTTTCATAATTCCCTCAGCATTTCGGCTTACCTGCACTATATTTGTGTTTTATTTTAAAGCTTACAGGGGGATAGAAAATGCTGCAATGCCCCTGAAAAAATGTTACTTCTATGTATAAATCATGTATCATTAGTGAATAATAAAAAGACGCTGTCCATATATAAAATCATGTCGCTTTTGAAGACTCTTTTAATGTACGACATAATGAATTCCTTCCTTGGGACTCATTAGCAGCTGGATAATTCCATGTCAACTGGAGACACGACATGACCATCGCCGATCATTTTTGGTGCACTTATTAAACGTTATGAGATTACTCTTTTTCCTAAAATTAGTCAGTCAGTTGGGACTCCATTTAGAGGCGCTATATGTAAGTTTTCAAAAATACCAAAAAGGCCCATCTGATATACTTCATAGACGATAATTTCCTTCAGAATGATTGAAATTTAGTATTGGGCCAAAAAAATCTCAAGAGATATATAACTTTAATTGGAGTATAAACAATATACAATATAAAATTATGCCACCTTGACTCGTACTTCAAAATGGCGCCTCTGTCGAACTGCAAGTTTTTTTTTTTGGCCATTCATTTTTTTTAGGTAGTATATTTATTATTTTCTGAAGCAAAAAACGAAAAATAGGTTAATCAACAAACAGGCTATTGACTAGAGGTATAAGGAATATTTTAATATTAATCTTCTTCCTTTTATAAAAATATAACTTGCTTACTTTAGGATATGAACCAAAATAAGCAAACCCATCCAGAAATGCACAACACATATAATATCGGATCTACCCCCCCCCCCCCTCATCATAACTGACTATACAAATATTACATTAATCTTCCTTCATATACTTTGAGCATTATATTTATCAATATTTACTTCATGCCCGAAGAAAAAATGACTGTGATAATATTTTATAAACAATATATATATCGTATGTTCATATCAAACAAGGCACTACTGAGTGGAATAACATATTTTGATAACTCAATAAATACTTGTGCTCTCCATAATAATAATATTGCCGCATACAAAATGCTTCACGTAGGCATTGTAGAATAGTTCTAAGGAATGCGTGAAAACCAATGACCTATTTGCTTGTATTTGTAATTAAATATTCATAAAACTAAGAGCCAAAGAAAAGTTTGTTTTTGGAAGGGGGAAGAAGGGCAATAAAAATATTTAAAACGAAAATTGCGTTATTTTAAAATATATATGCAGAGGAATTTTATAGTACGAGTATATATAATGGTAAAGTTATTTGCAATAATAGATACTTGTATATATAGGACGAATGTAAATGGAGAATCCTTTATGTTCGTAAATTGGTTGAGAAAGAATTTAAATAACCTTTATTTATAAATTATCTATTTCTTATTTCATGAGAAAAAAATGTTGTTTTTTATAAATATTTTATTTTATAAAAACTTTATTTTAAAGCCATAATGAACAAAATATATAAAATACTCATACTTGTTTTGTCGGTTGTAGGAGTATTTGATATAGCACTCATGCATATGGAAAATCTGATGACGCTTTTTGTTATCGGAAATATACTTAGATAATAGGATTTTTGTATTATCGACACTTTTGTATAAATGCATTTTTAAAGGAAACTACTGACTTTTGGGCTCAGCTTATCAGTCAAAATAGCTTTATTGAGCATCATGAGCACATTTGTTTATTTTTATAAAACTAGTATAATAAGCCCATTTTCAGCCCATTTTCCTTCATATATTATTATATAGAATAATATTATAAAATGGACCCATAAGGGTACGTATAAAAATAAACTACGGTAAGGTAAGGTAGGTTTTTTTGAAGAACACATTAGTCGATGATCTTGGACTCACTAATATCAAAGATTTCGACTAAAACTCCTCATTTACCAAGAATGGTGATAATTTGTCCCTTTGGAACAAAAAGTGCTCAAAATGGGCCCAATTTTATAGTTTTTATAAAAATAAAAATAAACAAATGTGCTCATCGATGCTCAATAAAACTATTTTGACTGATAAGCTGAGCCCAAAGTCAGTAGTTTCCTTTAAAAATGCATTGTACAAAAGTGTCGATAAGATAAAAATTCCTATATTAATAATTCGAAACACAAAATGCGTCATCAGATTTCCCTAATACATAAGTGTTATATACAATATTCCTAGAACCGTTTTGCCCATTCGATTTTTATGAGCATTCACATTTTCTAATCTGATTTTACTTGATTATTTAAAAATTAGAACCACACTGAGAACACTTCTTTTCTAATTTTTTTACAAATCAGAGTAGTAAAATGTTCAACGTTTCTTTAGTTAAATGCCTGTTGTTTGGCGAAGACATCATTGAGATCTCGCTCGAAATGTATTATGGAAAAATATAAGTTAGGTTACAGGTTCCCAAATACTAATAAAATTTGCAGCCTACAAAGTGCACAATTTTGAAGTACAAGTCGAAGTGACAAAATTCGATATATATTGTATCAGGATTACAATCAAAGAAAGCTGTTATGTGTACTTTGATGTAAAAAATAATTTTTTCCCATGAAGAGAGTTATCGTTGTCCTTTAAACTATGAAATGTGCACGGTTTTCTACATTTACCAGAACTTTAAGGAACCCTAAAATATGTGAGTCCCAGTCACCTGAAATTTTACTCAAGGAGTATAATGAAAATCAGAAACTGTGGAGATTGAATAGCCTTGAATAGGCTGTTGATTGTCCAAAATCTGTGTCCTTGCTATCATTAATTTTACAAAAGTAAGAAACGACCGGATACTTTTTTCACCGGGCTTGGATTTAATATATATTTTCGTTCCGTAAACATTATGAAGTGATGACGTTTTTTTAGAAAATAATTTCCAAAAAAGTAAGTGACGACCTTTTTTATTAGAAAAGAACTTTCAAAAAAGTGACGACGTTTTTTGTTAGAAAAGAATTTCCAAAAAAAAACCTTAGAAAGGGTGAAGACGTTTTTTTTAGAAAATAATATTTCAAAATTATATTCTAAAAAAGTCGTAACATTATGAATGACACAAAAAAGAAAATACTTAAGTCCAGGCCCGGTGTCTAAAAAACCCGGGTCAGCGGGCTGGGACACTCAAAAAACGACAGGACCCGGGCCGTGCAGGGTATCCGGTCGTTTCCTGATCGAAAGTGATTTCTTATCCTTTTGTCCACACCCCGACACAGTGAGTTAATTTTGGGATACGCATTAGGTGAGTGTGACGTTTCAGTGGGGTTGGGCAAATGAACAAAAGTTTTTAAAGCCCAGTGGTTTCTATGGGCAAATTTGGTGTAGAATCCAAATCTGGCAAAAAATTATTTGATCTCAGTTGATGTCTTACGTCGCTAACACTCAAAAATTCAAAATGGCCGCCAAAATGACCAAATTTTTATATTTTTTTTGTAACAGAGTGTGCTGCATGGCTAGGGGATAGCAGCTTCGAGATTGCAATCAGTGCTAGAGTGTGAAACACTGGATTCTTGGAGATCACCAAAATTTACGTTTAATAATTTCTGAACACGGATTTTTTGCTTGGTGTTTTTAAATACTTATCTGCTGCATGATCTGCATCCAATATGAATATGAACAAAGCATTTGAGAATCTTCGCTTCAGTCACACCTAAATGTTGTAGCATTGTAGAACAATCTCCTACTCGGTCTGTCATCTAAAAATCTATGGAGCTTTGATATCTTCAACATCGGAATCGGCTAACAATGCTAGACACTTCAATTTAAATTATATGATGCAGCACTATCAGCTCCAGAATGGCTAACATTCTCTGTATACCCAGTTGTCATGGTTTTTCTTGATCTACCAGGACCTGAGATAGTGATATGGTCAGCCTTTACTTTGTATAGCTTGACCTGCTGCTTTGGTTGTATCATCTAAACCAACCGTAACACCTCATCACCTTTATGCCACAGTTCATCTGCTACCATCTTATCTTAAAAAGGGTTGGTTTAATCTTGTTTTAAGCTGTTATATTTGCATCATTGACCATAAAAAACTCCTAGTTAGACATCTTAAATGCGGTGTTTGTTGTAAAAATCAAATTTTCACTGAATTAAGTCATTTTGGCGGCCATTTGAAATTTTGAGTGTTAGCGACGTCAAAGGTCATCGAATGTCAAAAAATTGTCAGATTTGGAGTCTGCCCACAATTTGGCCATATAAACCACAAGTTTCATTCATTTCACAAAAAGTCCAAATTTGCCCAGCCCTAGTTTCAGTGGTTAATACCCTGTAATAAACTGTACAAAAGATTAGTGTTTTTATTTTAAAAATCCAGAGATGTTTACATGTATGTACTCTTGGCATCAATTACATATTTCCATTAATATTTATTTCAATGATAAATGCATTCATTGTTCGATTTAAGAAAATAGTAACTTTTACAATTCATGTATTTCTACTTCCTTCTACCTCATCATTATATTTTCTAGGGGGTTCCGTTCATTTAAGTACTGATAATTGTTTGTTTTTTCTTCTTCTTTTTGATATCATTGAAAATTGAATAAATATCCCTGTTGCATAATCTAATATCATTATTACATATTTCGTCATTCATTTAGAATTTAAACCAGTCAATTATGCCTTATAAAATCAATTTAATGATTAAATAAACCGAGTTCACTTGGCAAAACCCATCCAATTATTCTACTCTAGCCTAGGAATTAAATTACTGCGGGACAAAGCCTCAAGTAAGACTTTTTTCATACAGTATTACACAGTCTTGAAGGAGCTCTTTCCGGAACGATGTGAAAGAAACTGCATTAATTACATATTATTACACAAACAAAAGCTTTAGTGTACCAGGGAGTGTTATCAAGACAGCAGAAATAATAATAAAAAATAAATGTTTTGTTGAAGAGTGTGTAATTCTTATAAAATGTTTATTAGTTTCCTGAACATTGTATGAACTTATTTTGAGTCCACTTATTCAAAGTGCCTTTATTTATATATATATATATGTATATATATATATATATATATATATCAGTAAACGACCGGGTCCTCGGTCTGGTCCCGGCTGTATTTTGAACGGCCCGGTGTCCTGGGTTTTTTTAATACACTGCGCTGGGACATCAAATTTTTTGTCAATATTTCGTTTGTCATAATTTTTTTTTTTTTGAAAGGATTTTTTGAATACTCTTTTCTAAAAAAACATCGTCACTTTTTTTTTGGAGATTCTTTCTAAAAAAACGTCAATCACTTTTTTTGGAGATTCTTTTCTAAAAAAAAACGTCGGTTAAAAATTTTAAAAAAGTGTCTTTTTTCGAAATAAATATTAATTTTTTTGGCTCAATTCTACTTTCGTACACCGCCTCCATATCTTAGGGGACTCATGGTATATTATTTTATTTTTTGGAAGGGAATTGGAGAGGAAAAAAAAGAAAAGAGAGGGAGAGTTAGAAGGATGGAATAAGAGAGAGACACAGAGAGAGAGTCACACAGATATAGACACACAGATAGAGAAGGCACGAGAGAGAGACAAAATTTAAGTAAAAAGGTGTCCTGGTGGCTTCCTGATATATATATATATATATAGTTATATATATAGATATTATTTATTAAGATTTTGGCTCAATTCTACTTTCGTACACCGCCTCCATATTTTAGGGACTCATGGTATATTTATTTTTATTTTTGGAAGGGAATTGGAGAGGAAAAAAAAGAAAAGAAAGAGGGAGAGTTAGAGGGATGGAATAAGAGAGAGACACAGAGAGAGAGAGTACACAGATATAGACACACAGATAGAGAAAGGCACAGAGAGAGAGATATAATTAACTTACTCCCATTCTGAAGAGTCTCGGGTTCGAGAAATAGTGACTTTACGCATAGAAGTGAATCTTTGTGCACCTGAACCGTGAAAAGAGGAAGTTCCTCATGACCTATTCCTACTCATTGTTTTCAAAAATCTACCCTCCATCCCCCTCTTCCGGATCTGTCTCGGATGACTACGGAGACTCCACTCATGAACCCTCCTCCTACACGTCTCTTGGACTCGAATGTCTAGAGAAGAAGTCTCTTAGGCATTGCTCTTCCTCAACAAGCAAATGAAGGAGTCCTCCTCACCTTCGAGTCTCATCTCTAAAGGCTTGCAATTGGAAATCAATGTCCATGATATAATATTCTCCGGATCAACCCACCTATTTAGTCTCGGAGTCGAAAACAATGGACTTCATGCATGGAAAGGGAAATTTTGGACCTCTTGATTTAAAAGGATGTATACTTCAAGGCTTCTTCCTTCCCCTTTTCATCTGCCTTCCTGGATTGAAGCCATAATTTTGACAAATTCGATCATCTTAGAATTTGGTGACTTATTACCATTCTTTACGTCGTGTTTCGACCATAGAATCTTCAGTTATACCAAGTTTTTCACTTTTGAATCCATTAGAGTGAAATAAAATCCTATTGTATTTCAAAGAATCTACAAATAATTCAACGGAGTCCATTTCCACTTGGGATATTTGTTTTCATCCTTAATTATATTTACCGCATATATTAGTACAAATACTCTGATTGATACACCCAAATATACACTTGATCACTCATTCGACATCAATTTTTATATTATATCTATACTTTAATATTTGTTATTATTTGTGCAAAACTCAGTGCCTTGCTTTTTCATGTATTTTCTTTGTTAAATATCGAGTCACTAGGCTGAGTTGAAGAGGTTCTTTCAGGAAAATGAGAGTAATGAGCACAAAAAGGAACTTTTTCCGTTTTACTTCGCAAAGTTAACTTGGAAACGAAGTGGCCAGAGTCAGATTTATGTGTTTAAAACATTATTACCGAGCAGTATTTTGTCTAAGGACTCCATTCAAGTTCCTATGAGTGAAGTAAGACAAATAATATTTATATAAAAATCAAAACGTTTAATAATATAATTAAGTAGGTAATTAATACTTCTCGCTGCTATTCCTATGCTAGACAAGATTAGGTAGGACCTTAAGTGATAATTAGCATCAAGTATACTCATGATAAGTCAATGATAACTATTTTCATTTCATTTTTTTATTAATGGGCTATATTTTATTTGTAAATTTTAATTATAGTAGTAATAAGCATTTCTTTCTTTAGGTGACAGAAGTACAGATTATATCATAAATATATTAACGAACACCTTACCTTCACTTAGAATTGTGAAGATCATACTCGTTGTGTATTATTTTGAATATTCTTATATTTATATTACCAAAATACTTTTAACCATCATTACAAGAAGTACGAGCTGATATCGTTAGAAAATCAACAAAAGTTGTGAAGGTGTTTTTATTTCATACAAGAATATAAAACCTATAAATGTGAAATAAGTCAGATCACACTTGAATTATGAAATATGTAAATCTTTCAAAAATATTTAATAAGTTCAGAGGGCTTCATTACAAAATATAAGTCCCAAGGTAGAAGTGTATAGTATCCATTGAATAATAATGATGCTCCTTATAAATACATGAACCATGAAGCAATCTACATATTTGCAAGAGAAGGGGGTACCAAAGGAGACTAATATGGGGGTTGATCAGGAGAATAACCATTGATTTCCAAATTGTGAGCCTTTACAGATGAGTCTCCTTTTTTTTTTTTTTTTGTACACGCGTAAACAATTTTATTCATTTAAAAAAACACACAACAAATCATCACAATAATATATCAAAAAATAAAAAAACCGAAACAGATTCCACTGACCAACATTTGTTGGTAAGGAATATCAGCAGATAATCCCTCCAAAAATGTCCTTGACAATAATTGAAAATTTTCTGGAGGGGTGTTCGTGTACTTCGGAATTTGTATAAGAGAAGGGGGGTGAAGCCATAAGGGAGCCTCTTTCAAGATCCACGGTTCCAAAGGAACTAATATGGTGGGTTGATCAGGAGAATAACCATTGATTTCCAAATTGTGAGCCTTTACAGATGAGACTCAGGGTGAGGAGGACTCCTTCATTTGTTTGTTTGAGGATGAACAATGTCTGAGAGACTTCTTCTTCTAGATTGACGAGTCCGAGAAAAGTGTAAAAGGAGGTTCATGAGTGGAGTCTCCGTTATCATCCGAGACAGATCCGGAAGAGGGGATGGAGGCGAATGCTCCACTTAATGTCTATATTTACAAGAGTATAAGTCATAAGCGGTTCCCCCTTCAAGATCTAATCACAAATGACACTTATGTTAGGCTGATCAGGAGAATAATATATCTTAAACATTGATTTCTAAATCGTAAGCCTTTGTAGATGAGACTCGAAGGACAAGGAGGACTCTTTCATTTGTTTCTTGAGAAGCAATGCCTGAGAGACTTCCTCTTCTAGACGTACGAGTCCATGAGAAGTGTAGGAGGAGGGTTCATGAGTGGAGTCTCCGTAGTCATCCGCGACCCGGCGGAGGAGAGCAATGCCTGAGAGACTTCTTCTTCTAGACGTTCGAGTCCAAGAGACGTGTAGAAGGAGGGTTCATGAGTGGAGTCTCCGTAGTCATCGCGACAGATCCGAAGAGGGGGATGGAGGGAAGGTAGATATTTGAAAACAAATGAGTAGGAATAGGTGCATAAGGAATCTCCTCTTTTCACGATCCAGGTGCCCAAAGATTCCATTTCCATGCGTAAAGTCACTCTTTTTCGATCCCGAGATCTTCAGGATGGGAGTAAGTTAATTATCTCTCTCTCTCTCGGTGCCTTTCTCTATCTGTGTGTCTATCTGTGTGACTCTCTCTCTGTGTCTCTCTCTCTCTTATTCCACCTCCCTAACTCTCCCCCTTTCTTTTACTTTTTTTTCCTCCCATTCCCTTCCAAAAATAAAAAATATACCATGAGTCCCTAAGATATGGAGGCGGTGTACAAAAGTAGAATTGAGCCAAAAAGTTATATATATATATATATATATATATTATATTACTATAATATAATAATATAATAATTTATGAATAATTAAGAAGCGTTTGATAAGAGCGTTTGAAATCGATCTGACTTTTCTTTCTTTTAATGACTAATAACTGTCGTGTAGGAGTTAAAGTGACTGCAATCTATTGAGTTTGAAATAACAGAGAGGTCTGATGGAGAAAATAAACATGTATTTTATTATTCATAAATATCTATTGGTATTCTACAAGGCTGTCCGTGATAAAAAGTAATATCACATGAGGAGGTTGAAAGAATGAGAAACATGTTGCACAATAATAATGTACTACGTAAGGAGAATAGAAAGCTTTTTTAAAGAACCACGACATAACCGCATGGCATAACATGCATGTATTTTAATATAATCCACAGTGCATCAAGGATATATTCCCTTCTGGGGAGGTGAATATGTGTATGTAGGGTTAGAGGACTGACCATTATAATAACTAGATACTCAAAGTGATATTCAACCAACTTGAAGACGTCAGTAATGTATTTAAGATGGCTGCCACGTCAGATAAAGTATTATCTACTATATTGTAAAGGAATACTGAGGAATAAATCCTAGAGTAAACACTTTTGATGTCAGGCTTGGTTGATTCTTAATGTATTGATTATTCACGTTACTTGCTGGGGTTTGAGTCGTTTTGTCCATTATCTACTAATAAGTAGGGTATTTAGACCTTGACTCCAGGGATAATATTTATAATTCCTCTTCGTTCTATTGATTGTTTCATATGGTGATGTCTTCGACATGGATCTTCCTCCTCTTGTTCAGTCTATGGTGCTTTCCACAAATAATAAGGTCGGTGGGCCTATTTTCGGCGTACATTCTTTCTAAGCAAAAGTGTTTTGACCAGATTCTTTTCCTACCTCACTCTCTCCTTCCTTTAGGATGATATTAACAGTTTAAATGATTTTTTAATGTATAAAACATGTCAATATTAACACATATATTACTTTTGAGTACCGAACTACATAATAGCTTGACCAGACAAGAACAAAACATCTACTTAAAGAGCTATTTTATGACGTTTAACGATCTAAAATGGCTATCCACTTTAGGGAAACAGTTTACTTACTCCTCTTTGGATTAGAAAAAGGAAATTCTGCAAAAAAATATATCCTGGTATAACATCCTCTATATTATGTTGCATAGAATTGAGCTTCAAATGTGTAACTACTAATAACTTTTGTCACTATATGTGTGTCATTTTTATTCCTTAAGACTTGGTGTTTGACTGCTCAAGAGTAACAAGTTATACTTCTTTCCATTCTTTAAAAAATTGTCATTAAATATATATTAGATTGCTGCTAGCGATATTTTTCTTCCTTTCTTATACTAAGTCCATTGATCATCCAGTTATATATAGGTTCGCGGCTCATACAAGTTAAATGCTATTAATTTA
>CP045898.1:8565118-8593818 GCA_013387185.1 Caligus rogercresseyi | reverse complement strand
AGAGGGAAGGAAGGTAGTACACCCACAAGCATCATCTTGCCGGTCAACTTGATTTATTCCTTCCTTCTTATAGATACCAGTGCCTTAGAGTAGTAGAGTCTGGACGAAAGACTGATGAGTCATAACATAAGCTGACAAAAACCCAGAACAAACAAATTTCATATCATAAATTAATAGGTTTTTTGATTTAATAGCAAATATAATGTATTTGTATAAACTAAACGGATATATTTTATGTAAAAGATGGTCATTGACTTGAATTTGCTATGATTGCATTATTTTTATGTTTTTGCCACTATTTTTAGCAGAAGTAGGATTTATATGTTGAATAACAATATTATGCATTTCTAATTTTATTCGTAATGTGGGAAGCCCTTCGTTGATCACGAACCTTTTGTTTTTATATTTTATATCTCTAGGATCAGTCGACACATAGTTTTTTCTTAATACTTTACCCAGAATAAGAGCAACAAATGATCGTTCTGGAGTCCAATCAGTTTCAAGAGTAGAATGAAATATTGGCAGTACCTCATTCTACTCCTGAATTGTGCGATGTACGATAGGATTGCCTTTAGCATAAGTTTTCTCCGATGGCAGTAGGTGGGATGCTTCCAAGGTGTTTTTTACTCCGGAAGATAATTTGTTGCTCTGATTTTGGGTAAAGTTTTAAGAGAAACCTATTTGATGACTGATCCGAGAGATATAAAATATAAAACAAAAAAGTTTTTGTCAGCTTATGTTATGACTCATCAGTCTTTCGTTCAGACTCTACTACTCTAAGACACTCATAGATACATATTAAACAATAATAATACTAATAGGGTGAGCAGAGAGAGGCTCCTACTCAGGCCGCCACAAACCCATTAGTACAAGGGCAATTATTCAAATTAATGCAAGGCAAAGACCTTGTCCATCATGATCTATATTAGAGAGAGACTTGACAACAAAATATTATATAGGACTCACACATTCATGGTTGCATGCAGAATATAATGAATGTTTTGTGTGAGAGTTTTGAGAGCAATTGCTTTGGATAAATGTATTACTCAATATTAGGCTGAGTTAAAATGATGAGGCACAAAATGTTATTCTTTATGTTGTTGGAGAATATAGAATTACATGTTTAAATGTTATGCAACTCCAAGAACCACGAATATATGCCCTAAAAAGTCTAAAAGACGTCATCAAAACTATTGAAATGTTTCGAAATTATCTTTTTAAATTGTGTTATATGTTATCATTTCTTAATTAGTTTGTGGAAATAAATACGACATTCATTCTTAAAAATATAACGGTTTGATACATAATTCAATTTCTTTAAAACAATAATAATCATTGATACGCAAAGCATTGTAACAATCATATAAACTCTTTTTGGCATTTTAAAATCTGCTAATACAAAATAAAGAACTATAAAGCCTTACTAATTACAAATTTATCCAAATCACATGTTTTGCCATATAATTTGTATCAGGATTTAGATGTGAGCTTTATGAGTATTTTACAATGAATCACTTGAACGCTAAAACATAAAATCAATTACATTGAAGTATTTGCTAGAAGAAACTATTAGTTAACACTAAAATAAAACAACAGCCAAAACATTCCCTTGAAAAAGAGTCCTACTTTCAATGCTCATTTTCTAACATAAGTTTCATATATAATTAATAGTATTTATTATATACTAATCCTATGGGCTATGAATTAATCTAAAATATTCACATTTTTTTGTATTTTAAAAGCACTTAATGATTAGAAATGCTGCATTCTATTTTGATTCATTTCTTAAGCCCTTATATATGTATGAATACCCATAGAATCATTCATGGAGCAATAATGATTGATGGAAGCCCATATTTTTGTTTTTTTTTTAACAGAAATGTATGTGAAAAAAAATATTTCAACATACTTACTTCTTGTCCATATGTGAAAGAAAGATATCATTGCATACCATTTCTCAGCATTATAAAACTACACCTGACGTAAAGGATATATAGAGTAAAGATTCTTGTTTTTTTAGAAAAGTGAAACTTTTCGCAAAAAAGAATTAAATATTTACTAAAACCCCCAATATTTATGCATGATCATAATATTTATTATTTATATCTTTGTTTAAGTATCAGAATAATAACGGCCAAAATAAAAGGCATTTGAACCAATCTCACTTCTTAAATAAAAGTAGAGCTTGTCAAGAATATAACAACCTTATTCAGAAATTAAAGTATAAGTATTACTATAAATTATGTTAATAAAATCCACTCGTTCATAAATTATTATTTCCACACCTAAAGATCATTTAATCAATGAACAAAATTGAATTTATAATGCATATCCATATATGCTGTTCTATCATTCCAAATTGGCAAAATCCATTTACAACTACATAAAAGCTTTTTGTAAGTATCTGAATTAGATTCGAATAACTTTGGTTTTGTTCTTGATCAAATGTAATTAATTAATCAATTATGAAACAACATATTATTAATATTCGATTTAATGCTAAATCCCTTTCATTTATATCAATGAATATCTTTCGTTTTGAAGAAACTTCTTAAAAGAAATATTACAACTTCATTGAAGTTAAGTTGTGTATCCTTTTACAACATGCATTTGAGGATTGCTTTTTTAGGTTCCTCTGGATTAAGGGCGTCTAAATTTTGGCTGTATCTTTGTTTTTATCTATTTGTCATGTTCTTCTTTTTGCCCTCTCCTTTCCTCTGTCTTCCTCTCATTCATTTGATTTATTGTGAGAGCTTTTTTCAGAATCCAGGATTAGAAGGAAGGATACACTAAATCCAATATATTTTGTCTGTGTGTGTGTGTTTGTGTATTTATACCAACCACACAAATAATGTACATATTCAAATAAAATATACTCAAGTAAAAAAACTGGAATGGGAAAATAAAAAAATGCTAACACTAAACTATTTTTAATTGAATACTACGTATATATATAATATACATATATATTTATTTATATTTTTCATATATATTATATATTTATATATGTGGATATTGAGTAAAAGTAAGCTAAACTTTATCCTAAGCTTTTGATGCCTTAAAAGAACAATATAAAAAGGTTATAAACCCATATATTGACTCCTAAATTGCCTTTTATTGATATTTTGTCTAAAGGCGATTTAGGATTATATGAAATTGGAATAAAGTTTTCAAAGTCTAAAGAATAATTTAGCTTTAGAGGATACCTTTTTTATATATCAAATAAGATACATATTACACATAAATATATTTAAACAATTGTTTTGCAACAATTGAGATATTTTAAACTAAAAAATATCAGAGTTCACACTTGTTGAAAATCCCATAGTAATGGTGTGATTGTTCAAGGGTAGGATTGATCAAGTACAAACATCCCGGTATCCAAAGAGGAATCGATAATGGTTGAATCCTAATCCTTTTTGCCGTTAATATATACAACAATAAATAATAAAAATTATTTGTAGAATACCACACTCAAGGTGTAGCTAGACATCTACCTTTATAAGTAGAAGATTTCTTTATATTATTTTTTTCGATCACAGCTATTTTTATTAATAATGTTTTATAATATGATACAATTTTATAGATAATTTGTAAATTGTGATATCCATGTCAAGACTTTTAAACTCAATGCACAACCATTAATGCAATTTCATGGCACTCCGGATGGTATATCATCGTTTCATCCTCTTAATATACTTCTTTAAGTTTCGCATTATTCCTTGGCATGTTATAGATAAATAATTAGTACAAGACATAGTTTTCACTAAGAGGAATCACGATATTTCATTTTATTTCATTGTCATGAAAAAAAAAACAATATTATGAAGCAGTCATGAACATTTTCTTTTTTTAACGTGTCATAAAGAATACTTTCATTTTTATATGAAAAATGAGTTCAGACTCAATTAACTAAGCCAGACACGGACAAATAAAGTCCCGTAGGCCGTATACGACCCGTTAGACAGTTTAATCCGGCCCACCGAGCTTGTCAGTAAATAATATAATAATGCTTCACAAATCGTTCATAACATCTTGTCCATACAATACCGCGTTTCACCAATAAATGACGCGCTGACATTTAGCCCGCTATTCAAAAGTTTACCCCATCCCTGAACTAAATAAACTTTATAATTTTTGAAGACTTCTTTATAAAGTTTTTTGTATGTACGCATCAGATTAACCTAATTTTATGTTGGACTTGGCATATCCTGTTGGAAAGACAGCTTTGCTCTCAGTACAATTACAATTGTGGTTCCATAAAGATATATTTCTATTTGGGCATTAATATGCTTTTTTGAACAAAGTTGGATCCACATCAGCGTTTATATTGAAGAATCAAAAGATTTTTATGGAGCAAAAATTAATTTCCGCAAGAAAATTTATTGTTTTGGAATACATTTTATTCTTATATACATGAAAGAGAAAAAATATTTGAGAAATATGTTATAACAAATGAATGAGTCCTATACTTATCTACTTATATTTGAAATAAGTTATAATAATGGGATAATAACTGGTCATTTTTAAGCTAGAAAAATAAAGAACTCAGTTGGGTTGATAAGGTATTGAGGTGTGTGATTACATTCATAGAATGTAATTTTTTATGTCTGTAAAATAGCTATATTGCAAATATTATATTATCTTAGAATATTAGACCCCCTGAATATTTTCTACTTGAGTAGAGTGTTAAAATGCAGAGAATAATAGCACCTGCTTCTTATCTAGACATAACTTTTAAAATACTTGCAGACGGGCATAACACATTTTCCAAATATTATATTTCTGATAAAAAAAGATATTGCATTGCAATCCATTTTGTCTGTTTACACTTAAAGCAAGATAAATAAAATGAATTTTTTAAATCTCATTTTGTTTTTCTTTAAATAACTATTTCTTTAGATTAAATTACATCTGTTTGAATATAAAAATGTATTGAAACATTTATTCCATTGAGTGTATGTATCGTTCAATGCAGTGGATTATAAATATTTCCTTCATAAAGAGGTTAATATATTGCCCCAAATAGCTATTTGATTCTTATATATATATATATATATATATATATATATATATATATATATAATATATAAATATATATATATATATATATATACATGGAAATGGGCTGGAGACCTAATTAAATTTTATCCAAACAGTTCTAAATTCTATTGGAACGACACCAGAAGGATTTTAAGAATGCAAGGGCGTTTTGCATTGAATACAATGTATTTTTATCAATTGTTGTTTAATATATATATATATATATGGTTTTTATCTGGACAGTAATTTTGAACAATAATGTTCATTGATGTTTTATTACGTAACTGTCCAGATTAGATTTTATTTCTTATAATATCTGAATGTTTTTAGTGTATTTTTTTACATTGTATTCTTCTTTGCAGTAACAGAATAAAATTATTTTAACCATTAAATAAACTATAATAATTTTTTTTCCCGAAATAGTATATTGATGCTAGTCTAAAAAAATATAAAACCAAAAAGTTCAATATACTATAACAAAAAAATCATACTTCGCTCATGGAAAAGCATAATGATAATTTATTTATATAATATAATCATTACATATAATTCCAATAAATGAAAAGTTCATTTGTTTTAATTTTCTTAGGGTTTGCATATATCCCGGATATTTCCCATGAAATGAATACATTAAAAACAAATATTGTTATAAACAATAATGTTAAAAAAACACACACAAAAGAATTAGATAAACTTTTTTCATCGACAATTTATGAAACATGAGTTTAGTTATTTAAAAAATAAAATAAATTTTTATTTGCCAATTATATCTAAGCATTACATGAAAACAAAAAAAAGGATTTAAAAAATACATCACAAGTTTTAAGCAAATGTATGAAAGGGTTCGTTCTTTTATATATAAGGTTATTCTTCAGGGAAGTAAATGTGAACCAAATGTTCATTTGTGTATTTTTGCATATGCCCTGAATAGTTTTACTTTGTTTTCCTGTATAAATTTATTGTATATTTTATTTTTACCCAGTATAATTTTTTTGGCATATTACCGAATTAAATGTTTTGAATCGGAAAAAATAAGAAATAAACTTTTTATTAAAAATTTAACACTATTTGACTATCAAAATATTCAAAGAACTTATTTGTTCTTTCCGGCGAATAGAACTAGTGCTTAGCCACGTCAACTCAAATTATATTTTAAATGGCGGATTTACAGTTTAACAGTTTTTTAGGATTGTTCTGGTATAAATATGGGAATGTCCTATTAAATAAGTCATAACCCTACTTTTTGTGCCGTTATGGGATAATAAAGATTAACATTGATTCATAAAAAGTTAATTGTATGAGGGGTAGTTGCCACACATAGAGGCTTGTTCAAGCATAATCCATGCAAACTATAATTACCTTGCAGAGCAAACAAGATTCCAAATGTTTACATAGCAAATGCGGTTATTGCAAGAGCAAAGGTATAAGCATGAAAGTGTGTTGTTAGGAACACAAACGAAAAAAGCAAATGAAGTAGTAAGCAAAATAAAGGAATTACTTGTTGAAAAAACTTTCCCCCAGATATGACGAACACTGCGCAATTGTTAATAAAGGTATTTTTTGGCGTCATATATTAAATGCCATGATTTAAGTTTTAAGTTTGCCAATATAATACTACTTTTTTATTAACAAAAGAATGTATTATTGTCATTTAAAAAGTTGAAACGTCGCAAATGAATTTATTATTTTAAAAATCGGACCCTTTTTTTGTATGTAAGCTGATTTTATAACATATATTTTTTATCCAATTCCACCATCCAATCTTTTGATACTTCATTTGATCGATGGCTTAAATGTTTTTTTTTTCTTATGAGCAAGTAATATTTTCATATTTATATATAAAAATTGTTAATTTCTTGATTGAAACATTTTGAGCTTTTGAGAGAGTGTAAATATGGCTTAAGATGACACGGAAAATATAAATCATTTTGTAGAAGTAGGTGGCGCTTTATTGTATGTTTGCCTTCCAAAAGATTAATCGTTATATGTTCATTGAATGCTAAAACACCACTGCAGAGAGCTTTACGCCGGTCGTACAGTTTAATTGTATTCTTATAGGCCTCTATGCAAGCAATTGCACTCATATAATGATAGTAACTTTTCTCATTATTACCTCCGCCGAAGGAGGTATTGTTTTCACTGGCGTTTGTTGGTTTGTTGGTTTGTCAGCAGGATAACTCAAAAAGTACTGAACGGATTTGGATGAAATTTTGTGGAGTTGTTGGAAGTGCGAAAAGGAAGAAGTGATTAAATTTTGGCATCTCTGAGTGCAGAATTAAGGCGCCAATGAGCTAAATACTACTAAATTTGCCAAGTTAGCCTACTCTGCCAATAGATGTCGTTTTGCTGTGAAATTGGGTGCCGGGAGCGTGTTCCTCTCGGAATTTCCGTCTAGGGAACCCTCCCCCGTCTCTCTACGCCTCCCCAGTCGTGAAAAATCCGCCTCGGAAGGCTCATGACGGCGGAGGTTTGCACTCTCTGAGTGTATATATGCCTCTAGTTACTATTATTATTCCCTTATGTTGTTGCTTTTTATGTACGAACAAGGTAAAAAAATACCCTACTACTTAACGTGCAACTTCATACTATTAAATACTTATAAAGTAATTAGATTATGTTTTACCCCAAGCGATTAAAGAGCCCTAAGCAGTTATTACGACGAACTTCAAAAGTACTTATATTCTTCCTTTCACTTGTCGCATAAATTCATTAAGGAATGAAGGGTAAATAAATTGTACAATTTATTTTTGTTAAAATAATTTATTTTTCATTTAAAAGGCTTGGGTTTAAAATTGGTGGTCGGATTTCTTAACCCTTTATGAATTGACGCACATGTATTAAGATATTCCTAGCATAAGACTCTTATGTTGTAAATGGGATTCTAAATGATTAAATGTATGTATAATATGTTTTAAAGTGTTTTTTTGGCACTTTGGTTCACTTAATTACCCATGACTGGAGTCAAAAAAATATATATGTGTCCCAGACGGCTCACCTGTTATATCATATTACCTTTGTGATATATATATATTCGTCATTGATATTAGCTATGACAGGCCTTGAATCAATTCAACAATATTATCCCAACTAATAGTTGACTGTATAAAAAGGTACAGATATCCACATTTAATTTTTTTGATATGATACAAAAAATATATATATTTATAAATCTGTGAATATTTTTGTATCATGAATTATAGAAATGATAATAATTAAGAAAAACATACAGATAAACGTGCAATAACATAGTCTTTTTATATGACACCTCTGTACTGTATTTGAAAGAAGTTCAGGCAGTAAAACTAATTTTATTATATCATGGAGATATCTAAAAATACACTTTACATATACCATCAACCAAGCAATCATTTTTTTCTTATAACATCCATCTATTTTAAGGAAACAAGTCACATATTATTTTGGCCCTGATTTATAAAAGGAGAATTACTATACTTTAAAGGATCATGAAAGCTCTGGAGATAAATTGAATTGAATTAGCTTAATTAATATACGTAGAGTAAGTCATTAATAATGCTAGTAGCATCACAGTTACTTTACTACATTGTTAATGAGTAGGATTTTCAATAAACAATGGTTTTTCTCTAATGATATTTTGAATGAAAAGTCTCCTCTGTGATTCTTTAAAGAAATCAATTGCATTTCTTCATACGTCTTTGTTATTTAATAACTAGGTTGAAGAATTAATTATTTTTTCTGCATATGCCCCATGTCTTTGTTATTTTTTAATGAGTTTGAATTTAAATAATTGGAACACAAGAAGAATGTGTTTGTATACAAATACAAGTTTTAATATATGCATAATTAAAATTGTCAGTCAGAATATTAAACTATGTATTAGAATCTATAAGATACTTTATAAAAGCAAAAAAAACAATTACTTTATATGGGTCCACTACTATCAAAAAAATTAAGCCCTTGGGAGAAACGCATGCACATGTAATCATTTACTTAAGAAAGCCACGAGTTTCTTTGAAGGCCTTAGTCAGGAAATATAATATTTTATATTATTGTTATTGGCAGATGCATTTCAACTTGGCAATAAAAAACTATATGAAATATTTTTTTGTTAAATGTCTATAGTAAAATATCATATAAGTTTTTATATTTCTTGAAATTTGAATACTTTAAATTTGTAATTTAAATACTCAAATCTTAAAATAAACAAGGTTAAAAGTTAAATGTGATGTTGATCTATATATTTTAAGGTATTTCTATCTATTTTTATAAGTAAGTTGTTTCTATGTATGTATATAACTTTTGTGAAATAAACTTTTAAATGAAGACATTTTTTCATTAAAAATGTTATATTCGAATAAATAAAAAACCACAATCGAATAAAGAGAATAAATAACACCCCTTTACACGCCAACGTTCCCTTTTTCGGAACATACTTTTCAAGTGTTCTGTATCGCGTCATATTACATAAAAACAAAATGGAATAAATTGGTATTATTAATTAAAGCTTTAATTTTTTTTTATTCATATACAAATGAAAAACGTATTTTTAATACTTGTTTGAGGGCTTTAAAAGTTTATCAAGTTTTTTAACTTATCTTTAAATAATAAGAAAAATAGTGGTAAAAATGGTATTTTAATAATTTCATAACTATTTTTATCATCAAATATACTAAAAATTTACATTGAACATTTTTTAAAGTACTATTAAAAATTTTGTAAACTTAAATCGACATTTAAAATCATGTTCCCAAAAGGGGACCGTTGGCGCCGATTGGTACTAATTTTCATTTTATACGCTTTTGCGTAAAAATTACAGATAATTATCAACTATAAAACACAATATGTGTTATAATTATCTATTTAATGGAGGACAGAGGCTTATAGTAAGTTTTTTAATATTTATTATTTATTTCAATTAATTTTATTAATAAAATTATTAAGGAAGTCAATCAAAATATTCCCATTAAAAGTATCAGAACATCAAAAGTAAGGAAAGTGAGGTTGTGGTTCTATCTCCAACGAATAGTGAGCGGGATATACTTAGTGACGAAGAAAATGACGACGAATATCTACATCAAGACTCCATTCTTGATGAAGTAACAAGAGACATTGGCAATTGTGTTGCAACTTCCGATTAGATAAATCCAAAGATCTGAAATCTTACCCTTATACAAAATGCTTAAAGAAAAATGTTTCCAATATGGTTTGTTTCACGAAAAATTAGCGTGAATAATCCATGGTCCCATATCGTGGATTACTAGGTGCAAAACAGGGAACAAGTCAGTAAAATTAGGCTATAAGATTTGGATGATGTGTAGCTCCGATGGATATCCATAGAAGTTAGATATAAAATCGAGGAAATACGAAGCCAGGAAGACAATTTAAGTGTATGTATAATTCTGAAATGGGTTGGGTAAATATTTGCGACCATCTATTATCATCCTATAGGCGCTACAAAAACGGTGGTGGAATCTTTTTATTCTTGCACTTAACTTGTCGGTTGTGAGAGTATTTAAGTGTTATTCGTTGGTCAAACAAAACGATAAAATGAGCCATATACAATTTAGGAGGGATATTGCAAGGAATCTGATAAAATGTCAAAATGATCTTGTGCCTCTTCTCAGCCGGCCAGAGATATAAGGATTGATTGAATAAATTATGCTTTGTAATCATCTACTCAAATAAAAATACAATAATTCCATTTACAAAGTGTATTTAAAGAATACATAAGACATGTAGTCCTTTTTATTACAATTAAAAGTTCCATTGTCGATGAAAAATGTTGAAAAGGATATATATATATATAGAAAGAAATGGAAAATAAATGGACAAAATTGTAGTCTGAGAGCACCAACGTTCCCATTTTAGTAACATACCATAAACATAACTTAGAATTCAGTCAGCTAGTTTTCGTTTGTGGTAAATTCAAATAAGGTGAAAAGATGATTTTGTTTAAAATTTGAAAAAAATGGGATACAATTCACGGATCCGCTTGTAAAGGGCTAAACAAAAGTATATCATTACCTCGAAGCTACACATAAGCCATGATTGTCAGGTGTAAAAAATTCCTACTAATAAGTGATTCATGCAGTTTAATGACCATGATCATTGATGAATTATTCAAGGAACATTATTATATTTTAGGATATTTTTTTTTGATAATTTTATATATATATAGAGACATCATTGAGTTAAATAGAAACTTTTACCTTTAAAAGAAAAAAATATATATATATATATATATATATATATATAATATATATATATATATATTTCAAAAGGTTGTCTGCTAACAAAGAAAGCAATACAAAAAGGAATTTTACTTTGTGCGAATATTTTTGTAAGGCCATAAATTTATGCAAGAGAGGACTGTCACAAGTAACTAGGAAATATATATTTGCAGTTTATACAAGTTCATTTTTTCCATCATGAGATGCAATGTTTTTTGCCGTCTGTTTTTTATTATTACGAAATGCTCACAATGTAAATAAACTAGAGACAGAAAAGTGATATAAATATATTTATTTTAAAAGCCTTTTGTGGGTAGACAGCTTAAATCCCTTCTAGAAGAGTTTTGACTTTAATAACAGCAAATACACTAGACAGAATTAATAAATTTAAAGGAAACTCTTAATTAATTAAACATATAACTATGCATAAATTTTTATAAAAATAGAAAATAACTTTGGGCCTATTTGGTTTGATAAAATTGCATCATATATGTGTATAAAAATAGACCTAATTGCATTCTAATCAAACCATCGAACTTGGCTTATTTTCCCTGATGTACATAGATTAATATTGACCCATCCGTCTTGGGAGGATCCAAACCTTCACCCTCAACATTGAGAGTAGAAAATGTATGCTTTGAGCTTTATTAATCCATTTTATGAATTTTAATTACTTTATAATATCTGGAATACGCTCCTAGATGTCAACTACGCGCTGAGTGGCATAAAATGGGCCCTTTTAAAACACCAAAAAATAATATACATTGGAGTAAAATGGAAATCTAACTAAAATGACTGAAAGCAAATTTCCTTTCCATGCAAAGTGTTATAAATTATTTAATTGTTTTAAGCTCGTCATATAAATATATACTGCCAAATATATCAAGATGGATATTCTAATTTTGGGCCTCCCATTGTAGGGAGTCTAAAGAAATATTTTTATCTATCCTATTAAATATATATGTTTATATATATATATATACTATTTGAAGAAACATGATGAAAAGGACCAAATCAAAGTGAATTCACTCATGCAGGAACGAATGTGGGAAAAGTACGAAGCTTTTGAGTCAATGCAGGATAAATCCTGCCTTTCATATTCAACTTTAAACTATGCATCGTCCACCTAACAAAATAATAATAAAAAGATTATACCACCGTCTTCATAGAAAGATGATGTACTCAAGTAAAAATACATGTATTTCTTTATCACTCTTCACGCTCCATAGAGAGAGAGAGAGAAAAATCATTTATATTTCTTAAGTATATAAAAAAAATATATATATATATATATATATATGTGTGTGTTTGTATGTATAGATATATAGGCCAAATTTAAAGAAGCGAGAAAAAGGACATAAAAAGACCCGGAATGCATATCTGTCTTCCGTTGCATGAGGATAAATGCAATACGAAGAGTTTTTCATTGGCTGAGGATAGAGTTGTATGACTATTTCATCCTGATAAATCTTTGTCAATCAGCCTTGTACGTCATTTAACATCTTTTTCATCTCATTTTGTGGAATTATGCTGAAGTATTAATAATATAAATAAATATATATATATAAAAGTACACAATGATTATAAACATGTTAAACGCTTCTTCATTAGCACATATATATATATATATATATATATATATATATATATATATATTATAATTTCATATTATAGAAATAATTTTTTAAAGACTTGTTATAAAATTTTATATTTAACATTATCAATTCAAAATTATATTCCTGAACATTAATTCTCGAAAGATATTTTTAACAAACCCCAGCGTTAAAAACAATATATCAACATTTGCCTCTGAATGACTAAATATATAAACACAAAATCCATTATTGTTTACAAGTAAATTTGGTGACTAAAGAGAACTTTGATTTCAATGTTGCTTTACCTTACACCACACAGATGTCTCATCTTAAACGATTGTCAAACGACACATACATAAAAGGCATGCAAACAACGAATGAACCATAGACTTTAAAAGTTAAGATAATATATTTTATGGTAATGAAATATATATAAATGCGTGACTTGAATGAATATGAAAGTAAATCCCTAAGGCTTCACTTAAGTAATTAATCTTTTTATGAGCAAAATGAGGACTAAAGAGGAATGGGTTGATAGTTTATCTTGCTTACCAAAATGCAAAATTGTCTTGTCTTATATGAATAGAATGAATGATGTGTATTTGTTTTGCATATAATTATTCTATAAACTTACACTCAATCCATGAGTTGTCGACATAAAGCTAGAATTGCCTATGAACATTCTCATTAATTATACAATATATATAATATATAAAAGAAATAAGAAAGAAATATCTAATATATAACGACAAAGTTATGCTTTAGAAGTCCCAAATTTAATTTTATCAATTTTAATATATGCATACTCAATAAAAGTAACAACCATTGACGTTCTTATTTATTTTTTATATAGTATATTTCATTTTAAAGAGTATCTGTAACTGGCTGTATACATTTAAACGTGTGGGATATCTAAAAAGCTGTCTACAACATAAAAAGTCGAAATCCATTTATTTTTAGCATAACAACAATGTCTGGAAACTGTCATCATACATTTCAATAATTGAATTACTCTTTCATTTGAAGGAATACAGAAACCAACATATTAATTAGCACCTTATAAGCATTATTGCAATTAAACTGCCATATATTTAATTTGTTGGGAGATTCAAATGTTTTTAAAGAAATTTAGTAATTTCATCCACTACTAATTTTTTTATGACTTAAAACAGTTTTTTTAAGGTCTTTATTATAACTGTACTATAAAATATACAATAATAAATAAAAGATAGGTAAAATTAAAAAAATTAAAACAGTTTATTTGTAGAGTAGTTTCTTTATTTCATAGAGACAAATGGATAATGTTGGATTGCATCAAATAAAGTTTGAAAAATTATAAAATATGCGAAAATTGGAAGGGAGTGCGATAGCTGTGTGCGTTAAGGCGTGTTCAACTCTCAATGTTGGGGGCGGCGGTTCGAATACTCCCGAGAGGGGATGGTTATTTTTGGTCTACCTCATTGATAAGATCCTAGGTTCGATAGACTAATTTTAATGCTATAATGGCTATTTATATTCAGTCGGATGCAATTCTGTCGAACCATAAAGGTAATTTTTAATTGATGGAATAACTAATATCTAACAAAATATAAAGACAACAGGTACCATGATTCATAAAATGATTTGAATTTGAATCATTATTCGATCCAGGATACATGACAAATTACTTCATATACTTATGGCATTAATGACTTAGTGTAAAATTAAGAAATTTAACGAATAAGTTTATAAATATATATATATATTTAAGCTTAATATTAACTTCGTTATAACATTATATCGTTACTAAATCTGTCCTTGTTTGATGAATTGTACTGTAAACTCAGTAAAATTTTATTTATTTAGTTATTTTTTCCAATTATAATTATTTTTTTCTGTTTGTATTATTTACATGCTTTTGGCTTCCGATATAATTATTCATTCATAGAAAAGTTCATTGCACATTGAGAACAATTAAATCCTCTTTAGAATGCCAAAATAATTGAGACTTAATGGCTAGGATTAGCCCTTTAATTCATATGTCTAATTGGAGAGACAAATGAAATGTGTTTAATATCCAATTTTGAATTAATGACTCAAGATAAGCGATTTCATTTAAGTACGACAAATAGAACCATACATACTTCTTCTGTCTTCTTTAATAGGAGGATTACTGAGTAAGATATAGACTATGTTGTTTCTAAAACATGCAATTATTGCAATTAATCATAAGAATGTTAATATTATATTTATTTTTTGCCTATATGGTTCGATAGAATTGCATCCGATTGGATATAAATAAGCATTATAGCATTATAATTAGTCTATCAAACCTAGGATCTTATCAATGAGGTAGACCAAAAATGACCATCCCCTCTCGGTATTCGAACCTGCGCCCCCACATTGAGAGTTGAACACGCCTTAACACGCACGGCTATCGAGCTCCCTTTTTTTATTTCAAAGAGCAACGTCACATATATTTTTTTCGGAGTAACAAGGGACTGAGAATGAAGTTTTCCAAGTAGACAATTGTAGAGCAAAAAAAAACCGGAATAACCTTATGCATAAAGGAACATCTTGTAAAAACATAAATGAGAAAAGTTTTTCAGCCGCCCATCTGTACAACTTAGATATGTATATAAATGCAATCGAAAATAAAAATTAGCTCATTACCTTTGAAATGTGATATTTAATACACGAACTTTTTAAGGGTTTCCATGTTCAGAAAAACTTTATAGCAATATTTATCATTTTGCCCTTAAGACGTCACTATAAAAGAGATGGTTGTTAATAGTAAAAATAATCAAAGAAACACATTTTACATGGAGGCTGTACAAAATACAAGAAAAAACTGTTTTAACATTGGGAGAAAGGGTCGTTCAAATAAGTAAAATAACTGTTTTTAATGCCTCGAGCTCCCAATGCAATTTGAAATATTGCGATAAGTAATATAATGTTGATTGTTATTACCAACAGAGCAAATAATATTAATAGACAATTCTCTGTTCAGTGTTCATTCTATTTTTATTCGTTATTCCATATACCATTCCAAGGTGCCCATTAGACAATGCTTTATCCAGGCTTTGAGATCAGAGTTGTCACTAAAAACGTGCAATACCATCATTTTCATAACAACTCACATGAACAAACAAATTCCAGTTGCTTGTATAATATTTTGTTTTTCATTACCAATAGGCTGTATCTCATCCTATATAAGTTATGGTAAAAAATACGTTGGATATACCTTTTTGCTAAATCATATTTAAATTCACGAATAATTAATTTATATTTTAAAATACTTATCAAGTTCTTCTATTCGCGTGTTAATATGATTATAACTTTATATGCGTATTTCTATTGGATTGCAATTGTTTCCAACAATCTAGCGAATGGTGAGTTTCCCGGCTTCCTGGTTTGCGGTCTGCTTCGGGGCAATGATCTATTTTGGCCAAGTCCTATATCTTTTTTTTCTCCTCATGCCTCATGTCCCTTAACATCATGATATATATATATATATATATATATCGCCGAAAGACACATATAAAGCTTTATAATCCATATTGTGGATGAAATTCCAAAGGTCTCAACCAATATAAACCACGTAAACCCCGATAAGTTACCGTATCAGAATCGGATTTCTGATCCAAGAAGAGCAACTCATATAAAGCCGATAAACATTTTTTTATTTATATGAAAAGAATGATTTATTTTGTTGAAGCTAAAATACAGAAGTCATAAAAATGCTTATCTTTGTCAACTCCTAAGAAATAATTGCCTCATAACGAACTACAATGATTAAGTGAATAATACTAAATCATACTAAAATGAATTTTTAAACGTTTCAGATGCTTTAAAATCCATGTTGTTGAACGCTCGACAACATATTATGAAGGGTAAACAAGTTGTGTGTTAACAGCATATATAAACTATTTAGGTCATAATTTGTCTAATAAATAATTAAAATTAGTCATTTAGAGAACAATTTTCTAGCCAATATGATTCCAAATCTATCAACTAATCACCATTTCAAAGGTTTTTTTATCAACAATATCTTTATCAAAACCATGTACAAATAGGATTTTTTTTAAATACTACACTTTATTGTGTAAAAAAGGAGCATTGCGTTTTGGAATACTTTACTGAAATCAAATGAAGAATTTAGCATAACAATGATGGGTCTTAAGTCCTTCTTACCTCTTTACAAAGCGGTTATAAATAAGTAAAACAGGGCATGCACTTAATGCTTCCATATGAACTTGAAGTAGGTAAATATGCTAAACATAGGAATTTGGAGCTTTATTTTCGACAATCATTATAATATGACCGTTTTTTGGTGTTTTTTTTTGTTAACATGTTTATTTATTGGCCATAAATCCATACATTGTAAAAAATAACAATACACTAGAAAGTAACACAATCGGAAGACAGTTACGTTAAAATAAATGCATAATTGACCATTACAACTCCAAATACTTTCTAAAGATAAAACCACGATTTAAAATTACTTATTAAAAACTTTTTTCTACAATTACTAACAATCATAAGAAAAATTGTCAAGCTTATTATTTTGATAAGAAGACATATATTCAATGGGACCAAAGACGTAATTGTTAAACATAATATTGCTCATTTATTGCCGCTCAGATGACAGTTATAGGATATTAAAGTTGAAGAATCTTAGTGTTTCATTTTTTATGTTAATGTTTAATATGATTTGTATACCTATGAAAAAAGTTACTCTTAAGGGCTCTCAATAGAGATTCCCATTTTGCGCTCAATTTAAACTACGTTACATGATTGAAACTGACAGCTTTTCAAGGTGATGTTTGTGTGGGTGGATGCTATGAAAATAGATAATGAATATGTCTAAGACATTTATGGTGACATAATGCAGGATAATTGAGTATTTCCTCACTTTTTCCGTATATCAACCGTCAAAAGCATGTATGGATAAACAACATACACAGAGATCTTACAGCTATTAAGTATGAAGGGTGGTTAAAAGTTTTGTTATCCATAACCAAAGTAACTGGCTATAAAAAATAAATACTCCAATAAACATCGGACACTAAAAGGGTCAAATGATCTTGAAACATATTTGCCCTCTTTTATATTAAGCAATTCAATAACGAATGTTTCGGTTATCCAATCATGTGACCAATTTGCTCAAATATTCATTTTTGTTCTTGAGAAGACATCGTGGTAGCTCAAATCTCCAAGTGTATTTTACCTACATATCTTAACTTATATCTTAAGAATTAATCATATTAAATCAAATAAAATGAATTTAGGACATGAGGATCCAAATTTGGCTATGAAACCAGTTTGTTATGTGGTTATTTTTCTTTACGGAATCAGTGTTTGGCCAATTGAAGCTACTATTGTTTGATATATTAATTAAACTGATAAATATTCGGAGCAATATCTAGGATTTTTATCTTCTTTTGAATAATATTTAGAGACTTAACGACAATGATCACTTCTTTTTAGTGTCTGAACTTCCTTTTTCCAATATTTTGCTCGACATGTCCTCTTTTTCTTAAACGAAAACTGCTATGTCCACTTTTAACGTCTTTCAAAACTCTTGATTCCAATAACTACAAAATGCAGAGTCATGTTTATCATTATTTTATAGTCCACTTGATTTCATGAAGCCAAGTCAACAGCCAGGATCCAATTTATATAATATCAAATATCATAAAAATATTATTTTTATACTACGAAAATATTTATTTTTATAGTTTAACCATAATATCCCTCTGTTTTTATTAATATCTATAATTATATTGTGCCTTGTATTGAGTTTTATACTGTACAATTAAGATGAGCATAAAAAATCTAATGAAATGATTTGGGCCATAAACTTTTTAATAACACAATAAAGCTTTTCCTTTTGCCTTCTTCTTCTTCATGGCATGTAGAAATATGGAAAGTGACACGAAAGTATTTGCTTTTTATAAGCAAGGCAAGCATAAAATGAGGAAAGCAAAGAAGAACTTGCAGATATTAAATTCTCTTAGCCCAGTTTAAATATGGTGTCCACTTAGTTTGTAAAAAAATGATAGCATTTGTTATATTTTTATAAATAACGTACGATAAGATACCCAATATAAATATATCTTTAATCTGGAAATAATAATTTTTGATATGTTTTGGACAAAAGAAACCTTCTGCATTGTGAAGGATTTGGTAAGCTTAATTCAATATCAAGAACACATAACTTTCTTTCATTTTGTGTTCATTAATAACTATAAAGGAAATTCATAATTTTATTTCCTTCATTAATAAAGTATTTATTTTTATGAATACCGATACTACGATACCTGTTTGATTTAACTGATTATGTTGGCAAGCAGAGAAAAGGTTTTCAGCAAAATTACATTGAAAATATATTATTATCAGACCGTAATTCAGTATCTCATGTTGCCTATTGTGAGTTTTGATATAAATGTGTGGTCTTTAAAAATAGATTTCCTTGAAATAAGTGTTTTTAAAGAAAATTATAAAATCTATTATCTAAAATAAACGTATTATGACTATAAAAAATAAGACGTAGACATAATGAACTCATAATAATGACCATTATTTTATTATTATTATTTTCAGCACATCCATCAGCTAACAACAGATGGCGCTCCAACGACGATATCGGGAAAATGTACGACAACGTCACACCCAATCCTACAGGTTCTTTATCTGGACCCTGGTTTGATCTTGCCCATAGTGGGAACGTAACAGGAGTACTAGGACAAGTGGCTTATCTCGCATGCAGAGTTAAAAATCTAGGAAACTTTACGGTAAATATATCCTTGAACATTGAATGAAACTGGTATTTTTATTAATAACTTGTGTTTTTTTAGGTTTCTTGGCTTAGAAGCTCCGACACACACTTGCTCACGACTGGTCTATATACCTACACGCAAGACAGAAGATTTACGGGGATCCATCGCACAAGCTCAGAAGACTGGGTCTTGGAAATCAGTGAATTGTCGCTCAGCGATGGAGGTATTTACATGCATTGAATACATTTACATTACACTTGCTCTAAACATTTAAATCAACATTTATTTAATGGAGTCCATTAGGATTTGGAGTTATCATTAGTTATATAATAATATAAGCTGTTAAAAAATCATGAAATGGATTTAGTAACATAATAAGCCCCTAATAATTTATTTATTAACTAATACCTAAGATCAATATTCAGCAGACTTGCCGAATAGAAAATATGTGGTGCAATATGTTCTAGAACGATCTTTCCCTTGAAAGTCATTAATAATCTTACATATATTAAATTTCAACCATAATCATAAGCAATTGGAGTATAACTTACTGGAAGTGCATATTTAAATTTTCTATTATAAGTCTTTTGAAATACAGTTTTTTTAATTTTTAATGAATACTCCATTATGTAGATTTACACCCCTTACAATTAACTTAAAAATAAGGTATAAAAACTTTTATTGGACCTTTAGAAGTTGAAACATTAAGCTCATTAAAAGTCATTGCAAAATTTAAAAACATTCATTGACGCTTGGAAAAATTAGTTTGTATTCCATGAAAAAGTTAATTATTTTTTTATTGAATTCCAGTTACTTTTATTTTTTTACAATAAATTAGAAAACTTCAGTAATTTATTTTATACTACTAATAAGTTCTAGAAATTATAAATTTTTATCAAAAGTGAATACTTCATATGTTTGATATATATATATATATATATATCCAACAAACTTATGAACTTTACATTAAAAAGTATTAAAAACTATTTACATTTTGGTTGGATTAAGTTATTTTTTTTTCTCTTCAGCAAGGTCTTTATTTCATTATTTAATATATACGACGTACACACGTTATTTTTAACGAGTTATTAAAGGATATTTAGTAAGTTTCCTAAGACATTTACCAACAACTCATTTTCATTTAACTCAACGTACTAGAATTTATTTTTCTTGATAAAATTGGTTTTAGACTTTTTAATAGAGTGAAATATCTTAAAAATAAAAGCTTTTATCGGCATTAAAAATCACTTCTTCTTTAAATACAATGTCTGTATTTATCACCAATAAATATATATTAAGCTTTTTTAATTTTGTAAATATGATAATTTTTTATAATTGCCACAATAGAAATCGTGTTTTTTTTCGGGAATATTATTATGTCAAAAAGTGTGTGATTTCTAATTTATCTTACAAAAATAATATTCATTTATTTATAAGTATGTGTAAAATGTTTACTTTAAAAGTCCATAACATTTTTGTTTATTTACAAGTATTTAGACTATATTTTTTTACAATGTTTTAAGACTAACAAGTCAGATTCCATGAAAATATATATTTGAAGAGAAGGAATAGCGTTTGATCAGGTCCTCAACCAACAGCCTGGAATAACTTTATGTCAATACAACGATTTTTATTATATACATTACATTGAGTCGAGTAGACATATTTATTTGTATTGTGAGTAAACGAAGATTATTTATAATTATTGAATTAACGTCAAGTGGCTCAGAAACTGACATTATTATTACATGAGTAGAATATTTATTTTCGCTTAATCAGGATATATTAAGAATTTTATTGCATTTATTAGAGCTAACAAAATGTAAGCAAATCACATAAGTTATGTTGTAAACTTATATAGTATTTTTTTTACCATCGATCGCCTTTCATGTCCTTAATATAAATTTTATTTTAAAATGATTTGTTTCAAATGTAAGTATGATCTAAAGAATTATTAATTAGTTGTAGTTTTTATATTTGTACCAATATAATTTTTTTTGTCATAATCGTTTATTTCATGAGAGCATACACACAAATAATAACAGGAATATAAAAGTGTACATTAAAACTAATTATAAAACGTAGCAGACTTTTATCAATTAAAATATAAAATAATATCAAACAAGTAAGATGAGATAAATTAATAAAATAATTAAGTTTGATAATATTAATAATAACAAAACACACACATTATGTATCACGTTGTGTAACAATAAAACAATTTAAATAATGTCTAAAAATTTAAATTCATTGAGTGCAGCGATTGCTACAGATTGATGGGGTCGATCTTCTTGACCTTGTAATGGCGATCATAGTCTGAAGTTTTGCAATGCACTTGGAGGCAATTCTATGGATATAAGATTCGGGAACATCCCATATAATTTTTCCTCCGCGGAACTTTTTCTTTTCAGGACAATATAAATATTAATAAAGTTTTAAAATATTCATTTATGGGGTATTCTCTGACCAATGACAATTCAAAGCCTTAATATCTGGTTTATTTTGCTTAGTATTTATATTGAGAACATGAGATGTGATCGAATGACGAAAAAAAAATAACATAAATTTAGAACATAACTTTGGGTCTGTTGAGGAGAGGGTTCCCGTTATTCGAATTCGTTCAAACTTGTATATTCTATATATATATATATATATATACATATATATTTATTTATTTATCATATATCTACATATATAAATATTTATTTTATTTTTTTCATTAGGGATCAAAATGCTACAACTATCTAAGAAAAAAATATTAAATATGTTATGTCGGCTCAGCGTGTAAGTGCGCCAAACTCTCAATATTGTTCGCTAAGGAAGGTCGATATTGATCAAACTCTTATAGAAAGTTCCTAGATTGGAATAAGTAGTTTTAATTCGCTCCACCAATTCAACTCATTCGAAGCATATATGTAAAAATATGCATATCAATTAATTTTTAGATTAATCAGAAAGTCCAATAGCTGAAAAACATTATATCATAACTATATACAGTAGATACTCAAGGATGAAACCATTACACTTATCTAAGAACCTATAATCCTCATTCGAACTATATAGCTAATAAATGTTAATATTTGTTCTTATTTTATATGTTATAACTTAAAGACGATGTTTCCCCACATTTTCCACATCAAAGTATCAAAAACTTTTATATGACTACTAAATAATGCAATTTATTACTCACAATATAAGGCATACAATTTGCTATAAGATAAATATATATCAAAGAACAAAATTGATACAATTCCCGCTGCAATATGATTTGCATTTATTTTATAGGTCTTTTAACTCTATATTTCATAGTATTATGATTTAATATATATATTTAGTTCATGTTTTATGGATAATGCAATTATTTAGGATCCTTCATAGTTATCTTTGAAATCAATGGAAACTTGTCTTTGTTTCGTAAATAATATTTTTAAGTCTAGATAATGCGTCTTACTAAAACCAGACATTATTTTATGCAGTGACCAATATATCCTTATAAAGTAATTGTTTCTTTTTATATATCATGTTCAAATTGTGACACACAATTTATTAATATATGAATTATTTTATACGGAGAATATCTCGTGGATCCTTCAGATGCATTAAGAAACGGACCAACATTTTTTTCCGGTGAGGTGGGTCCAATCTAGGAGTAAACAAACAAACAAACATTTTTTTACTAGATAACCCTGGACCAATATAACGGTTTGATTCAGAAAATATATTGAACATAAAAATTAGTATTAGAGAAAATAAATTTAATACTACATGCTAAGTGATTTATCTCCTAATTTATCTAATATTTAGGAGTGGACTCGTGTACTCTCGAAAGGGAGTCACCCAATTAATTGTCTGATCAGAGGATACACCAACGTCCTCTCAGCTGGCTTCCTCAGACAACTCGAGCTGAAATGGTCTGCTGAATATCTAAGTGTCCAAATTCCAAAGAGCCAAGCTCAGAAATTGTACACAGAACAAACGTTTGTCTTATGGAAAGTATATTAGAAGGGAAAAAATGTACGCAGCATTCCAAAAAATCATTTTCATTAGTTAAAATGTTTTGGTGTTTTTAAGGATCGTTTTTAAAATATCATATTGTAATGCAAACAGAAGAATGAAAAATTATAAACCGTAGAAATAGAAAGAAAAAAAGAAAAATAGTTTATCCAAGAGTCAAAAAGCCCTTATTGTACCATTTACTTAGATTTAAAAGAGCCATTTGAGTTTAGTTCAGCGGGAATGTCTTAGGACTCCTTAATTCTATTGAAAACTAATAAATATTTTTTGAGGTCAGATGCTATATAAGCCCTATCACCATCCAGCTAAGTATCGAAGCTCTTGCATCTCATATAGCCAAGATAAGAATATTATATCTCTTGATTATCGCAGGGCACACATTATTTACTTGTAGCTCTTATATATGTAGGATGGTGCATTGAGTTTTATCCTCAAATAAAATAATCTGATTTCGCACTTTTTAAATTAAACTATTCTTTGTAAGCATGGCTTTGTGTTTTTTTGTTATGCAGCCTGAACAAACATTTGATTATGTTTTTGTAAGTGTTCTCATTTTATAAGAGGGTCTTAATATACACGTGTACAAAAAGAAAGATTCCACGTAGAGCGAATATGTGTTGCCACGGTGTGATGGATGTTTGTATGTATGTAATTATAATGGAAGCCCCCCCGTTTTTTTTTGGGTACTATAAAAATGTTTTTGGAGGACATTTATATGTAATATTACATCGGTTCTATTGTAAGTAGCTAAAACAGCCTGCAATTCAGAAAAAAGCAGCTCCGTTTTAGCATGCTTAGGCAGGAGCAATAAAAATAGTGATTCTTCTATCTTTATTATCTTAGAAAACTTTCTTTTGCCTCTAGTTACATACTGGCTTGTAACTTTGCTCTGAATACATTTTGTTATTCTTTCAATTCATTTATATAATGAAACTGTAGCACATAAAATATAAAATAACGTCTTTGTTATTATTTCAATTAATGTAAATTCAATGCATATATATGAATTTCATATAAACTGTAGCATTTAATAATTATTATTATTCAATTATATATCTACATATAAAAAACATCATTTGAGACAGTGAATATTTGTATAACCTAATATGCCAAGTATATAGATATTATTAAAAGAAAACTTTGAATATAATTTTGATCCACTCTGTATCTTTTTGTCGTTTTTTGTGTCAGTTCAATTAACTAAGGACTAACAGCCAGGTTTAATAAACAACGGATACTTTTATATATGGATAATATAGATAATTTTTATAAAGAGTACATATTAAGAAAAATATTACTAATATATTTAGTTATTTTATTTGTGTCTTTGTATTGTTTTTCCAGATATGATAGATTTTACGAAATATTGAATAATCTATTAAAGTATCATACCAACTTACTAAATATGTCATCTTTAGGGCAACCAAAGCGATCTTAAATCTGGCTCTTCTTTAACTACATCTAAGGAAGACACAGTAATAATGGCGTTAATATTTGTATATATTATATGCCAAGTATATAGATATTATTATTACAGAAATCTGTTTTTTTTCGTTTTTTTTGTAAGTTCAATAGATTGTATATGCTTTCTAAATCATTTTATTTGGTCACTGACAGAGCCATATCGTATTTTTTAAAAATGCTAGCAAGTTTATTGACAAAAATTAGAGCCGCTAAAATGATTTAAAAAAATGTTTAAATAAAACTAATATATGTACATTATCAAAATATTAAAAAATTAGGATTTCATACTTCCCTAAAAAAATGTAAATACAGTCTCCTTTTCAATTAAACGCTATGACGACGAATAACTTATAGCATGAATTAATATAATGTCATAAGGATTACAATCAACCAAAATTAATAGGTATTGGTTGTAAAAATATGAAGTATTTTGCGTAAACCTTTATAAATTGGATATCACGGCATAAGTTTTAAAATATTATCATATTTATTAAACTAATAAAATTAAAGGTTCATAAAATTTGGAAACAAAACATCATTCTTTGATCATAAATGAGCTTTTTGCTTAATTATGGAGCTTTACAAATAGCTCTCTAAAATGGCCATTTTATAAGAATACGTGATTTGTGCGTGTTTATTGAGTATTAAAGAGTTGTCTGTTATAGAGTAATCCATTTTATTAATTGAATTTATTTCCCTTTTAAACACTTCAACATATCACTGTAATTAATATATTATTGTATTCAAGGAGATAATAGATAACTTATTATCAATTTAAAAAATAATTGAAGGTCAATCTTTCAACCAAATTTTTTATCTGTACTTTTCTTAATACTTTATGCAGATGGAGAAGTAAACATATTGATAAAATATTGATAATTAATAATTGACCAAACAGAATTATTAAATGAACCAAAACTTATATTGCATGATATATTGCCAGATAATAAATATATTTTTCTAAAGTATTTGGTATATATAATTTATATAACATATTGCATCTTTCTCAAAAATAGACTTAGTTGATAGATTAAATATGCCCAGTCAATCGATCCGTCAAAATGTCCTTCAGTTATCTCTTGTATTAAATCATTGAATATATATTAAAATAACCAATTTCCGAAGTCAAGATAAAATATTTATTTAGATAATTATTACTATTTTTCAATAGATATTAAGTTACAGGAAAGCCGTTGGCTATATATGACAAGCTATATTTTTGCCTATTTGGTATATATATATATGTGTGTGTGTGTATATATATATATATATATATATATATATATATATGTATATATATATATAGATATATATATATTATAATATATATATATATTATATATAGATACACGGTGCGAGCTACAATTGGGAACAAAGTTTGAAAGGCCACAACTGGAGAACCCTTAGTCCGATTACTTTAAAAACACCTTTTTGGCTTTAGTTGGTTCTCATCTTTTATATAAATGATTTTTCAAAATGTCATCAGAACAAGACCGCCGTGCTGCCATTTTGGTCACCCTCCGAGCGGGCCGCGCGTCCAAACAAATTATCGAGTTCCCAAAACCCCTGTCTATCGAGTGGCACAAGACTTGAATGAGTCCAACGGCTATGCAACACCCTTGAGGAAGACTTAAGACCGGTCCAGAAGCAAAAAGAGGACCCCAGAGTTTCTCCACGAGCTCCAGGAGAGGATCAAAACAATCCCGGCACCTCTATGAGGGACTGGCCGCCAAGACGAACGTGGACGAGAAAACTATCAAGAACGCCGTACATGAGGATCTCAGGAGCAAGAGCTACGTGCTCAAGGTCATACAGATGCTGTTTGAGGCCTCAAAGGCCAAAATTGGCTCTCGGACAATTAGCCCATGCTTGGTCGAAGGAGATGTGGCCCCCTGCTCACCGGACTGCAACCCGTTGGACTACTACGTGTAGGGCGTCTTGGAGAGGGAATCCAACAAGCAATCTCACATCAGCGTTGTCTCGCTGAAGGCCTCTATTGTGGAAGCAGTGGTAAGCATGAACAGGGAGCACCTTGTCAACGCCGACACGAGGTTCCGGTCCCAGCTGGAGGCCGTCATCGAGGCTGACGGGGGATGGTTCGAGTAAAAGTCAAAATGGATCCCCTTGAACAACTTTTTTGAAAAAGAATTCTTGCTAACTTGTTTTGTTAATAAAATACAAAAGATATATCATGACTACTATTTTCCCGGTGTAGTCAGCTCTTACTATATATATATTATATATATATATAATATATTATTATTATCTTATATATATATATTATATATATATATATATATATATCATGAACGGTACTTTAATATTTTCGTTCGTTCGTCATTCTGAAAGTAACGACGTTTTTTAAATAATTTTTAATATTCTTAAAAAATAACTTAAAATAGTTTCTAAAAAAAACATCATCACTTTCTTTAGAAAATATTTTCAATTTGAAAAAGTTCGAGGAGAAATTAATATATTTAAGTCCTGGCCCGGTCCTGGTCCCGGCAAAAAAAAGTTTCTTGTCGTTTCCAAATATATTATATATATATATATATATATATATAATATATATAATATATATATATATATATATATATATATTATCGTATATATACGTCTACTCCCCCAAAAATTGATCTTTTGATATGAGAATATACGATTACCATCTGGTTATGCTGTTCGTTACCTGGATAGAAAGAGTAGGGAGGGAGTATTTTGCCTCACTTCTCTCCCTTCTTTTTTTCTTCCTATCCAGGGAACACTTACAGCAGTTACCAGATGGTAATCGTATATTTTATCCAAAGATCAATTTTTGGGGAGAGTACGTATTTGCTTATATCTCATAAAGTATAGCGATTTCTTGAACACCAAACATATCAAATGAAAGCTTGGTTAACCAGCTTTAATATTTTGGTATACTAAATCATGTCATTTAATAAGTAGAGAGTTATATGTAAATTAAAAAAAGCCTATCTCCCGTACAAAATGACGCATATAATGGATTATAAATGCGTCAGAGACAAAGTAAAATTTTGAGAGGATACCTTGACACAAATTTAAGAAAAACATTATTTTTTATTTTTTCATAATCGATTTCTCATAGGTCAATACAGGCTCTGAATCATATGATGTAAACTCAGATTGTACTGAGTTCTGAATTGATAGAATGCAACCAAGGTCATTTTTGGATTTATCATCTAAAGGTTTACTAAACTTAAAAGTACTATTTTACTCTGAAGCGAACAAGTCATCTCTACAGGCGAGTGAAGTTAATTGATACAAACAGCTATGAAATAAGCTAAAATACACACTCCATTTTTTCTTTGTTTTTACTGAAAACTATGTTTTTTTTAAAACACCAAACATACGTCTGGTAGTAAATTAGATTCCTTTAAATTAATAATAGATATTGAAGTCTGTAACGTCCCCATTTGAAAAACTTTGCGAAAAACTTTATTTACTAAAATTTTAAAACTTTGACCCGTTGCGCCGACCTCGTAAGTTGACCGATTTTGGTTCAAACTTTGTATGTTGTCTTCTTTTATCACCAAGAAACAGAAAAATCCACACTGTTGCTAACATTTCAAACTTTTGAAAAATAAGAACCGCCCTAC
>CP045898.1:8501834-8559848 GCA_013387185.1 Caligus rogercresseyi | reverse complement strand
GCCTTCACTTTTTAATAACCCACAATAAATGAAGAGACTTCTTATACAAAAATAACCAAAAATTATAAGTATTTGGTAGCACTGCTGAATCCCGTCAGGAAATGAGATTGAGGTGAAGGCTGCTGCCTTAGAAACCTGGAAAGCCTACAAGAGCTCGGATGGAGGGTGCAGTAAATCTAATAGGTAAAGTTATTTTTCCTTCACGCCCGACCTACCATCATAAACCAGAAGGTCAAGTAGTTTCACTTTCTAGACCAAATTTAAGCTTTCTGGGAATCGATGGTTGTTTCCTTCATTTACACAATCATCTGAATAGCAATTCTAGAAATATTAAATGTTTATTAATACTCTCATCAGTTGGTCTGGATTATCTATATATTTGTTTTTTAGATTTACATATGATGAACGGGGAGAAAATATAAAATCAACCTAGAAAAAGAAAATATATGCCAGCATGAGAAGTAAGTTTTAATTTTCAATGTTTAGAATGGGAGGTTCATTTCCCGAGTGCGGAAGATATTTTTTGCCCTTTTGATCCAACAGATTTGAAGTATCCCTAGGGATATAAATAAATATATTAGTGTTAAAATTAAACAATCAAGCAAAGGATCTTCAAGATCTTTTTTTTTTTAATTCGTTTAAAACCATAGAGATAAAAAGAAGAGAGAGCTTATTCCCTCCATCTGTATTTTCTGTGTCCAATATAAACAAGTAATTTGTACTTTGTCATCGTAAGCTGATCATAGAGATATAAACTATCTTTATGATCAGCTTACAATGACTTAGTAAAATTACTTTGTTTATAGTGGACACACAGAATACAGCAGAACAATGTTTCTCTGCTATTGAAGGGAATCAGCTCTTTATATCTCTATGTTCAAAACAAACACATGTGGCTTAACAAGCTTTTTTTTTTCGCTTTATAATTCCTCTCTTAACAAAAACATGTTTCGAAATATGGGAATGAGTGTATTTTTGTGAGCATTTCTCTTGTGAATCTATGTTTGCACCCAAAAAACAAATTGTTTGCGTCCCGCTACGCAACATAAATACAGTCAATAGTAAATTAACCCTTGCATAAATAAAGGCATTATTGCTCCCAGTGAGTAGTGTTGTTTCTCACTCTTTTGTTGTTTTTGTGTGTGTTTTAATACAAGAGTCAACGACTTATGCTTAGACCTCCTTTTTGTTTGCATGTTTTGGTATGCATTGGCTCCTGGTAAATATGTAGTCGAGAGTAAATTATTGAATCAGCATCCATGCCTTCACACGACAATATTAGATATATGCACATGTATGTATAATCGATATTCTCTATGGGAAATAATAGACATTGTCAATATTGCATATTGAAAAAATTGATTGTTTATTATATTATTATTGATATATTTTGAATACTTTCAAGGTCTCCCTCACGTGTCTATGTGTTAAAATCATTGAATGGAAACATGAACGCCATTCACAAAATAAACGTCTAAAATCAAACGCCTGAACGGATATAAATGAACGAACGAACGTAATTTTTTTTGGCGTTCGTTCGTTCAATTTATATTATGTATATCAATTTAGATACTTTTTGTGCGAAAGGTGTGGACGTTTTTGTAAAAGAAGTTCAATCAATATTTCTTGTGTCACTATGTGATGTGAGGACGGGTTCTTTTACAAACAGAAATGCAATTGAAAATACTGAGTCATTCTGTATAAAAGTGACAGCCGTTTTTACAAAGGAGACAACGCTACTGGGCTATGAAGAGTACTTTTCATTTTAACCTTTCTGTCATAATGGTTACTCCCTAGGGTATCCGGACAATTCCCCCCTAGACAATTCCCCCCCGACAATTCCCCCCCCCCCTGACAGTTCCCACCCGGCGAATTCCCCCCTAGACAATTCCCCCCCAGACAATTCCCCCCGGGGCAATATCAATGCCATTGGACATTTGAAACCTAACATCAGAGTAAAATGATGTTTCTACCATTTATCTTCAAATATTTTGAAAAAGGTTAAGAACCTAGGATTGCAGCAGCGATATTTGGAAGATACAGAATTTACCATATATTGTAGAATACTCTGTTGCCTTGCTTTTTTACCAGAAAAAGATGTTATTACTGCCTTTTTTTTTTTTTTTGCCTATATGGTTCGACAAAATTGCATCCGACTGGATATAAATAAGCATTATAGCATTAAAATTAGTCTATCGAACCTAGGATCTTTTCAATGAGGTAGACCAAAAATACCATCCCCTCTCGGGATTCGAACCTGCGCCCCCAACATTGAGAGTTGAACACGCCTTAACACGTACGGATATCGAGCTCCCTTGCCTTTACCTTTGAAGAGCTCACAGATAAAATTAAAGAAAAGTTTAATACCGACTTCGACGAAATCTTCGATTATTTAGAGGACACTTACATTGGTCGATATGGAAGAAATGCTTCCCGTAGTCGCAATTTTGCAATAAATTTGTGGAATATCTTCAACCAAACGGACGAAGGACTACCACGGACAAACAATAATGTGGAAAGATGGCATCGTCGGTTTTCCTCGCAAGTTGCTTCATGCCATCCAATTCTATCTAAGTTCCTTGAATTCTTAAAAAATGAAGAAAACTTGATTCGTATCGACATCATTCAACAGCTTGCAGGTCATCCTCCACCTCTTCAAAGAAGACAATATCGCGATTGTAATCAACGAATTTTGACCATTTTGAAAGATTATGAGAATCGTGAAATTGTAGATTATTTATGAGCTATTTACTCAGAATATTGCATTTTGAAAACATTTAGAAATATGTTTTTATATTGTTTTTGAATTATCTCTATGTGTGTACTTTAGAAAATATATAGAAAAAAAATTTAAAAAATATGTAAAAACACAGCTTTCATAAAAATGATAAATCAAAATTTTATTTCTATTATGTATGTACATACATATAAGTACTACTAATATACGTAAACTAATGCAGATATGGAGGTGATTTACCAGGGTTGGAATTCTAGGTACTAGGGAAGGTGTATTTTTTTTATGATACAATTTATTATTGTTCAAAAAGTATATTCATGTAAAGGTTGCTTTTAGTTAAAAATGTTTTTTTACATATAGATGGGAATTCAACGTCAAGAAAATATCCAAAATCATTGACTAAATACTGTGCATTTTGAAACCAAGAAAATATTCCTTTTGATGTGCCTTATCTTTGGTTAGAAATCTATCACTCAAATTAGAGTTATTGACAACGATTTTTTTACAAATTAGTATAAGTTAGACTTTATGATATATTTTCCATTATTTTTTTAATAGGATAACTGTCCAGGGGGGATTTGCCGGTTGGGTATTGCCAAGGGGGGTATTCGCCGGTTGGGAATTGTCCAGGGGGAATTGTCTGGGGGGAAATTGTCCGGGGGGAATTGTCTGGGGGAAATTGTCCGGAATCCTCCCATAACCACCTCCAAATTACGTCGTAACTCGCGTCAATGTCAGTTAATAAATTATGCACCCTTAGTAACATGATACAATAGTGTTTGTTCGTTGCGTAGATTGGGTTTAGTAGCGTTAGTTTTAAATCTGACTATCGAAGTGGGAGGATTATAAAGAAGTCTTCTAATTCAACAAGACGCAATTGCTTCACCAATATCCCAAAATGATGTCGTACTGTTAAGAAATTGAACCAAAAATATTGCATATTAGTTTATTAAGAATATGTATACTACTGTTTTGTTGTCTAGTATGACATTTTTTTATATAACTAATGTAGTTACATCACAGTGGTTACTCAGGGTAACCACCTCATAACTTTTTCCCCATGTTGAAATTCAGTACAAAATTAGGTATGTAACCTATTTGGCACATATATAACCCATATCACAGTAAAAAATACTAGAAAATATTTATATTTTCAAGGACCCCGTGAATGAAAGGAACGATTACAATAACGGCAAATCAACAAATCTGATTCAGTGTATCTAATTATAATTTGAAATAGTACAATTAAATTAATTGAAATTTTTCTACGAACGGACGAACGGAAAAACGTAGATAGCCGTTGCGTGTTAAGGCGTGCTAAAGCGTGTTCAACTCTCAATGTTGGGGGCGCAAGGTTCGAATCCCGAGAGGGGATGGTCATTTTCTACCTCATTGATAAATCGGTTCGATAGACTAATTATAATGCTATAATGCTTATTTATCCATCGGATGCAATTCTATCAACATATAGGCAAAAAAAAAAAAAAAAAAAAAACGAACGATCGACGCTAAAAATTGAACTGACGAACGCCTGAGCGGAAGTATTTTCATCGAATGGGCGAGCAGACGAATGCTAGGGTTGCAAACGCCCACAAGCCTTGTTAAAATGCAGGTACGGTAATCCATGTAGCGTTCAGTGAGGTATCCTGTGTGAAAACCATATTTAATCACATCAGCAGATAACGACAAAATAACACCTTAATAATCTCCATTACTACTGGAATAAACATAACCGATGGGTGCCACATCAGCAACACGGAACCACATAGGCAAAGAACCGCTTTGCCTCAAATATGTCCATTGAATGATTCCCGGACAATTCCCCCCCCAGACAATTCCCCCCCGGACAATCCCCCCCCAGACAAATTCCACCCTGGACATTCCCACCCGGCGAATCCCCCCTAGACAATTCCCCCCGGACAATTCCCCCCTGAGCAAATCAATGCCGTGGACATTTGAAAACCTAACATCAAAGTAAAGATGTTCTCTACCATGTATCTTCAATATTTTGAAAACGTTAGAACTAGTTGCAGCACGATATTTGGAAGATACAGAATTTGCCATATATTGTAGAATGCTCTGTTGCCTTGCTTTTTTACCAGAAAAGATGTTTTTAGGTTTCAAATGTCAATGGCATTGATATTGCCGGGGGGAATGTCTGGGGGGGAATTGTCTAGGGGGAATTCGCCGGGTGGGAACTGTCCAAGGGGAATTGTCGGGGGGAATTGTCCGGGGGAAATTTCTAGGGGGGAAGTCCGGATACCCCATTGAATACAGTGTGAGAAGAAAATGTAAAAACCTCCTGAATCACTTGCGTTCATTTCATTGTCTCGTCCCTATTTCGCTTTAGACACCACCTCAAAGTTCACTTTTCTCTATCACTTTTACAGAGACAATTCGAATCAATAATGACAATAGATTTTCAAATTGGCTGCAGTTTTTTTTAATTTTAAAGAAAAGAACTTAAATATTTTAAAAATAATTTGAAAAGCCTTAAGACATTTGGACATCCTAATGCGTTTTAATTCAGTAAAATATGCATATAAATTCTTGGACACTAGAAAATCTACTATCATCGCCCAAAGTTGAATATTCTTTTTCCTTAAAACATCATATTTTACAATTTAGTTTTTATCTTCAAAATAGAACCCTTTAAAAACTTAATACAATAGAAAAAATGTTAATTGGAAATATTTTATCATTGTTCAATGTGAGGCACTGCCCTCCCTGCCTCACCAGACTGCACATCACGGGATCCGCCTAGTGTTACGGACTGCCATGGGCTATGTGACGTATAACTTAAGTTCGTACTATAAATATGTATTTGAGTAGAGAGTGGCAACAAATAGCCATTTGTAGAGGGATTAGATATTTTATTGATCAACACCGTTAAAATGTGGAATTATAACTTAGTGGCCATCCGTTGACACGGTGCATGTGAACGTGAATATACCATAATGATTTCAAACAATCCATATTATAGATGCTATACATACGGAAAATAAAATAAAACATAATGCTTCTTAAACGAACTTATTTCTCATATTTATTTATGTTATATATCTATGTACCAAATATAGTGAAGTGGTGGATAACTTTAGACGTGGGATTTCGATTGCTGTCATCTATCATTGAATATATATAATATATTAGTCACATATTTACATACTATTTTCTTAAAGAAAACCTATATTTTTAATAATCAATAGAGTTTCTTCCTGAAGTCTTGATGCAGAATAAGAAATTAATTTATAAAGTTTTTTTCAGAACTTCTTGGATCCTAATTACTCTTGGGCTGGTGTTGTTTTTTGCAGTTGCAATACGAGTTCTTAAAATTAATTAAGTTTTACCTTTCATTGTTTCTATATCTAAGTTAACTTTTTTTAGTTTTGCATATGTAAATATGGTTTTTGTCTCAGCTACGTCTGATTAAAAAAAAGTTCATGCAAATAAGAAATTGTTCTGACATTGAATCAAAAATATAATTAAAAACTTTGAATCAGTTATAAAACTAAGTCTAATATGGATGCATGGTTTAATTAACTTCAAATCAACTGTATTCTTAGATTTGTATTGTATAATTCGTTTGAATTGTACATTCAATTTGATACAAACGATCGCTAATATATATATATATATATAATGTTGAGAATGGGCTAAAAAATATAATCTTTTTAGATTATGTTTTCATTTTTTCATGTTGGGTGTTTTTGTTCTCCTTCCATAATTTTACATAAGATGATTAAATGTTTTTGAGAGCCTTGACCAAAAAGAAGGAGCTTGATCAAATGTATCATGTTTCTTACTGTTGTATATATGACGTTTATGGTTCCTTACTCTACATCTTCTTTAGCTTCTATATAGATAACAGGATACCAAGCGGATTCTAAATTTATTCCTATCTGACGAGAAAAAATTAATTTTTTGATATTAAAATGTAATATCTTTAAAAGTATAGCAACTTTTTAAAGCATTTAGTATGTAAAATGAATTCCTGATGTCTCAACTAATATATTTTGCATTAAATATATATGTCAAATAAATATAGGAGCTATATATCTACCAAAAAACATATTTGTTAACAAAATGATGGATATTATGGAATCTGAATGCACCAGAAAAAAAGTAAAATCTTCAAAGACAAACACTTTTAAAGAGAACCCTATACATATTTGTTATTCAGTTTTTTTCATACTCTAAATTTTACTGATCAAAACAGGTTCAAAATATGGAAAAATGATAATTTTTTATTGAAAATGTACTGATTTTGACTTGAACGAATGTAACCACGACCATTTCTAAATTTACAATAAGAAAGTCAACTACGCTTTTAACACCTATTTTTTCTCAATCGAACAAGTCACCTTCTGCTCGAGAATAAAGCAAGTTTATAAAAAAGCTATGGAATATGTAATATTAAAATGGCTAATTTGTCTCTTTGGTATGAGGAAACTAGATATTGCAACACATCCCCAATATACCTTGTTGTAAATTACTTTATATAAAATCCAGTATTGGCAAATATACTTAAAAATTGCAAAAACACATTTACCTAAATTTTCTTAGCTTTGAACTCGTTGAGCAACCAAAGAAACGTTTTCGATTTGGCTCTAATTTTACTGTCGACCTTTTTATCAGAAAAAAATATACTTAGTGTGTAACATATCACACATTTAAAAATAAAAACAACCCTAATGTATTCTCATATTCAATTTAAAGAAGAAACATTTATGTGATCCAATGGATTTGGTTGATTTAACCCCTGTCAAATTTATGGACAGCAGTTTATGACTTAAATATTTACACAAACACCATTAAAAATTCGTATATTAATCTCTTCAGTACGATAAGCTGGATATGAAGATTGTACAATTACATAAGTGTTTTTAATCACTGTCTATCATGTTCAAGCATACTAAAATATATCAAACAAGAAATTAATTGAGGGAATAAGAGTTATTGAAATTTGCTTTTGAAACAATAGAAGATTCTTCAAATTGAAGAATTAACACCTCGATTTAATGACTGACTATTATTGAAATTGTTGGACAGAAACCAACATATACGTTAAAAGTATGTGAAAGTTCTTTGTACAACGATCACCTGCCCTTACAATACACCACAACTGTACACCGCTACACACCATACCACATCCCGCCCCTATTGTATATCAAAAGATAAAGTCACCTTAATAAAGGCAGTTGCAAACTAGACTCCTCTCCCTACGGTCTATTTTATTATAATGAAGGTTCTACAGAAATAAATAAGATCATTTTAATTTACTTAATCCTTAAAAACCTTTGTATTATATGTATAAAATATACTTTATAAAAACACTTCAAGATATTGTTTGTAGCAATGTAATATAAGTCTTTTATATTCTGTGCTAATCCTATAATAAAGGAGACTCATTCCCACCGTATCTGATCATCTTCCAAAAATATTGCAATGATATATATTTGATCGGATTTAGTCTTGGAACATGCATAAAATATTATATTTTTTGTGTCCACAAACTGAATGCGTTCTCTAATGGCGAAGCGGGAGGTTGCTGATTGATTTATTGTTATGTTCCGTGCAAAAACATATATTTGTTGTAGACACACATACAAACGCATACATACATAAACAATACACCATTTCAAGAGAGTGCAAGGTCAGATGATTATTGAATTATTAATATGCAAAGATTATATTTGTTAAGGAAATATGCTGTCTTATCACTTTCAATAATAACGATTATTTTAGGTAGAGAAAAGGTGATTTTTTTAACGTGATTGACTTAAAGAAAAGGAATCTGACACATGATAAAATTACAGTATGCTACCAAGTATCTTGCGTCTGTTGAGGAGTGATCATCAGTTATGAGAGAAGAAATTAATCTTAAAAAACACATTTCTTCATGGGCTACATCCATGACGTCATTGGTGAATCCTTTGAATGAACTCCTCCTTCTACCCATTAATAATAATTGAAGAAAGGAACTCTTACTATTGGATATAGACAACAATGTTATCAAATGAAAATATAACATATTGCTGGGTGAGTTTGTGAGAGCGCCCTTTCTTCCCCGAATAAAGTAAAAAGAACTTGAGTTTTAAAATGATATGTACAGATTCCTGCTTATTTCACACGAATTGCTATTACATATATTTTTCCCATGGCAAAGGTCTTTATTCTATTCATATAATACAATAATATAATATAAAAATAGATATAAAAGGGGGAGATTTGTGTTTGGTAAAAGCATAAATAAACATTAGAGTTTGAAATTAATTATTATATATTTTTTAAGTAAATATAGCCATTTCAGTAACCATAATTTAAATTTAGGCGTGTTGCATAATTCAAAGTCATAAAAAGTTGCGTGGATAAAATCTGACTAGCATTAAATACAACATTACTCCATCAGTTGATGTCTTATCAGTTTGTTTTTCGTGTTGAATTTTTAATAACATATTTAGATAGAAGGGAAATATATATGTCGAATAAAAAAATATATTTATCATTAAACATTCACATTACAAGTCATCACTAAGTTTAATAGACTTAAGAAATAGCGACTGTACAGTATATTAGAAGATAAATACATCTTACATATATGTCATAGCAAACAAATGAATATAAAACTTATATTATAAAGGACAGAGCTTATATTTTTCAAACATTTTGTTGGAAGGGATCCAAGCTCCATCACAAAGAAATATAATATTTAGAGATAAATAAGGAAGAAAAAATTATATTTTTATAAGATGAAGACGGATAAGTAAATGATATTGATAGAAAACTTATATGCATCCTTTCAGGGCCCTAGACACTTGGCTTGACCGCTCAAAAATGAAAAATGTGGATTAATAAAAAATACAGTCTCCCCTCGTCTTTTCATGATGCTCAAAAAGTAACATGATCTCAAAGAAGATTTAATAATCGAACATACCAAAATGACGCTATTTCCACACCAATAAAATAGCAACACTAAAATATATTTTTATGCCTAAAGACTATGTAAAGACTATATATATTATATATATATATATATATATATATATATATATATATATATATATATATATATATATATATATATATATATATATATATATATATATATATATATATATATATATATATAAGGGTGATTCTTATTTCACGTATTTCAGATTTGAGATTTTACTTTAGTGAAAGTTTTAACGAAATCGAATAATGGGGCGTGTCTTCTCAACGGACCCAAAGTTATGTTGTAAACTTATGTAACACATGGGCTGAAAAGTCCCGGGCCTAACAAAGAAAACACGGTTTTTTATTCAAAATTAGCTTTATTCATCACGTAATCTCCATCAAGAGCAACGCAATCATTCCAGCGCCGCTCTAACATTTCAGTACCACTTTTATAGAACGATCTATCTTTTGCCCCTAAATAGGCCTCAGTTTCAGCGATAACCCCTTCATTCGTGTGAAATTTCTTACCGGCGAGCATTTTTCAGGTCTGCGAACAGCCAGTAGTCGCTGGGAGCCAAATCTTGCGAATACGGCGGATGTGGGAGTAACTAGAAGTTCAATTAACGTAGTTTTGCCATTGTTTTGATTGAATTGTGACAGAGTGCGTTGTCTTGATGAAACAAAAAATATTTGCCCTATGCGGTCGTTTCTCTGCAATTTCGACCTTCAAACGCTCCAATAGCGCTATATAATGTTCACTGTTGATGGTTTTTTCTGTCTCAAGATAGTCAATGAATATTACACCACGCACTTCCCAAAATCCCGAACCCATAACCTTTCCAGCTGATTGTTGTGCTTTCGGGCACTTTGGACGAGGTTCACCAGTTGGTGTCCACTCAGATGACGATCTTTTTGATTACGGAGTGAAGTGATGGATCAGTATTTCATCCATTGTCACATATCGACGGAAAAATTCCAGTTTGTAACATTTAAACATGGCCAAACACTGCTCAGAATCATCAACACATTCCTGTTTTTGGTCAACAGTGAGCAAACGCGGCACCCACTTTGAACAGAGCTTTCTCATAGTCAAATATTCATGCAATAAAAATTCAACACGTTCTTTTGATATCTTTACGATGTCAGCTAACTCCCACAACTTCAATTTTCTATCATTCAAAACGATTTTGTGGATAATTTTATGTTTTCTGGTGATACCGCCTCATTGGGACGTCCACAGCGTTCTGCGTCATTGTGTCTCTACGACCACGTTTGAAGTCAGCAAACCAACGTTTTATTGTTGTTTCTGATAGAACGGAGTCCCCATAATACTTTTCAAGGCATTGCTTCGCTAGAACGGTATTTTTTCCCATCAAGAACCAGTGTAAAATTAAAACACGAAATTATTTTGAAAATAATAACAGTAGCGTTACTCTAAGCACACTAACTCAAAAACTAATTAATAGAACATCATGAAATTTTAACAGCTGTCTTTTGAAGGTAGTATTACCTTGAAAAAAGGTGAGTGCAATAAAATACCACCATCTATGTGTTAGGCCTGGGACTTTTCAGCCCATGTGTTAGTAATTTGTTTTTCACCATTCGATCGGCTATAGCATCCTCCATATGAATGCTATTTTCAAACAAGTAGGTACAAAAAGTAGGTATGATTGCAAGGATTCCAATTAGTATTGAGTTTGTATGTACATATAAAATTGAACGAGATATAAATGCATTGAATAGTAATTTTTGAGGTATCTTTCATAGATCGACTATTTCAAAACTTTAATATCTCGTTTAATTTTGGATGTTCATAAAACATAAAAACTAATTGGAAATTCCTGTAGTTATACCTACATTTTGCACCAAATTGTTTGAAAATAACATTTATATTGAGTACATAGAAGGCGATTGAATGGCGAAAAGAAATTACTACGTAAGTTTACTATATTGCTTTTGGGTTATGATAAATATTCAAAAGATATTTTTTTATTCCAGTACATGAACAGCATAGTTATCTAATATTTACCCTTTTACTTTTGTTAGTCCACATTAATGGTTTATGTGTTCTTTTTGGTTTTTAAAGGATAACAAGTCTCACTAACCTGAACAACATACAGTGGTTGTTTATCGAAATTATTAGGAATCGGTATCAAAAATGTCAATTTTTCTCATATTTGTAATTGTACTTTAATGACTTTTCATAACAAGGACAATTTGAACTAAATAACTTTATTAATATTAGATTGTTTTGCCCAGTTGTACAGATCTTAATATGTTTCAAATTAGGTCATTATTTATATGAAAGCATACTCAATGTATGCGACAGTATTGTAAGCCTGCATTGTAATTTATTTACACATATGTTGACATAGAATACAAATTATGATAAATGTAGTTTGGAGTGTTTTTTGCTTTCACTTTTTCATATAGCTGTATTAATGATGCCATACAACTCATTATATATTTCAAACAAATGGGGAAAATTAATGTATTTCAAATTACTTTAATCACGTCAGATTTCTTCTCAGATGAGTATCAAATTATTATTATTATATATAGGTCGGTGATATGGATACAGTGTTTGAAACCTATTACGTCGCATTTGCTTCCTTGAACACCAAAATGGACTCATTTCCATCAAAATAAAGAATAGAAATCGGAAATAAATACTTTATACATACAAGCCCGTAAAATATATTATGCCCATATTTAAGTCGACATCTCTCCTAGTAGAGATAAGGATTGTTATCTCACGGGATCTCCATCTCTGTATATATTTATATTTATGATGTGTTGTTGTTGATTAATCCCAAGAATGTTTTTTAGAATTAAATCATTTAAAGATGGCACTTAGATTACTTTATGCTCCTCATGGAAACAGAACATATTGTATTCTCATAAGCCCATATATAAGTGGCATTAATAAACTAATAGAAGCAATTGTTATATAAGTAGATACAAACTAGCTGACAGGCAATACAAATGTGAAGAAGATAATCCATGTCTTCTTATCGCTGTATACCTAACCTAATAATAAAAAGAAGGGGCCTAATTGTTTATTATTCTCATATTATTATTATTTTCCTCGTCTTCATCTTATTGCTATGTAGAACACGGGATTAGTGTATCCTCCTTATATAGTCATTAATATACATAAATGTGTGCGTTGTCCTTGTGTTGAATATATATATATACTATGTGATAAACCATAGATGAACCATCTTGGCTTGTTTGTTGGTGTTTTCCTTTTTCAGATATTCAGGATTAAATACTATGCTATGAACAAATGTGTACAACGCAGGCAGTCTGCTAGCTCAGCATCCCCAGTAAAATCATGACCATTGACTTACTTATCCAGAGAAAGGAAATAACAGATTTTTCATTAAGGTAGGCAGTCCTTAATTTGACGAGATATAGGAGTTATTTTATATGAATCTTTTAGCTCCTTTGTTTAATCATACATCTTTGATGAGTCAGCGTATTAGAGGTTCCTAAATATGGAAATACAATGGTTATTTTATTTAGCACGAAATATGTTTCATTAGATGGAATTTTTAATTTTCATTGTAATTAAAATATGATGAATGACTGCAATCACATTACTATGTACATATAATGGATATAGAATGTTCGTGTACAAATATATATTTTTGATGATTGCCGTTACTTTCCGATTAAAAGCAATGATAACAAAACATATTTCCACATGTTGTTTATTTTCTCTTATTGTGGCTGATTGTTTATACATACATATAAACTCAGAGTCAAACAAAAATTAATCAGGTACAAAAAATATATATAATAGGATCACTGAACTTTTGTTGCGGGAGCCCTCTGGGATCAGAGGGACAAGTGTTTTTATAAAGACAGATAGGAGTGAAGAAGCACACGTAATTCTTTTAATATAAGACCTGAAATAAATACTTTTAATAATAAAGAGTTCAATTACATGATACATTCTATTTATTGCATAGCCCGTTATTGATTGATAGATATGTTTTTTACTCATCCCTACCTTGTACTACAATTATCCTATGTCAGTTCAACACACACACACCCATATATATATATATATATATTATATATATTTATAATATATATATATATATAGTTGAATAGTAATATGAGGCATGAATTTTTTTCTTTTAACCTGAAGGGACAAAAAGAAATAAAAAATAATAATAATATTAAATTGGACTTTGAAATACGCATTGACACATTTTGACAGTCCTTTTGTATTGCCATTGCCTTTCGTAGTGGGTTGCTTCCTTTCTCATTCCACATCATTCTTTGTACAATATTTTTATATTGAATCAATTTCTGCGAGCAAAAAGAAATACTTTGGATGTCAATTCATTGCAAGCATCTCTTTCAATATGGGGATATATATAGCCTTATCTTATTGGGCCTTGATAGCATTTAGCACATGAGAGCAAAGAGAGGAGCAAAGAGTTCTTTGACATTTAGATCTCTTTAATGCGGAAAGAAATGAAAGTAACTATAGGCGTCTTTAAGCTACTACTTCTTTGCATTGAGGTTTCGATGGAATTGTAATATACATTAAATATCAATAAGGACCTTAGCTAGGATAACAAAAAAGGAACGTAACAGCTCAGTTTTTGACTCTCAATGTTGAGGTTGCAGGTCGACTACTGGGAAGGGAAGGTCAATATTGATAAGCCTCACCAAATAAATCCTAAGATACTAACGCTACAATGCTTCTTCCTTTCACTCCAAGATTCTACTACTTCATCGAACCAAATATAGTAATAGAAGAATAGTAGTTCTTAAAGTTTCACCAATAAACATATATTTCTTGTTTGTTGACTTTTATATGTCATATATGAGGATGCAAAATAAATATTCAATTTCCCTGAGTATGAGAAGCTACTTTATATAATTAAATTAAGGCGTGTTCATGTTCCCTCAATGTTGGGGCCACGGTTCGAATACTCCCAAGAGGGGAAGGTCTACTTTGGTCTATCATTGATAAGATCCTAGGTTTGATAGACTAACTTTATTATAAGCTTATTTATATCCTGTCGGATGCAATTCTATCGAACCATATAGGCAAAAAATTAAGATGTGATATCGATGAGCCATTCAAAGATTCATAAATGTCATGGATGGAGACTAGTGTGTTGTCCATCGGGCGCGATTTTCGAGCCCGAGCCCGCCCGAAAGACTAATAATTGAGCCCGAGCCGGCCCGAGACAGAGCCCGATTAGTTTTGATATGCGCCCGACTTGCGTCCGCCCGACCATTGGAAAATATATTATAGAATAGAAGAAATTCAACAACAGATCCGAGAAAAAGTGAGGACGTTTTTTTTTAGAGAAGTTCTGAGGAAAAAAGTGAAGACGTATTCTTTTAGAAAGAGGTCATTTAAAAAAATAGAAAAAATAAAAAGGCCGCCCGCATAGCCCGCCCGACTTTCATATTTTTTGCGCCGAGCCCGGCCCGCGGGCGGGCGGGCGGGGGGGTATGCCCGCCCGATGGACAACACTAATGGGGAACCACCTGAGAAGATACAATGATTTTTTTGTGGGATAATATTCTTTTTCTGAATGAATGTTCGCGCCTCAACAGCTATGATCAAGTGATGCTTTATCTTAAAATGTCAGTTGCTTTTATCATTCAATCTTCTATTCTTTCATGCAATGTCGTCCGAGAAAAAGGTTCCAGTTTTTATACTTATGTTCTTTATCAAAAGGACCTTCCCTCCCCAAGAGGTGAACCTATACCATTAAAATTTGAATCTAAAAAGCTTCATCATGGTCAACAACTCTCACTATAAACTTTTTTATCAGTGTGTCGATAAAAATCCTACGATGAGTTAATATATGTTCAAAAGAGGGGTTGTAAAATATTATAAAATAATTTTACAAAATGGCCGACAAGGAGCTTTGTTCGTAGTCAAAAAGTAAAAAATAAAATCCATAGAAATTCCTCGAAATGTGAATCCATTTTTTCAGGAAAGATTATGAACCACTTATGAGTCAAGGAATTTTTCTTTTGATTCCAAACCCTTAGTATGATTTAAAAAAATGAAGCAGCATATGTTAAGCATGTAGCTCCGTTGATAGAATGATAATGAATTAGTAAATAAAACTGTAAGCAACTATAATTATATATTCGTGATTAAACTTTTTTTAGCTTAAAAAAGCTATAGTCATTTAGGCTGGTATATTTACAATCTTAACTACAACAAAGATATAACATGAAGTACTTTATTTAAAAATTGTTTAATAAAATCAAATTGATATGATCTTTAAATGAGTAGTGACCATCATCTTTTTAGTTTTTACCAAATTGTTTTCCCTACTTGCTAACATATGAAATGGGTATATAATTGTAATGTTATGATTTGTAATTGTAAAATAACAAAGATATTTGGGATATTGCTGCTGCTAATAATTTGTATTTTTTTGTTTTACTTTTTATGAAAGGTCAAGATATTATATGTTAATTCTATTGAGTATTCATTGTGTCATGTGTTGAAATTTAAAATGATGCTTACGCTGGAAATCATATGTTGAGTATAACAAAAGTCAAGAACACCCTTGACGTAAAGTTTTCGACTTTTATTATTCAATAAAAACACAGAGGAGTCATTAAAACCAATATTGTATTCTTCAAAGTACCAGCACTAAATCCACTCCTAAGACACTTTTTATCTGCTGGTTTTGGGCCCTACGACCATTTTTGATTTTTTCACATTCTCTCTTGGATGCTAAAATGCATTCTTTCGGGGTGTTTCTCAGTCTATTGCACAGGAAAGAGTCCCTTGTGTGCCAATTAGGTGAATTTGGTAGTTGTTGGCTGATATGGGCAATGTTTTTAGTCCAAATGGTTACAGATAAAGTAGGCATTATAGGACGGCCTAACATATATCATAGTGTAAGTCTATGAGTATTTCCAAAAATTTTGGTCGTGTTTGGCGGAACCGCTTCATGCTTACGACTCATAATGCCCAAATAATACTCTTTGATGATAGTTTAACCTTTGAAAGTGACGTAATGACACACAAAAACCAATATCAGCCTACCGTAATGTGTGAGCATCGCTTTCTTACTTTACTGAAAATGACGCGGTTACTTCGGTCTCGGCTTATTCAATACATTCTATTCACTAACATGATGGCTGGAGTGCGTGTCAACTCATAACACGTTTCGTCTCCCGTGATGATGCGTTCGATGACGTGTCGGTTCGGATTCCGCCCTTCAAATAATGTATTTGATATCAACCACAATCATGCTTGGCATGAAATTAAGGTTTTTAGGCACTTGCCTTGCAACGATATGTCTGAAGCCCATAATCGACCAAATGATATAATCCGAACAAAAGCACTCTCCATTACTCTCAATCTCTTTGGACGGTTAATTTACGATTTTTAGCCAACAAATCACGAATTTTGACGACGTTTTTACATTTGTTTATATGATCGGCCCTGTCCGAACGGCATCGTCGGCAATGGGCATGTGTCCGCTTTAAGCTGTCCATGCCACTTGCAAACTATTCTTAACTTCAATGGCTTGTTCCTGATACACATGTTCAACATTTTTCGCGTGTTCAGAACACTACTTTCATTTTTAACGAACAAATTTTATGCACATTCGTAGCTCTTGTTTTGTATTCATTTTTTAAGATTTAAAAAGATTGAAAACCCCTTAGAGGTAATGTAAACAAATTACTTTGGTACTTTGTCAAATATCAATTGATGAATTTTCAAAATTAGAGATACATGAACCACATTTTTACCAATTTAACATAAAAGAAAATATTTGACGTCGAGTAACTTAGGACACGACACAGTAACAAAGACGGAAAACATTTTTTTGATCTAGGTATAGTCCCGTCAATTTAGATTATGGATCCTTTAAATCAATAGCTTTCATATATTAAAGCTATACAAGAAAGAGCAGAATGTTGCAAAAGCGAGTATTCCTTCTTTGATAAGGACTTAATAAATTTCAAATATTTATTATTTACATAATATTGATATTCTTGTCAACTTTTGATTACCGCCTATGTGTAAGCGTTAACTAAATTTTGTGGATCGTTTAACTAAAGAATGAATATATAGCAGGGTATGAAGAATGAGATGTATTTATTATTCAAACTACGCATTTATGCAATAAAGTATATATTTCAAGAGGTTTGGAAGTGATTGGAGAAAGGGAAAATAACTAAAATGAAAGAAAGATGACGTTATTACATTAAAAGGAAGGTTTTAAAGAATTAATTGAGGATATCTGAAATAACTGTATATACTTTTGCCAATACTTTTGTCTTACTATTTTGGAACTTAAGATCCCTGTACAGACTAAGGACTATTTAATACTTAAAAATTATCTTAACTAGGGATAGGAAAGAGGTAGTTCTCACAAGCTCACCTATGTACATGGTTTTTTTCTGTTTTTGCAACAGACTTTCATACTTTTCTACGTCTAATAATCATAGTCATTTCTATTTATTGACAAATGAGGCACCAATTAGAATTTTTTTTCCCGGGGTATGAGCAGTTGCTTCACATATATTATTATTGATAATATGTGATCTGAAGTAGATCTTCTAGGATTTGCAAAGGATCATAGCCAATGAGAGGATACAATTAATATTTTGGTACTCCCGGGCAGTCTTGTACGCAGAGGTGAATTTATTTTTATAACATCCAAATCATAGAGATATAAGATAAAGAGAGCTTATTCCTTCAATAGCAGAGAAAAGTCGTTCAGCTGTCGCCTGTGCCCAATATATATAAAATAATTTGTATTACGTCATCGTAATTTCATCATAAGATAGAAAAGTGCGTTTACGTTGTGCACAATGATGTATTTTCTCTAAGAATCCAATAAGCTCTCTATTTCTTATATGTCTATGTCCATATTGGCTACGTGTTTGTTACATAGAGATATAAATACATAGAGGGCTTATTGTATTCTTCAGAGAAATACGTTTTATGCCTAATATAAACAAATATTTTATCTCTATGATCAACTTACGATGACGTAATACAAATCACTTTGTTTATATTGAGCACAGGTAACAGCTGAATAATGATGTTTCTCTGCTATTAAAGGGAATAAGCTCTCTATATCTTTATATCTCTATGGTTTATTATTATTATTAGTAGTAGTAATAATAAGCTATGTGACTTCATTGATTCCTATGTTGCGTTATTGATTTTTAAATATTATATTGAGATTGTAATGATATATATATAATGAAGTAATGAATGATTAAATGGATCATTGATAATAAATTAATATCGGAATAGAGAAATTGACCACCCTTGTTGTTCAATGAGTGCGAGATTGAAGGAACCGTTGAACCCCAATGTTCTTCTGTGTGCAAGAGTGAGATATTTTTGAGGATGAATTTCTCCACTCTGAATTGACTTATCAACAATAAAATGGTAGATTATTAAATGCCAACTGATTTGTTAAATTATCCCTTTCACTTTTTTTCACGTTTACAAATATTACTTCCTTCCCATCCCTACCAATAAAAATGAAGGAAAATATGATATATTTACAAAAATAGATCAAAATCAACGACGTTACTCTTCATAATGAAGAGCAACTACGAGAGGAAAACAAACAATCATTCATCATAGGAAACCATATGAACGATGCAATCCTATTTAGTTATATATCTAGATCGGGATAACTAAAAATAAATGAAGAAAACATTGAATTAAATCACTATTTTATCTCAAGATATCTCATAAAAGAAGGATGATAGGTTGGGAGTTCTTTTATTTTTCTTTCGACAAGTTATAAATGCATGTGTTTTTTAAATGTTATATTTGTTTTTAACGTAGCTTTATCAAATTTTTCATTTATTTATTCATCCTTTATACGTGCATTTTATTCTGTTCGAGATATCTTTTAGATCATAAATAATATTTTAAATCAAAAAAAAAAAAAAAAAACATTGATTAACGACGAAGATTTTCTACATTTTTACTTTACGAGAAACTAAAAAAATAAAATTAAAATTTCCAGTGGTTTCTGCGATAACTCCTTTTCAACTTGCGATAACGATAAAACGATAACTTTTTTTCTCAACCTGCAATAAACGATAAACGGCTTAAAAATTAAAACCCACCTGCGGTAAGCGATAAACGATAAAACGATAACGATAAAAAAAATTCCAAAAGAAGTGCCGAAGTTTTTTTTTTGAGAATTTCCAAAAAAGTGATGACGTTTTCTTTATTAGAAAAGAACCTTCAAAAAAAGTGACGACGTTTTTTTTAGAAAAGAGTATTTCGAATTTTTTTACAAAAGCCGTCCTTGAATTTATCGTGTATCGTTCCTCATTTTTTGGGACTAAACGATAAGTGAATGAGCGGTAATTTTAGAAAACTTTGCGATAAACGATAACGATAAAAGGTTTGACCTCAGCGATAATTATCATTTATCGCTCATTTCATCGCACGCGGCAACCACTGAAAATTTAGAATCTCTTTAGAAGCAAAAGTATATTGTGTAAACTCCTTTGATACTTTTATTTAAGTAGTCAGAGAAAGTTAATAACATCAGTTGAAGTAAATATTCAATCGTTTATTTTATAATTTAAAGAATAATTTGTCAAGAAGATTAACGTTTCTATGGAAAAAAAGTCACATAGCGGGGGAAAAGCGTTTTCAGGAGTAGAAACTTTAAAAGTTCCAAGTGCATTTAGTTAATTAAAAGATTGCTCTCATATTCTTTTGAAAGTTTGTACCCTATTTTTTTAAAGTAGCAGTCCACATATTCTTCAAAGTTATAGGTATTTTATTGCTTAACAATCGAGATTCTCAGCTTCATCGCAGGATGCACTATGGTCAAAAGCTCTATGTTTAAAGATAATATTATATATTATATTCCATAAAATGCCTTAGTTTTGATGGATATATATTATATATATATATATATATATATATATATATATATTTTTATTTATTTATATTTATTATTTAATATATATCAGAAAAAAACGACCGGGTACACGGCCCGGTGTCTAAAGATCAACGGGCCGGGACTTTATTATATTCGTTCCTTCGTCATTCTGGAAGTCACTTTCAAATGACGAAGGAACGATATATAACGTCCCGGCTTGACAAAATTAAGTCCCGTTCTGGCCCGGCTCCTGGTCAAAAAAAGTGTCCGGGTCGTTTCATATATATATATATATATATATATATATATATAAAAAATAAGTTTTATGCTTTTATACCCCAACAGATTTGACATTCCTGGGGCCTATGCAAATTTAGGGGGAAACAAAAAATGATACCATTTTATAAGTTGAAAAAAACCTTTTTATAGTAGTATTTTGTTAACAAACAATGACAAAAAGGCTAATTGGCGAGTTGCAAGGTATATTTGAGTAAATAAAATATATATTGGAACTATAACATATTGATACATATTTAAAAATATACTACAGATTTTTGAGAAAGAAAATGTCAAACAAATGTAGACAAAAGTCTTTTGTACTTCTCTTAGCCTTCTACTTAATACAAAAAATGGAGTCATGGAGTTAGATAGAAAAAGGACTTTATAAAATATAGCCAATGAAAATCAAAGCACTTTGTTTAACAAATCGTTTTAGAGGCAAGCAGTCCAAATTATCGATCAGATTCTTGTATGAAGATACATTTTAAATGAATCGTACTTTATTGAACTCAAGTAAAAGATGATACGCCAATTTAAACGTTATATTATCCTTATACTCTATAATGATTAATATATTCAGTCTGATGCAATTCTGGGAACCATATAGATAAAAATAAATAAGTATTATATTACTAATACAATTCTGTAAGTTCGTTTCCATGTATACCCCAGAGGATTCTTTAGATATTGACAAAATTTAGAGTGAACAATTGTGAAGGCTTAAGGAGTGTTTAGCAGAAAATACATTTTTGCCATGTGTGTATTCGTCAAAAAAACTATGGATTTCTTAAAATTGCCAAACTATATTTGAAATTCTTTGTATGGATGATTTTGAGGTGTTAGGTGTCTTTCAGACCCTTGGTATTCTTTAAAAAAAATCGTTTTATACGATTTCTTTACAGTGACACGTTTATTGGGACTAAATTTTATTTTGAGGGTTTTTGGGCTGCTAAGAAATATTTTAAGTGGGTGGTTGTTATAGTGGGAAAGTATATACTTTTAAAAAATCGTTTATTTATTTGTTCGATCCCTGTATTCCCTAAGAGTTAGTTATAATTTTTTCTGGTGTGTTCACCAACAATAAAACACTCTTTGAGCCTTATAATAGTCAATGAAAATTTGCCTGCATCTTATAAATTGTTTGGGGAATAGGAACGAAAGGGCTATACATCATAATAATTATTTTATTGAATCTTCTGTTATATGATTCGTCTTGAAATACGATACATTCAAAAATGAATATATGTATTTTATGGACAGAACTAAAAAAATAGACATTCTTCTTATTTATAATCTTCATATCTTTTAACTATTTTCATTATTAATAGATATATATATGTAAATAATAACTCAATTATCCCTGTATAATGATACAATTCTAATGATTGCTTATAATTTACTGCCACAGCTCAGGTGATAGATGATATATTAAATTCTTATAATCATATTTATTATGTTTCAAATCATTGATGATTATTAATAATTATAACACAAACTTATCTTAATAAATATCATTGTATAAAGATACTCCATGAAATTAATGTTAGATTCACTGAGTTGATTGTTTATAAGGCCCATATATATATATATATATATATATATATAATATTATAAGAATAGTAATAATAGTAACTAATCTTCTATAATTTCATTTTCAGAAGAAACAAGAGCCGGACTACTGAACAAGGCGGAAGTTTTCAATCCATCTCACGAAACCTTTCTATTCTCCCTTCTCCTTTTACTTCTCTCAAGGCTTTACCTCTATAGCCCACTCCATGGATGAAGCTATTGATGGCTTTAAAAAGTCTCACATTGACTTTGAACAAATTATTTTTACTATTACACCAACCACTGTATTTGTTTTTTTTAAATATACTCACGCTCATTCTCAATACCAAGAGTGACACCAATCGAAGAAATTGTAAATATTATATGTGAAAAAATTACTTTATGATGATGGATAAATAAAGTATAATTTTATAGGATATATGTCCTCATTGAACTTTTGAACGGGCTATCACCAGAAGTCAAGGGGATCTCTATGATATATACAATTTCACAAATATTTGTCGATAAACTATATTCAGTATATTTTGGGATGAAAAGGGGCCAAGGGTTGGAAGTGTGAGCTGCATGAACAAATCTATTTTTACAAATAATTTATGCCTCGACAAATACGTTACAACCAAGAGGTTTAATTTTGATGAAATGCAGAGCACAATTATTTTTAAAGTTCCGTTTGACTTTGACTCCCTTTTAACGGAACGCCTTAATGCTCTTAAATCTTACACTAGTACGAATTCCGGACCGTTGCAAATAGTTTCCACCCCATGTTGATATGCGTTATAACAGGAAAGCACGTTGGGTGTCCATCTAATCAATGAATACTTAAACATCAGGAAAGGTAAAGTCGCGCAACCTTTCAAAACAAAAAATCAAAGTGAGATGGACTAATTTATTTATTGCTGCGTGAATGAAGTAGTGGAAAGTGTGTAGAGGAATCGTTTTAAAACTACCTATTTATCTTCAAACTAGACGACAATGGGGAAGGTTTGTGTTGCTCCGGGTTGCAAGAGTGGCTACAAACCAAAGGGCAATGAGGAGAAAAAGAGACGGTTTCATATGTTCCCCAAGGATGAGTCCCTACGCCAACTCTGGACAAAGGCTGTTCCGCGAAAAAATTAGATACCTTCAAGACATTCTGCGTTGTGTGACGTACATTTCATGCCCTCCGATTATAAGCCAGAGTCTACTGACTCTAATCCATCACGTTCAGACAGATCTGGAAAATTCTTGTCTTAAGATATTAAAAAAAGATGCCGTCCCTTCCAATTTTCCAAATCTTCCTCACTACTATTCAAAAAGCCTCCTCCAAAGCGTTCCTCCACCTCACCTCCTCCTCACGACTCCTTAATGAAAACGAGCGAATTTTAAAAAAGATTAAGGCTTTTGAAGAGGCCAACTCATTTTCAACACTCGAAGAGCTTCAAATTAAAATGGATAGGACTTGCCTTCCGAGCGGCGTTCAAGAACATTATGATGAAAAAGATAAAGAGTGATGTTCTTCAAGATGAACTTAAGTCATGGAGGACCGTCAATAGACTTCAGTCTAAAGATTAATGAAGAAATGACAATCGCATATACGGTAGGCCAAACTTCATTCCTTAACCTTCAATAGTTATATATTGTTTTCACATATCAAAACTTGACTACTCCTCAGTATTTTTTATTAATACTGATTCATACAACTACGATGACTTTATTCCCTGCTATGTTGTATTTTTCAGGGTGAAAGATAGAAATCTATCTTTTAATCATCTCGAACATATCACCAAGAACAATCACATCACAAAATGTGACACCTTCTTAAATTTTGGCCTTCTTAAATTCATTGGCGAATTAGCTGAAGATTTGCTCGAAGAAACTGATGTCAAGTACGTTCTTCTTGGTCCCATCAATTCAGATTGTATTGAAGCTCGGTTTGGACTCTATAAGAGAAGATGTGGGACGAACATTGAATTAAGCGTGCGCCAATATTTGGATTCAGAAAAATGCATTCGAATGAAGAATATCATAAGTTTAGGCAAAATTTCACTGAAAGATCTGGAATATCATTTTTCTATGGATATAAATTCAACAAATGAAAAGATTAAGTCTTCTTCTTTAAATATATTTCCAATTTAAAACATTTTACTTTTAAAGATTCATTCAAATATATAATGACGTATCTATAGTTTACTTTGTTCTGGTTATATCACGCATTACTTATGTAAACTATAGCCTGTCATTCTTGCTTAATTATCGACAGCTTTAAATAACAAATTCGATGTAAAATTATTCTCCTTAGAAAATATTGATGATGAAAGTAAACTTTTAGATCAAATTAATCGAGGTAGGCTAACTCGTCCTTCTGATGTTCTTTTTTTAACGTGTTCCTTTGTTTATGCATTTTTTCAGAAATTCAAAATTCAAAAAGTATCTCAAAGAGTGATTTCTTCCTCTTCTTCAAAAAATATTTTGTTCTTTCGTTTATTAAGCTTTTGGAAAATGATACTTACGCTTTGGAAATTATTTTAGCAGAATGCGAAGAAGACCATTCCTTTGAAAATTTTATTCCACAAATCGCTGCTAAATTTTTAATTGTATGTCCAAAAATTATGTTTCGGAAATCAATGATCAAATTCACAAAAACAAAAGAAAAACAAGCAGTCAAAATATGACAAATAATTCTAAGAGATTGAAAAAACTTAAAGGAGAATAAACTAAATGTATGTTTGTTATTATAATTTTGCAGAATGTCTTAAATGTATCTATGTTTATTTAATATATGTCCATAAAATTTGTAAATAGTAAAAAATATATATTTCGTTCTCAAAATCCTAATTTGTTATGAAATTAATAAGGAAGGGGGAGAATGTACGCGTATTCTCCTTTTCCTTTTTAGATCCCTCAACGTATTTTCCTCACGAGCTTCTTTTCCTTATTGTTTTAGTATTCATTGATCTAATATATAAATTTACTATCTGTTGTTTGTTGATTTTATTGTTTACATGCACTACCAAAATACAGGACCGATTTAGATGAAAATTGGCACATATTTTTCATAAGGATCCAACAAGTGTCCTCCAGGGGAGTCTTGGACACTATGCAGGGCCTCATGACGTCACTTGATCTTTTTTAAAGAAACTAAAGTGAAGTGAGACTTCTATCAAATCTTTTTTTAAATAAAAATTGTTGACTACCCAATGAAATGCAGCCTTAATATCCTCAAAATGACAGAACGTCATACTTATTAACTTGATTATTTTTCTTCCATGAACCGCCACATCACTTGAACGATTGATTCTAAAATTGGTATTAAACTCAATTATGACCAAAAAAGAATCCTTTTACGGGTCATGTACAACAATGTTGACTTGATTAGGTCACTGACGTCACTCGATCAAAGTCGGGTACATTAACTGGTACTCTATAATTATTTAAAAAAGAAAATAATAGATATTACGTACACTACGTAGATCCATTTAGACTTAAGTGGGCTAGGTCCCCAATCCGACCCAACAAAAGTATTGAGGGCAAAAAAGTTCCTTTGACCATGGAAATGACATATTCTAAATGCCTTTTCCAGTTCGAAGTATCATCAATCATTAAACCGAGAAATCTGAAAGTACAAACTCATTCGTTTGAGTTCAAGACAGGTGCCCCTGTCAGTGTTTTTTCTTCGTTTGAAAAAATCATGTATTTAGTCTTCCTAATGCTAAAGATGGTATCTCTCTTGCTGTTTAATCCGTCAGTATATTCAGAGCGCCTTGCATTAAACTGGCAAGAGTTTGCCGATCAGTGCATCTTACACATAGAACAAGATCATTGCATAAGCAACCATATTAATTGGGTTTTTTTAGTTGGTCCATACACTCTTGGAAGGCTAGGTTCCATGCCAGTATAGATAAAATCCTAAATTGAGGACACAGTCTGGTCGGAGTAACGGATAGACTCTACTCTCTTAGCTCAGCGACAACAATTCTACTCTCAAGTAGTAGAATGTTTTCTCGTGGATTTGGGATTTTCTTCATGGTGTCAAGAATATGGTTAAAGCCAATTCTGTCGAAATAGCCTTCAATATCCAAGAAGACAACGAAGGCTTCTTCGTGTCAATCGTAGCAACTTTTGCAGGAATCAACCAGTCTACTGATGGGCGTATCAGTAGACATGCCTTTCGAAAAATGCAAACTTATTTAGTTAAACCAATTTGCATTCACTATGGGCATTCAACTGTATCATCCGTTCAGTATTTTCAGAGCTACATTGATTAGCGTATGAACTGTGTCTAAATAAGGCTTCGGTCATTGATGCTTGAGTATAACTATAAATTGAGTTGTCAGGCGAATAATAAAAGAGTTAGGCGGGTTCTTATAAGACAGAGGAAGAATTTGTCCAGGACTAGGTTTCTCGTTTGATTTATGCCTGAAATAGCACTCCTAACAAGTTCCTTACTGAAGTAACGAGATTTAGCCTCCAGTTTTTTTATTCCTCTTTTTGGAGACTTATTTATTAGTAATTAGAGTAAGTCTCTAATTTCTTTTGAATTAGAAAAATGTTATCGAAGAAGTATTCCAGACTGTTTTTTTTCGCCCAGAATACTCACATGGGCACTGGTATGGTTGATCTGGCCTTTATCAATCTAAGAATATCCTTTGAACCTTCAAGGGTACTAACCCACTTTTAAATGCATGTTTCTTTGCTTAAATATAATACTTTATATTACTGCTTTTCCTTTCTGTACATGTCAATTTGCCTCTTACGCTGAAGAAATTTAACTTTTCGCCATTGCTCCCTGAGTTCATCACTCCACCATGGGCTTACCCTCCTCCGAGTTCCTGACATTATTTTACAGGAACATTTCAAGGATTCCATAGTTTAATATACAATGTCCGAAGATTCTAAATCTATGTAATCAGAATCCGAGGCACCATTTTCCGAGGGAAATATAGTACATTCCAAAATAGATGTAAATTTGCTCCAGTTTGTATTCTTCAGATTCAGTGCACCAAAAATAGTTCTTCTTCCATAAATTTCAAAGTTACAGAACCTGTGATCGGACCCTGAAAACTCCACACCCGTACTCCATTTCGATACAGAAAGAAAACTCCAACGGTTTGTTAATGTTATATAGACCCATTCCTACAACAAAAGTAGGAATACATCCAACATTTTGTAGAATCAAATTATAACGACCATAAACTCCTTCAAGAGTTTGCAAATTGTACGTCCATAATAGGCTACTGGCATTGAAATCCCGGTGTAAAAATTGACCCTCCGAAGGATTATGTATAAGCTAGACCTTCGAAGGACCACGTAAATACTAGGTCTCCGAAGAACCATGTAAAACTGGATCTCCGAAGATCTTTGATTACCAAAAGATAATAAATTTAAGTGGATTGTATTACTTACTTAGAAGTATCTTCAAAGAGAAAGGATATAAAAAATACCATGCTTAAAGTATTCTACTTTGGTTTCCCAAAAGCAAATAACTTAGTACTGATAAGTAGGGTGTGAAAAAAGTATTGTATTTAGAACTAAAGGCAAATATACACTCAGAGAGTGCAAACCTCCGCCGTCATGAGCCTTCCGAGGCGGATTTTTCACGACTGGGGAGGCGTAGAGAGACGGGGGAGGGTTCCCCTAGACGGAAATTCCGAGAGGAAGACGCTCCCGGCACCCAATTTCACAGCACAGCGACATCTATTGGCAGAGTAGGTTAACTTGAAATATTTAGTAGTATTTAGCTCATTTGGCGCCTTAATTCTGCACTCAGAGATGCCAAAATTAATCACTTCTTCCTTTTGGCACTTCCAACAACTCCACAAAATTTCATCCAAATCCGTTCAGTACTTTTTGAGTTATCCTGCTGACAAACCAACAAACTAACAAACCAACAAACGCCAGTGAAAAACAATACCTCCTTCGGCGGAGGTAATAAGGGATGAGATGAGAATGAGAGGTAAAATGTGAATGAAAGGGAGAAGAGGAAAACCTCCTTATTTATAAACAAAATATAGGATTCCATAAAATTCTCAATCTGAAGGATTAGTATAAATTTGCGATCACGGTGTTCCCTCTAAAAACACACCAGAATCATACAATAATAATATTACACTCCCGCGTAGGAAGGGAAAATAATAAGGAATGTCCTCTCGTTGCATGTGAGATAGAAAAAAATTATTTTTGAGCGAGAGAAAAACTATGCATGCTTCAATCTTGTTCATGATTTTCTGCATGTTCGGATATGTGAGAGTGCCAGATTTCCATACCCAGCATATCAAAAGAGGCTTGTGGTGTCTGTTGCAGTAATCAACAAGCGGTTTAATTGGCCTGCAAACATCGTCCTTTGTGATATCGTCATAAAAACTTGAGATAACTAAACTTTTGTTGCCTTGTAGTTTTCATTGTACAAACGACCAAGTCCTGAGAACAGAACTTTGGAATCTGAGTTATTATTAATTTTTTTGATACCAAAATCGATGCTCTAGGACTAGGTCGGCTGTATGTGAAGAGAGACAAATCAGAAGAGCCAGAGGGAGTACCACACCCAGCACTAAATGGGGTTCTGTTAAAAAAACTTGGCTACTGTGTTTTCCTAAAAGTCTAAGCTTCTGCGCAAGTAACACGTTTCCCCATATTTATTTGAATACATTTTACAGATCTGCAGTCCAGTCCATCGGATGGTGTTGTCGTTTAAGTCATTTTTAAGAAGGGAGCGTAATATTCATATGTTAGTAGTAAAAAAACGAGATGGGCAGTAAATTTTACTCATTTGATACCACGGCTTCAAGGTCTTTTGAAACAGAGTCTCGTGTACGCTTTTTTTGCATTCTGTTTCTTGACTATTAAATGACCGTTTGTTTTTCTAAGTTCCTGATCAGAGTTATTCTTCTCAATGGGATGGAAGAGCACCTATGCATAACCCGGACCCAGTCATCTCTCATTCCTGGTTCTTTAAGAACCCCGGTTCATAAAAGTCAGGAGTTAAAAATCACATGCATCAGTCTTAGATTTATCACTGTCAGTAATCGATTTGTCTTGTTCGTCCGAAAACCATTCCTATTCCTGTTTTTCATCCGGTAGTCTACCTTCTTCCTGTTGTCCGAAGATCTCCGTTAGTTCTTCTTCATCCGATCGGTTTACGTCCTCCGATTGCTCTTCTTCTTGCCGTGTTGCCTCCTCTACAATTCTTTTCCATCAACTTCCGATATCTTCGTGGAAAGTCCAAGCCCTAACCTATTTTTGTTAAACTCAGGATAGGTGACTTTATGAAGAAAAGGACATTTAACTTTGGTATGTCCAAACCTGAGACATTTATAACATTATACAAGCTGCAGAGTGGATATAAATTCGACCTTCCGGCCTCCAACAGGTACGACCATTGGTGATCGTTTGCGGGGCATAATTCGGAGTTTGTTTTTTCCTGACATAATGGTGCGAAATATTTTAGAAAAGGCTAATCTGATTATTCTTAGCTGAAACAGAGTGGGGACACTTTCAAAACCTCCTACAATTTATCCATATTCTTCAAAGATTCCTATAATTCCTGTAGGTTCGTTTTGGAACCATTTTTCCATATAACGTCAGTAGGATTTTGCGCAGCTCGAGCATTTTCGAGACCCATGATGTAAAATTTTACGCCACCCTCAAGTAGGGTGAGCCCATTATTCATGGTTTCAATTTGAGAAATATCGTTTAAGGGATTTTACAATGATGTATCCTCCCGCACTTTTACTGTCGTTTATTCTCAGTATGTTATCCCCATTTAACGAGATAATTTCAAATAATTGCATATAATGAACCATTCCTGGCAAAAAAAAACCTAAGGCCTTTTCCATCCATATCCCTCCAGTCTATAAAAAATAACTCCAGAGGGGGGTCATGTGTAAATTCTTATATTCTATTTTCCTTGCAATACTGGAGTAAGTTGGGAGTCCGCATTTACCGGATGAACTCCCCATGAAAGAATTTTCTTTTGTTGTGTTCAGTTGTTTTCTGTGATATTGAAAAGTATTTAATATATATGGCATAAACATTGGTGGGTTGTTTTTTTGCACTTCAGTCGAAACCTCCAGTTTGTTCAATACTCAAATAATAAAATGGGGTCCTCAGTATATGAGGAGAAAATATATATTAATAAATATGCAATTAGCTTTGTATGCAAAAGAAAAGGAAAGTGTTTAATGTTTGAAGGTCGGAGAAAACGGAACGTAGCGAGTCCAGCTCCATCTACAGGAAAAAATAACATTATTAAATATCTTATTTCTGGGGAATTTATTTTAAGTAACTTACTTTCGAAGGTATCCTGTGATAAAAGGGATGTCATAGGTACTGCTACCGAGGCTGTCCACAATCTCAGCGTGTTTGTTCCACTTTGTGATACCACGTTCCTCAGGTGTGCCTAAATGCAATTGAAGTATTTAAACAATTTGATAAAATGCAATGAAATAATACAATGTTTTTTATGAAAACGGATTCATAAATCTATAAAAGTATGAACTAAATTGGACAATATATTTTCCAAAGTACTACAACGAACTATGATAAAATAAAGACGTAATCATGATATACCTCTGATATTACAAGCTTATCAAGTCTAACACACTGATTACCAGTATCATTAACTATACTGTTCCCTTTCATTTTTTAATGCAGTATGCGCAATTATCAGTCATCTTTTACTTGTTATAACATATTGATAGGATAATAAACTATTAGTTGACTATATTAATATGACTTGCTCTGAACGCATTATCTCTAGACTAACTTTTAGTCACAACAAAAATATTTTGATATAAAAAAATTGATTTGTATCCTTCAACTGCATTAATGCATTTCACTAGTGAACATACGACTTTAAACACCTTGCAGACAAATGTTAATCATCAACCGACATCATTTCTTATTAGTAATATTTGATTTAATTTTCTCAAAGGAACTTATTAGAGATGCAGTAAATGTCAAATCAATGTCATGTCATTAAACTTTTAGGTAGAATTTTTTTATTTTAGTTCTAAAAAACTGTTGTTGCTTGATGATTTCATCATAATGATCGTAGCTTCTTTCAGGTTTGTATGTCATACATATATTAGATTTGCTAAAACTAATTATGAGGGAACTCCAGTCATAGTAAGATTATAGGACATGTAAAAAAAAGCAGAGCTTCAAAGAAAAGGAAATTTGCTTATTTTCAGATGAATAAATATTTACCCACCGAGTTCAGTATTAAGCTAGTAAGGGTTGCTGGATAACTCGGGTCGACTGAGAACTAGGAGACTCTTTTATTACTTTTAAAGAATAATTATTATGTGCTTCTGGCATTCAAAAGGTTCACCTTTTTCTATTGTTCATTACGTTTGACTTCATTTGTAGACTCTTAAATGGAGAAAAAACATTCGTCAAAGTATATTGCTTCTTGGATTTCTGAATTTCAAATAAATATTATTACGGATTTGATGTCTTATGTTGTGTATATTTAAGAAAACATAAATCATGATTATAATTAAGAAGAGTAAATAAATATATGCCCAAGAAAAAAAACTGTTTTACGTTTTGTGTAGTTCTTATAATATCAATTGATATTCTTCAATCAATGGAGTTGATCCGAAATATTTATGACAGTATAGCACTCAACAATATCTAGGTATTATGTAAATGTTACATTATATGTAATGTATACTATTTTTACTTCAATATTTAAAAAACTACAGATTAAAATTTGGTTTCTGAGTTAAGCAATAATTATTTATAACATATTCAATAATACTCAAAGTCAAACCTTCAATTAAATAGAGAAATCCAATTACCTGGAATCGTATTGTCCAAGATCAGACCCATGACACCCCAACAAACATCCCTGTTTGAAGAATGATGAGAATAACTTGGTCCAGAAACTGATATCCCGTCTTAAGAAGCTCTTGGTTAGCTTCAACGCCTGCCCATCTTGATATCATCTATATCACAAAGAAATCAGTGCGTCATGTCATACAAAAATGAATTAAACATGAGTAGATTCATCCCTCAACCTCTTCGCCCACGTGATATATATATATATATATATATATAAATATAGCCTAATTTGTTCGATATAGTTGCATCAGTAGGATATAAAAAGCATTAGAGTATTAAAATTAGTCTTAAGAACCTAGGGTTTCTAAGTTTATTTTCAAGTTTGGTGTTTTCGAAGGGACAACACCTTTGTGTACTGCCTTCGTCCTAAGAGTAATAACTAGGACTGGGAAACTGGAGCTTAGCCTTGGTGCTAACAGATTCTGTTACTGTTTTTGGCCGTGATAAAGAGAGAGGGGTAAAGAGGGGATAAAAGGAAGAGAGAGAGAGAAAGAAGAGGAGGAAAGAGAGGGAGAAAGAAAAGTGAGAGAGAAACTTCCCTCTCTTTCATTCTATCCCTCTCTTACCCCTCTCTCTCTTTTCACGGCCAAAAACAGTAATAGAATCTGTAAGCACCAAGGCTAAGCTCCAGATTCCCATTCCTAGAAATAACTTATCCGGCCAATAAGTGTGATCTTATAATTCTTGATGAGTCATCATTCATTTATAGTGGATGAAAGCTGAGGCTCTTAAAGTTCCTTCAGCCTTTTAAGTACTTGAACCATCATTTCAATGAGTGTGTTTTTAATATTTATTTAAGAGTTTACAATGAGTTTTAAAGTACTGTGTTCCTAGCACCATTTCAACTATCACTCCGAGAAGGACTTCAATACATACAATCATTACGAGACGTTGCCTTTTTTAAGCATAGTGTGTCTGATATACAATTATAAAATTTATAACGCAAGGAGCTATATTATTGATCTATATAAAAACTGTATGCACCAAAGACTCAATAACAAAAGAGAAGAACAAAATATTGAACGGCAGTCATATTATGTAGATTTTATGACTAATTTGTGAAGAAAAGGAAGGTTATCTTGTTATTCCTTGAGAAGACAAAATATATAAAGGTCTCAAAAAATACAAGAAGGATGAAATACTAGGAACGACGATGTAAAGTAATGTTTTTTATGAAATATAACATAGGATGACGATATTGCTTATTGTAGGATGTCCTTTTTTTCTATTTCCAAGAGAGCTAAATAGTTTCTCTCATTGGGGCAGCCATTGTAAGTCAGTAGTCGTCATCAAAAAGCTCTTTATGTAGAGTGATTTTTCTTATCCGCTGAGCCTTCAGTTATTATAATGCTTGATGGTTCTACCACAGAGATAAAAAGATACAGAGAGCTTATTCCTTTCATCTGTTTTTCTGTGTCCAATATAAACAAAGTAATTTGTACTACGTCATCGCAAGCTGAGCGTAGAGATATAATCTATCTCTATGATCAGCTTACGATGACGTAGGTGAAATTACTTTATTTATATGGGACACACAGAATACAGCTGAACGACGATGTTTCTCTGCTGTTGAAGGGAATCAACTCTCTATATCTTCATATCTATATGGGTTCTACAAGCATTGGGCTTTAAGCTTATCGGATAGTGCAAGACAAATGTGTACCTATGTTATTGTAGACTCCTTGACTTACAATTGGGAAGAAAATGGAGATTCCGAGGATGAGCATGTTTCTCGTTGAGTTCAGACTGATGAATTGAAGATTGGAGAGACCCACTCCGGTTATGATGCTGAACATGGTCAGGAATATCCCTCCGACCAAAGGATCCGGGATGGTTAGGAATAAGGCTCCAAATTTAGGGAAGAGGCCGAAGAATACCATGACAATGGCTCCGAACTGAATGACTCTTCGACTTCCCACCTAAGAAAGGAAAAGATGACTTGAAATGTGATTATTGTCTATCCCTCCTAAATATATTAGCTTGGACCAATAGCTTGTTTGATTGCAACTTTATTTAAATTTTTTTTTTTAAATTTTATTGAAAAAAAGATTTACTTTATGATTCATTTTGAAAAAAATAATCTTGAAATATTAATTAATTATTTTTACACGATACTTTATTCATATAGAGATACTGTATATACAATACAGCACAGATAAGTATCTTCAATAGAAATATAATCTCTAATAAATCAAGTTTTTAAATATTTATGCACTTTCAATATAAAAAATATATTAACTAACCGCCATATTTTCATCCAAAACATGAATACAATGCTCTAAATCATGAAAACATACTGAAAAACAATGTTGTTATGACAATATACATACTAAGGGATTCACAAAAACATAATAATTAATTTTATTATTTAAAAAAAATAAAAGCCAGCAGCACTTTTTTTATTCTTGTATTTTGCTATTTGTAATCAAGTTTCGGTTCATTGATATTCATAATTTCTTTAAATATAAACAAATTTCTTAAAAATATGAAGGGACATAAAAAAGATAATTGATATTTTGTTGAAATGAATATTACGCAATACTTCTATATTAAAGTGGCAGTATAAGAATTAATTAAATATTTTTAAAAGAAGCCAATAATGTGTTCTATAGGAATTTTATTTATTATCATTTTTTCATAATTTTATTGTAAATTATTTTTTCACATTTTTAATTGAAAAAATGACTTACTCTTATGATTCAATTTGAAAACAAATATCTTTAAATATTACATTTCATATAGATAAGAATAGTATTATAAATAATTAATGCTAGATCAGATTTGGACGTCAATTCAACTAATATGATCCTATTTTGGTTATTATGTCTAAAATTTATTACAAATAATTGTTTGTTATCACAAGTGTTTCGAAGTTATACCTTCATATTTTAGATCGTTTTTGTATTTTCTAAATGAATATAATTATATACCTATATTTATTTATATATATAACACAATTTCAGAGTCTAAAAATAAAAATTAATTAAGTGGTGATCAATCAGTAGGAGTTCCATCAATTGGCTTTATTTGCAGATTTGCTGATTCATCATATCACATGGTCTACAATACATAGAATTGATTTGACAAACAGTAGACCTTTTTATTGCTAAGGATAACACTTTTTATATTGCATCCACCGACCTTATAACTACTGGATAAACAATAGAAACTGAATAAAAGTAGGAAGATCAATTTCGGAGTCAGCTGCTGATGGGAGCCATATTAGATCCCTTTAAGACGAAATACATATTATTAAAGTCGATGAAACAAAGAAAAGAAAGAAGGGATATTTATTATCCCTTGATCAGTTAAAATCTTATACCAATTCTTAATGAATAGAAAAAGGTAGAAATAACAAAATTGGTGACGTCATTGGAAGGTACTTATTTTTGTAAATATAACATTAGGCGACGGTGGCATCACAGGACATAAATAGCAGAATTTCTTTTATTTCTCTTCCCTTGGTTTCTACAAGTAAGGCAGCCAATTTAAGTCTTTATACGTATTCAAGAGTTTCCTTAATTGGATTTCATTACATTATATATATATATATATATATATATATACAGTAATCTTTATCTTATGGAGTTTCTGGATTCATCTTTTTTTAGCTTTTCACCTTGGTGACTCCAATGGCTCCAATGTTCTCTGAGTAGCTCGTGGTTCCGTTTCCGGTTCCAAAGGCACCTGCAATTAGGCATCCAAGACCTTCCATTCCGATTCCTCGATTGAGGGCATGTGTTGGAGGGGGAGGCGCGCCGCAGAGCCGAGCACAGGCGAAATAATCTCCCACTGACTCGATGGCTGAGGCCAATACCCCAGCCAACATGCCAATGACGGCCCCCAGATGTACTGTTGGAAGACCCCACTGAACTATTGATATTTTGATTTATTTGGAAAAGATAGAGAGAGATATTAAGTTTAAGATATTAAGATATGGTTATCAAATATTAATAATAAATAAAATAGCTTCAAAATATGTTAATGATTGGACAATAAAAAAGCAATGCCTATCAATAAAAGAGGATCTCAAACTAGTTTGTACAATAATCAGATTGTCAACGAATAAAATAAAATACAAGATATATAAAACCAAAAAAAAATCGATCTTGATGTGATTTCGAATATTTCCTTGAAAAAAATTGGATTCTTTATAGTAAAAACATAATTTGCAGCAGTACTGTTGATATAAAATACTTTATTTGTTTATGACACGAGATCAAGTATCGATTTTTAAAGTTTTTCAATAATTATTGTTATATTGTTTTCAATAATTCAAATATTTTTTTGTGTTATTTGGAAAAATAATCATTTTTCCTATAAAAATATTACTGCTTTGCATTGTTCATTAATTGGACGCAAATTCAATTACAACGAGAGGAAGACGCTCCCAGCACCCGATTTCACAGCACAGCGACATCTATTGGCAGAGTAGGCTAACTTGAAATATTTATTAGTATTTAGCTCATTTCATCTTAATTCTGCACTCAGAGATGCCAAATTTAATCACTTGTTCCTTTTGGCATTTTCAACAACTCCACAAAATTTCATCCGAATCCGTTCATTACTTTTTGAGTTATCCTGCTGACAAACAACAAACAAACCAACACCAGTGAAAACAATACCTCCTTCGGCGGAGGTAATTACTATAAAGAATGTTTTTTGGAGTATTGTTGTATTACACTGAATGATCAGACATATTTCTTTTGCAAATTTTTATGATCAAAAAATGAATCTAAATATTTTTTATATCAGAAAGATATTTTAGATAAGGTTGATGATATTGACCTTCCCTTTTGAGAAGGAGCTGAACCTGGACTCTCAACATTGAGAGCTGGAACCGCCTCCATTGAACACTCTTATTATTTATCTAACTTGTATTGTTTGTCAGCACAATTTTTCTACTGAAAAAGTTGATAATAATATACAAATCAGTGCAACGAAATGATTTAGTGCATATTGAAGACCCTACATCTCTTTGAACACGAGTGTTTGAAACCGTTACATGCAATTACGTATACGTACAAGGATAAGGAACACGAAACCAGGAAGCCTCTTCAAAAAGCTTGATTTTTGTGTCTGTGCGTCCAAAGGAATTTTCCCCAAATGCATTCGATACAGTTAGAATGAACACAGAAGCCACATTGTGAGAATTGTGAGCATTACCTATTTTTGAAATAAGGAGATATACAACTATATATATATGTGTGTGTGTGTAAATAAATATATATATATAAGATTGTTGATTATCGTTCATTTGTTGTCGTTTGCGAACGATGAACGACGACGACAAAGTTTTTGACGAACGATAAGGGAAATTCCTTAGCTTTCGTCCTTCGTTTTTGGCGCCAAAACAAGACAAATATTTTCTCTTTGATTGTAAATACTTCTGTTCTTTAAAAAAACATCATCACATTTTTCAGAATGACGAATAAAAATTTCCTTTCTAAAAAATCGTCGATTTTTTTCAGAATGATGAACGACAATTTCGTCAACAAATCTGATATACATATCTGTATTATATATATATATATATTATATTATATATATATATATATAAGTAGAATATAAGTTTATATCAAGAATCAAAAGAAGTCCAGTGCAAATAAAAAAAACTTCAAAATACACTTACAGGAAACACTTTGAAAATGGGCAAGGTTTTCATATTGGGCAAACAGCATTTAATCTCAATGTTACGAAGATACTGTGAGAAAAGTATCATAAGAGCAACGGTCCTATACAAAAAAATATATATTGAAATGCATTGATTAATGCTGGTGGAATGATTTTTATATGTGGATCGATTACCCCATAGAAACGGCCCATTGCTTAGCACAAAACGCCATGGCGGCATCAATGAGGCCCAGGCCAACCATGGTTATAGCTGGCGCAATTGTTAAGGGAGTAACGAATCGGAGAACTATCCCAGCAAGTCCTATAATTGAATAAACATTAGGTATGTTGTATTATTCCACAAATATTACAACACATGTATTCCTTCAATTTTAAAATGTATGACTTGACAAAAAGTATTAACATAATGCAATTTGTTTACCTGAGAACCCAAGGATTATTTGCACAAGGGATGACACAATGATGGCTCCCTGAAGCTCCCTCATACGTACTTGCCACTCCTCTGTTTTAGCTTCATAGGTCATATTTCCAAAGCCGACCGTTTCAAAATTCTCGGGACATTTGAAGGGAGGCAGGGACAAAATGGCGATGGCTGGGGCTATGAATGAGAATGTTCCGCCTTGGATGATGGGTAGACTAACAAATTCAAACATCATTCATTCGGCATATATTTTTCGAGATAAAATAAAACGAATAAATGGCATATTTAATTTTCGATTAAGAAAAAATAGATATTTTAGAACGATATAGGAATAATTCTGGACTAGAGATTAATCTTAAGAAAGTATCGTAATGACAAATTTGAGTTTCCATTAGATCTGGGGGGCTTCAGAGTGACTTTTATGATGTTAGTACCTTTATATCATTGAACGATCAGGATATTATAGAAAACGCCAAGGTCATAGAGGATAAAGTCCAAAAAACAACAAATAGATACGCAAAATTTCTTAAGAAGAATACTGTGAACAGAATTTTTATATGGAATACATTTATTTTACCCAAAACTATTCATATTTTATGACTAACATCTTTTTCTCAGATTTTATGTAAAAAATTAATTATTTGTGTGAAGAGTTTTTATTTCCGGAGGGTCGTCCTAAAATAATATCATGGAAACGTGTCAAAACACCAAAAAAGTTCGGTGGTTTAGGTCTGTTGGATCTTGAAAGCTTCTGGAAAGCCATACTCTTCAAATGGTTGAAAAGACTTTTGGAGAGTGGTTCAGTTTGGACAGAAGCATTAAAGGGACTATATTGAAAAAGGTAGGACATCCCTTGGAGGAGGAAGAGGGTAATGGACCACACTCTGTGCTAGATTTAGCCGTAAACATTAGTCCTTTTTGGTATCAGAACAGTACGATCAATAAAGAGGTAGCAGTTTTATTATTACAAAAAATTAATGGCAGGAACCAGTTGTTGGAAATGGGAGGTTATCTTTTTTTAAATACTTCTATTGGGAAAAAAATAGTTTGTCTTGGGGATGTTTTTAATGAAATAAATGATTTTACAGCAAATGAAAAACTAGAGAGGATGAATGTTTTAAAATGGGTTAATTTTAAAAAAGGGAGTTCGGTCCCAGAAAGAGTTTTTACAATTTTATAAATCTAATTAGTAATAAGGAACTCCGGCATTTTTTTAGTTGATAAAATTCTAAAAGTCATTTTTTAAGTCAAATTGAGAGGAGGAAAGAAGATTACGGGCTGATTTCATGGTTTAAAATCAAAAATGTTAATCACTCTCTCTATTGGTTTAAATACAGAGTACTTACAACACATTGACATTTGAAAGTATATAGGGACTACAGCGGAGGAAAGATGTGCTTTTTTGCGGGGATTCGCTGGAGACATCAAAACATTTTTTATTAGAGTGCATATATATGGTAGAAATTTTAGAATATCTAAAATTGATATTTGATGATTTTTTTAATATACAATTACGGAATAAGGATTTTATTTACTTTTATACTGGACCGTAGAGATTAATTTTATTACCACTAAAACTCAATATTTTATGTATAAAATGAGATCTACTCGAGTTCCTTTACCTAAAAGTTTTACTCCTCTGGTTGATCATATTGTTAATAACACGACGTTGTAATGTATTTTTATGAATATTATAAGATACAATATCATGTGAATAAAATTTTACCTTGGTAAAAAAAATAAAAAAAAATGGCATACCGTACTCCAAACGTAGATTGAAGAAGTGTTATGATGCCAGAGACAAAGAGAATGGTGGAAATAATGTTGCCCTTGGCCGAATCATCGTTCTCCATGCATACCGCGGGGCAAATTATAAAGGGAATAGCAACAGTGATCCAACATCGTCAAATAATGCTAAGAATGCAAAAAAAATATTTTTTCACAAAACAAACTTAATTTTAAAAATTATTACATATATATTATATATATATATATGATATTTTGTGGCTTCTGTTGCCAAATTTAGATGTATATTTATATTACGTATGACTGCTTAGGCCTGTTATACGGTTGTTTTAAAATCGAAATTGAATAAGGGTAATTTTGTTCGAATCTATAGTTCAGATAAATTCTTGCTTTTGAGTTTTTCTGCTGATTTAGCATGATTCTGCCAAAATACTAATAATGGTAAACAAAATTATGTACTTCACCATTTTTTATTTCATATGAGAACAAGGAGAATGAATATCAATATAAATATACATATAAAAAAGTATGGAAAAAGTTAAATAACCAACCGCACTCTTTACCAAAAACTTTTTTTTTAAATCGGTAATGTTACGCCCAAAAATGTTAAAATCGGTGAAATACTCTGGTCAGCCTAAACTATAGATGTGCAGATGCATAGATCCGGTTATTTCTTGTTTATCAATAATTAAATCCATACACATATATTTAAAAAAGTAAATTACTTGTATTCCGAGAAGAATGGATAGATACCAAGGTGGGGCGTTATCGATATCATACATAATGTCAATATTCTCATCGTCCGATTGATCCTTCAGCGACATTTCGCTCTCCATGGGAAGAGATGTGACCACCATGCTTGCCCTAAATGAAAATAATAGATAAATTACGACATTGAAAGAATGGTCACTCAGACAATGCAATAAAACGATTTATCTAATGATAGAGAAATGTTCAAGCACAAAAACTAATCTCTGCTTGTAAAAGCTGATATGTTCAAACACTATATACCTGCATGAAACGTCATTGGTCTCATAAAGAGAGGATTGGGGTGGCAGTTGAGACAGATTATGGGGAAATATATATTTCATTGTTGTATTTGTTGAGTATTTTTCTTCTATAATGTATTGTATGTGATTTTAATTTTAGCCGTGATGATAATTTCCCAATATTTTGAGTATATATTTCAACTTCTAAAATATAAAGCCTTTTAAAAATATGTCATCCATGTCCATTTCTGAGGCATATACATCACCTTGTGACTCATCTTCTTGTATCTAAAAAAACATCTAAATAATTATGTTTCAATCTACAACATATACTTTAGATTTTTCTAAATTTTCTTTTACTCGCATATTTGAGCGACTACGGCGCCCATATGTTCATATTACATAAGTTTCTTAAAATTTGTATCATGGATTTTGTGGAGATAAAATAATATAATATAATAATTTTCTGTTTTTTACAAACATTCCTCATAAAAAAATTGACTATGTACAAAGAACATGAGATGCTTTTTTCTTTTTCTTTTTTCCTCTCTTTACCTTGAAAAGTAGGTAGTAAAATCAGAAAAGGTGATTTTTCTGGTTCATTTCTGGTCCCATCACTTTGCAAATAGCTTTATGTATTAGGTCCGCCTTGATCCAAGGATTCCATAGGTATGTACCTTCAAAGTTCAAATTTAACCATAAATATGGGAGGAGATAGCGTGCGGACATACAGACGGACGGACGGACAGAGATTGGTGAATTAATATAGATATATAAAAGAAGTTAATATTATATCTCAGCATGTCCTTTATGTTATTTGTTTTTTTGTAAGCTTTTCGATTATATATCTTTTTAAAAATATTCTTTTGAATATTCATATTTCATTTAAAACAATGATGAATTTAGCCTTCATTTACTCAAAATAAATTATATTATAATAATGTTGGTCAAAAAAGACAACAAGAGCCTTTATTTGTTATATGAAATACAACTTTATATACCAAAAATATCTTAAAACTCCAAATAACCTGAATAATTATGAAAATATAAAATTGGTATATATTTAATTAGGGATTGTGGTAATAAAACAGAGCTTTAATGAATGAAGTGAGTTCTTAATTAATTGCAGTTACCTTTTTTACGACATATAAGCCATGGTAAACCATTAAAAGAATGACCCAACATAAATCAGTTTAATGGAAAATAATAATAATATTATTATGCCCTCAATGACTAAGCAATATATGAACACTGCGTCTATCAATTGAATGCTAAACTGTTCTAAACTCTTCATATATTTCCTAAGCTACACACATTTATGCGTGTTTTTTTTTGTTTTAGGTATTCACCTTCTTTATAATTTTATTGTGATTTAAAAAACAAGTTCATGTGCAGGTAATTTATTACACTAAACTTGTTATTGCTTTAAAAACTTTCATACAAACTAAATTATATGGATACATATCAGAAGTAATATATACTCGATAGCAGAGCTTAGTTATACATATATACATGGTTGAAGCAAGGAAGTAAGGTTATATAAACTTTAGGACAAGCCTCAAATTACGCCTGGAAGGAAGTGATGGTATTATTTCTTCTCATTGTTTATTTACTCAAGAAAAAGTGATGCGGAAATGCTTAATTACTTACTTAATGGCTACTGGCGTAGTTGGGTTTGAATAACATATAGCCATATTGGATGTATTTTTTGCGTTGCAGAAATTAAAAGAAAAGTATATAATTTTTAGTTTTCATGTTTTAATTGAACTCAGGACACTTCAATCAGGAAAAATGGTATTACTTTTATAATATAATTTTTTTTGATTGTTTTTTAGGTGTAGTAATTTTTTTCTTTATTTCACAGTTGATGGAAAATATATGCAATAACCAAAGTATAAGGTATATAATAAGATGCTAATGCGTAAAAAGTACATTATTAAACATTATAGTTTAAATTTTTATCATCCGAGCTGAACAATCTTAAAAATATATATCAATTAAAAGCATATAAAACCGAAATGACAAAAATAAACGAAAAAACACGGAAAATTATAAAAAGTCTATTGTAGTTTCTAAATTTCTTTAAAAGCTTCTTTATGGCGTCATTATAAAACAGGGACCGAGAAGGGAAGTATCGGGTTTCATCGGCGGCTAGTGTCCACGAATCACCAAAGACGGAAGGAATTTTGAAGAAAGCTGCGTACCTCGCCGCAGCAGAAAGAAATATTGGCTCAGCTCTGAAGCTTGCAGAGGATGATATGTCGTTAATCCTTTGGATAGTAAAGCCTTGGCAGAAAGAAGGGCTTTCAGTCGTGAGGAATTCTCACGACCTCCAACTCCAACGAAATATTAAAGCCTTAATGTATTTCTCTGTATTTTCACCATCCATTTAGTAAATTTAGTTTCAAAAATTGCATCAAAATTGAACAACCTGGCACTCAACAAAAGCATGTATTACGGAGTTATTTAAAATACAACAGTCCTTACACGGTATATATGTAGAACTTAATAAGCTCTGCAGAAATCAACAGCTGAGCTGTGAACTTTTTCCCGTCAGCTATTCCACAGAGAGACCTCATGATCTTCCTTTTCCGACTTTCTGGAAGCTTCAGACTGTTCATATATTTGATGCAAACCTCATCACATTTCCTGCCATCAGACTTCGGAGAACCAGACATTTTAAGAAACCAGGGCTTCAATAAGCAATGACCATTTGCTGATCTTTGCAAAGGATATCGGAATTTATCGTCCTTAAAATTTGTAAATTTTTGGATAGGAGAATGTACACGAAGTACACCAAATAATGTCATCCTCAAACCTCCAGCTTTAATCTTCCAGAAAAAGGATTGTTTCCTAGGTTGTATTGACCAAAAAAAGGTATCACTGATAAGTGAGGTGGGAGGGAATAATTTGACGAAAGATTATTATAAGTTGTTGCTTATAAAAATATCGATTTGAATAGTTACAAATATTTTTATTATCGTATATTATTATAAATAAATAAAGTTTAAGTGCATTAAAAAAATATTCCTTATAATTTTGTTCTCAATCGGTATATTTTGAAAAGGGAAAATTCTTTTTTTTATAAGAATATTTCTAGACTATTTATTATTTTATATTTATCTAATTTAAGCCTCATTTGTTAGGGGAGATATATATTAATGAGTGAAAAATCCTAAAAAACTTTTATATGCTTAAAAGTCGATTAAAATCAATGAACGGCCGATCTTTTCTTCGCTTTAGTAAGATATGAGAGAGAATAATTATTTTTGCAAAATATTTATCCATATCAATAATTTTTCAAAAAAAACTAGAACTACACAATGAATAAGGGATAAAATAAAATAAATTTTAAAATATTTAAAATTATAAATGTTTTATAAAGAAGATTGAGGTAAAGAAATATTAAAAACGATCTCCCCATGTTAATGTAGTTAAGTAAAAAATATAAGCAGTCAGAATATAGTAAATTGAAAGACATTCCTTACAAGAGCAATAACTTGATATTTAATCTAAGTAAGGATTACTTAAATCTTATTAATGAATTGACTACAAAGCTGATTTTTTTCTTTTTGTAAAATTGCAATAATAGTTTTGTTTAACATATCTAATAATTATTACAATTGGTTTATTTTTTATCAGAATTGTCCAGCATTCTTACGTAATATATCTACCTGAGATATAATTACATAATTATTTTTTGCTATTGTTGATCTAAGTTTAAATTTTTTACCAGAAAAACATCATTATTGTCCAAAAAAAAAATTTTTTTTTTTGAGTGACAACAATCAAACAATTATATGAACGTAATACACATATTTTATGTATAATACAACAAATACACATATTTTTGAAGTTGATGCTTATACGTGAAAATTAAATATTGAAGCAAAATTAATTATTTTTTAACAACCAGGGTCAAGCAGGATTGGAGAAGATATATGAGGAAACAAACACAAAACCTAAAACGAACAACAAATAGATGCTTTTTAACACTATTCTCTTAGGATGCAACATTGTATATACTTCTTTTTCTATATGATAATGACTTCAAAGGGACATTTAATTATCTATTTTTTATATATTGTAGTTGACACTCCAGGAATCCAATAATGAAAGAAACTTATTAAATAAAACAGATTTTACACGGGATTTTCCGGGAAAGTTCCCTTGGATCTAATATTTCCAAGACAATTGTCCAGAGAAAAAAGATCAATATATAACTAAGTGCTTAGAAGATACAAGCAAATATACAGATCGATTTATAGTATTTACTTTTTCAGGAACAATCACCCCTTCAAAAATATTTCTTATCAACTCAAAATCATTTATTAATATAAATGTTGTCCAAAATTAACCCGCCAAGAATCAGAGTTCGATGAAAACTTTTTTCTGCATAAACATATAAAAAATGATTTTTTCTGAAAGCATCAAAGGGTTTAAAACAAACGTGGACACCTAAAAGTCATTTACATTGTTTTAAATCTAACTAGGATATTTTGTGTAAACGAGAAAAAAATGTTTTGGCAAATAAAATAAGCATGCTGAACAACATGAATTTTCCGGGAGGTTCCACCATCACACAAACGCACCTTGAGCCCACAAAATTATTCACTGAAAATTTCGTCATGATCTTTAGGAGATGCAGGAAAACGAATGAAAAGTCGAACGGATTATTATTTTTTGTTTGTAATTATTTATATTATTATACTAAATATATACATGGTGACACAATAGAGATATAAGTATATAGAGAGCTTATTGGATTATTCAGAGAAATACAGCTGAACGATGTTTCTCTGCTAATTGGAGGGAAGAAGCTCTCTATATGTTTATACCTCTATGGATAGAAAGATTTGTTTATCTCTATGATCAGCTTACGATGACGTAGTACAAATTACTTTGTTTATTTTGAACACACAAAATACAGCTGATCGTTGTTTCTCTGCTATTGAAGCTCTCTATATCTTTATATCTCTATGGATGACACAAAATTTATTTATCAAAAGCAAATATTTAATAATTTTTTTATGGTTACTGCTAAATTATTTCAAAGAAGATTAATACATAACCTTTTTTATGAATGACACCAACAACACTGACTAAATTCAAGTAGTAAGTAAGTGATTGGGTCAATATTTATCCTTCATCCTTTTGCAATAACATTACTTATACGTTGTTTATACGTACAGATTGGCATTTATGCTTTCATTTTGCCAATAAAAGCAATATTTGGACAACAAATAGCAATGATCGCATCATGTTGCAAAGTACATAGAACTAATCATAGACTGTAATTCCATGTCGATATATTGTTAGTAAGAAAGTATATTTTAAGGTTCCTCAGTCCACAAGAGATGGACAAAAGAATGATTTAAAAAAGATTGATATCTTTGACTCTCGTTTCGTTAAAAGAATTCAAATATGGATGAATCATTTCGTTCAATGAGATAAATATAACTAATTTTTACCTTTCTATGTGACCCCACATCAAGAGGGAGATAATTTTCTAGCCCTTAAGAATCATATATATATATATATATATATATATATATATATATATATAAGGAAACGACCGGGTACCCGGCCCGGTGTCTAAAATCACCGGGCCTGGACTTTAATTTTTTTTTCTTCTGAAAGTGACAACATTTTTTAGAAAATAATTTTAACATTTTTTAAAAATATTTAAGAACTCTTTTTAAAAAAAATGTTATCACTTTTGGAATGACGAAGGAACGAATATATTAAATTCCCGGCCTGGGTTGAAAATTTTAAGTCCAACTCCTGGCAAAAAAAAGTGTTCCGGTCATTTCCTGGTAATAAATCTATATATATATATTATATATAAATATATATAATAATGATTATACACATAATATATATTATTACACACATAATTTTTTTATCTCCTATTATTCAAATTATTAATATTTAAAAAATGTGGTCAATTTTGTTAGTCGAAATTAAAAAAATTATACTATAAAAATAAGAAGATTCCTTCATTTTGTCTGCAAATACATTTTTAACACCAAAAAAATCGAAAAATTTCATTCAATAAAAATTATTCATTCAAAAAGACTCATTTTATCAATGCGATTCATTCAAACTAATACGAAGAACGCAATATGATCTGATTTTTTTAATAAAGGTGATTTGTTCATTTAAAGTCATATTTTTTAATGATAGTTTGAATAAAAATGATACCTTACTAAAATAAATTGGTGTCTTCTGGGAGGCCTGCAATCCACTTCCCGCGAAATCAAGATTCGGTCACGAAATATGTTTTTCTGCTGAAGGGACTGCAATCCATTGTCTAATAAAACAAGATTATTTCACTGTAAAAAATGATTTTGGGAGCCGGGGGCGGACGAATCCCTCTTGAAAATCAATTATGATACATATTAATTTCAAATAATCGTTCATTTTGAACAACTCTTTCATATAAAGACACATCTCGATAGTCCTCTCTATAATTTTTTGGGCCTTCTTGGTTCGATAGAACTGCATCCAACTGGATACAATAATGTATTAAAGCGATAAAACTAGCTCCTCGATCCTAGAATTTTATTAGTCTCGGTACTCTGCCCTCAACATTGAACACGTCCCAACCATAGAGGTATAAAGACATAGAGGGCTTATTGGATCCTTCAGAGAAAAACGTTTTTGTGCCCAATATAAACAAATCTTTCTATCTCTATGATCAGCTTACGATGACGTAGTACAAATTACTTTGTTTAAATTGGGCACAGGTAACAGCTGAATAATGATGTTTCTCTGCTATTAAAGGGAATAAGGTCTTTATATCTTTATATCTCTATGATCTCAACACACTTTTTTCGGTTGAAATATTTCTCGAATTGTGTTTTTAAAAAACAACTGTATTTAAATGATTAATAGGAAAAACTAGTAATGAGACAACGGAAAGTCCTTTTATCAATGGAAACTAATGGAATACAGTTGCGTAAAGCACTTAGTCACATGAATGACTTCACTTATATATAAATAGTATATGGAATTATAGATAAAACAAATCATTCTGAAAGCAATGAGTAATATTTACTCTGTTTGATATATATTTTGTTGTCCATTGTATGAAACTGTGAGTTTCAATGTCAATTTAAAGAGGTCTAGACAAATCCTGAAGAGTGTTCAAAGTCAAGGAAACTTTCAAACCATGTCAATGAACAAAGTTAATTATAAAGTTGTGTGTATACTTTTTGCAATGTCATGTATGCATTATTTTGGCGATTGAATGCTCTCATAGGCATATTATCTAGTCATTTATATTAAGGCTTACAAGGCGTTATTTACTAGCACGAAGATCTACTAAAAATGTAGGTGTCTATATATTATATTTCTGAACCATTTTCATCAAAAATCATGCTGAAACGGTTACGTGATTGATCATTGTAAATACTTTATGTATAAGCAAAATCATATCCAATTTAAAAGTACAAATATCAAAAGTTGTACTTTTTGTAATCCCATTTTTGACAATTTATTATAAAAATAAATCAAGTCCATATTTAATAGTAATAAAGCATGTATGAAATGTTTATTTTTTGGCCGTGTTAACTATTATTTGACTTTATATTATTTAAAAACAAATTTGTTAAACATGCAAATTTTTCAAATCATAAATTTATATAAAATGCAAGCCATAATTCAACTCGATATCATATTTTTATAACTTAATAAAGCTTGAATACCTGTTATTTAAACCAGTGAGCTGATAGTCATGCAAATCAAATACTTGAAATATGTTTCATATATTTAATGTTTGTAGTGGTGACAATTTTATAGTTCAGCCTTACACCCTCATACAAATATTATAATAATTCACTGTATTAACGTAATGATTTACTTCGTGACAATATATAATTCTTAACCCTGACCACGTTAATTTTTTAATCATTCTTAGAAAATCCTCAAATGAATCGATTAAACTTTTTTTTGTTTATTATAATAATAAGGATTCAGAAAGGAGACCTCAGGGTTAAGTAGAATTTTATAGAAAAAAAAATTAATATTATTTTTATTCTTTAAGCTTGAAGAAAGTAACGCTAAAAATATAATATATTTGAATTGATAACTTCATACTCATACAATGGATTGCATGACAATGCTATTTATATAGATTATCAATTTTATCTTTAAAAATATCTACATGTCGGTCTTCAAATAACAACGTTTTCATTCTTATTTAGATAATTTATTTCTACTCCTCCCAAAATCCATGATTTTTTTATTCTTCAAAACTGTTTCCTCTTAGGTATATATTATAGAGTTGTGTTAGGCCAGGGTTGTTCAGTCAGATGTCATATAAATGGGGATTAATATATACGGCAATAGTGTTGCATTTACCTCTATCCTCCTGAAATATGTCAAAGGCTGGTTTTCACACTTCAAAAATAGCACAGATTTTCACACGAATACAAAAAATATATCTACTTTGATAGGTAGTGGGAAACTGTTTGTTTGTTTGTTTGTTTGTGTCAATTGATTATTAGGGATTGATGCATCCCTCTATTCTCTTCTTGCCCTGCTTGGTCCCTTTTGACAAGTGATTTACAGGCACGAAACTATTATTAAAAAAAGACCATACCTGTACCTAGGTGTCTAGGACAGTGTGTGTATGTAATATTACTGGACCGAGGGCACTCCTCACTACAAAAACCTATGAACGAAACACCTGTGCAAACTGGGTGCGCGTGAGAAAATATAAGCAGTACAGGCATCAAGTTATAGCATCCAGGACTGATCTTGAATAATTCCTTGTTAAGGCATCAAGGGATAGAATGCCTCTTTGACAAACATAAAATGTACATTTCCGTACAGTCTTCTTGTAAAATAATTTTGTGTACTTTAAAATATATAAATATATTTTAGTGTTGTGTCAATCCCAATTTCTTCGGTCAGGTCCAGTCTTAGGACCGGTCCTATTGGTCCTTAGGACCGTCGGCCCTTGAGATTGCCTTTTGTCAGCCTTTATTTTTCCATACAATGTAATTTTAATATTTATATATATATAATATATATATATATATATATATATATATATATATATATATATATATATATATATATATATATATATATATATATATATATATATATATATATATACTATAAAACAGAATTCCGTTCGTTCGTTTCCCTGTTTCTCCCGAACGGTACATTAGATTGCCTTTTGTCAGTCCTTTATTTTCCCATAAAATGTATAAATAGTATTTATTAATGCCTTCTAACTTCTAATATTATATTGTATATTATGAATATATATATACCAATAAAAAGAATTCCGTTCGTTCGTTTGTTTCCCTGTATCTCCCGAACGGTTCATTAGATCTTTACAAAATTTTCAGTGAATAGTTTTAAGAGCTCTGGGAGTGTTTTAGTGGAGTCGTAAACTTGCCAAAACGTTTTTTGTCCATTTTTTTAAATTGCCACGTTAGATTTTGATCAAATCTTCTTTGGAGGAAACTTAGGTAGTAAGACATGTCTTTATTTTATTCAGTTTACAGGAAAATTTGTTTTCCATATGGTTACATAAAAATAAGTTTTTTGTCCCTGTCTTTCCCACTAAATTTAAAGTTTGTGGAAAATAACAACTTTTTATATTGCAACATCGCGCTAATCAAATTTAAATAACACCTAGCGATGGAGAGTGATGTCAATCACTCTCAAGTTTTATTGATAAAGATATGAAGTTGCACTCCCATGTAAGTTTTTTCTTTTGCTGTTTTCCTCCATCAACGGAGATCAAACTTATACTCTGATATTCAGCGCTACCATATATATATATTCGGCACTTTATGACTTACAAAATACCTTCTTTTTACGATTAATAAATACCCACCAATAATGAATACAAATCGAAAAAATGGCAACTTTTTAAGGAACTGTTGAAAAATCACATGCGATGACATCACTAAAATTATTTGTGTGATTTTTTCCATTCCAGACTATTGTCAAATTGGAAAATTCCGGGCAGCACCGGGTAACGTTCGTTAGTATATATATATATATATATATATATATATATATATATATATATATATATATATATATATATATATATATATATATATATATATAAACTTTATTTCATAATATACGATCGTATGTCATTAACCATAAAATGTTTCAGAAAAAATAATTCATATACAAACCTTTCATTTCAAGCGCTGTAGGCATTTTTTTAGATATTTTCATTAAGCATCGACGATTTAATGTTATTATTATACCCATATTTCATACTTATTGAAAACATAATTTAAAAATGTTACATTGTCATCAGTTTATCGAAGATGTACTTTCCTAATATGAAGGATTTTTCCTTTTCATTGCATTGAGAGATGTTGACAACATGACGTAGGATATTACGTCATAAGGGAACAGTATTTTCTCTTTTAACGACTGACAATATGGACTGGACTGGACCGGACTAGACTGTAGTTCTCGGTCCAAATAAAGACCGACATAACACTATAAATATCTTTTTTATGCCTCCTCTGAGGTTTATCGAGTCATTTCCCAAAAAAACTATCAATTTTAATTTACAGAATAGTAAAATGGCTAGCATCTCCTCTTCATTAAATGTTTGGTATGGAAATGGCTTTTGAGCTTTTGAGTTCAAAGGGGCAAAGTCCATTGCCCTCGTTTTCTCTTGAAACACCAAATATATGAGTCCCTCCTTTCCGTTTTTGATGCCTGCATATTTATTTGCAGGAATTATTTTAGTATCAAGACTGTATGGCAATCCACTAATGCATGAAGAGTGAAATCGGTTGAAATTTTTAATTGAACAGAAAACTTATTTTCGTCATAGATTCCTCGTATAACGGTACAACCTTTTTCCATTTGAAAGGACGATTTAAGCGATTACAGAGTATGTTCCAAAGTAGATACAACTCTACCGGATAACTTAGTTCAACCATCTTGACATGCCACGGAATGGATATTAAATAGTTTTTGTATGTACGCACTAGGGGGAATCGGAATATTCCATCGTTACAAACTGACGGAAAGCTTATATTATGCATTGATAAATACTTCTTCAACAATTGAGCGATGACTTGGATTTCATCATATAAATATAGAATAAAATAATTCCACTTTAAACCCATTTCACAGTCAATTCAACATCTATCAAATAATTTAAAATTCCATACATTAATGTGAAAAAATGCAACACCGAATATTCAAAAGGCATATAAATTATTACAGTTTAGTTTTATTCAAATCTTTAAAAATATTTTGATTATTTACGTGTGGAACATGATGGGAAATCTTTCAATTTCTTTGAGGCCAAGAGTCCACGAGTCGTCATGTAGACTGGGAAAACTTCAGTTTACAATTAAGTCGTTAGGGGAAGCTAAATTTGGAATATAAATATTTTTAACTAGACTTTGTATGTAGCTTAAAACATATGACAAATATGTCAAAGGGATACCATTATATGAGAGACAGATAATAAAATCAATTTAAATATAAATTATGAATATAGAATACGATCATAAGACTTCTTCTTTTATTTTGCTGAAGAGTTATGCCATTCTATAAGTGGAAAGTATTGAGGCTTTGGCATTTTTAGTCATATTTATTTAATAATAGATCTAAATTGATATTTATACAAGATTGGGAAGGTTGTGAGCCCGGTGTGTCAGCTATGCAATATCGAAGAGGAAACACCCTACCACCTCATGACTGCTCAATTGTTAGGAGAAAGAATCGGCAACTCGAGGGAAATCTCAGGGGACATAGACTGTCATTAAAAGATTATATTTTTAAAGCATTTCAAACTGTATGCATTTTTTTTTGTACCTTCGTACAACATTTATTCTTGAATGATACCAAACATTATAAAAAAACTTAATCATTACACGTACAAACATAAGTTTTACACAAGTAATATTAAACAAAACAAAATCAAAACTCATCAACAATTCTATTTACATGTTTAAAAACATTTTTCGATAGGGGGGATTTTGTGCTTCTTAATTTATAAAGTAAAATCTGTATTTTAGTTACAATAAAATTTATTTCCGTGCTATCAGGGCCATTGTAAATAAAACAAATTCCTTTCGTGGTTAAAACATGGCCAAACTTCATATAAATATGAATGCATTTTTATTGATATCTTTATTAATAATACATTATTTAACAATTCAACATATTTATTTAATTTATACATGGATGATAAAAATGATGGTGGATGGAAATATTGAAATTTGCTTACTTACTTCGGTCATTAAAAACCTATAGTTGCATGGTCCTGACTTTCAAATTCTATCATAGGTGACCCTAAAGCTTTGAAAAAGTCATTTTTGAGATATTTGTAAACGAAAATAGAAAACGCTGTTTCAAATTACGATGAGCAGTTTATAAATCACAAAAACTCTAAGTAACCCATGGCGGAACCCAAATCTTGAGGAACGTAAATATAATACTTTACTGCACTCACGTTCTTCAACCAATCATATACTCAGTACCAGCTCTTCAATCAGTGGATGAAAGAACCATCAAGGAAGGTTGATTTCAACTATATCGATGCCTTAGAGGAGGAAAGTCTGGATGCATGATTCATAACATTGGGCTGACGAAATCTCATAACAGAGTTCATATCATAAATTAATACGTGCTTCGATGTAATAGCAAATTATATGTTATTTTTATAACTCAAAGGGAAAATATTTTAATGTAAAAAGACAGCAATTGACTTGAGTTTACTATAAATTGTATTATTTTTAAGATTTCGTCACTATTTTCATCAGAAAGAACATTCGTATGCAGAATAATTGTTTTTTTTTGCATTTTTAATACTATTCGTATTGTGGACAGTCATTAATCAATCGCGCAACCTTTTTTGTTTTTATATATCTGGAATCAATCAGCAAAATATCTATTTGATACTACCTGATTGATCCAACAAATATAAAAACAAAAAAGGTATCTCTGGTATCAATCAGCTAATATCAAATAGATACCCTCACTGAGGTGAGAGACTTCACGGAGTAAATGACCAACATTTAAAATTCGGAGTCCAGTCGCCTCATTCCACGCTTGAAGTTGACCCCCGCATTATTGACAAAAATGTTTGTGCGATGTACAAGAGGTTTGTCATTAGAAACAAGGTTTCTCCGATGGCAGTATGTGGGATGTTTTCAAGGCGTTCTTGAACTCCGGAAGGATCTTTTAATCCTTTTATAGTGCGTATAATATTTCAAGGAACCTTCTTTTTTGTGCCTATATGGTTCGACAGGATATAAATAACATTAAAATCTTATCAATCAAAAGGGTCTTATCAATGAAGTAGACCAAAAAGGACCATACCCTCTCGGGATTCGAACCTTCGCCCCAGCATTGAGAGATGAACATATTTTGCTGATTGATTCCAGATATATAAAAACCAAAAGGTTGCATGAACGGGTACGGTTACTTCGATCTCCTACCTGAGCTAGAAACAAAGAGAAACCACACTTCAACACGGCCATCGTGCTAACATTCCTCACAAACCTCTCTATTATTGTACTTATTATAGAAGAAGAAGGAAAAAAAGTATTCGTCATCCAGAGTGCTCCTGCCTTGTTCTTATTATTGTTATTGTTTACATTGATTCATCATTGCTTGGGATCAAATTTCTCGAATGGGAGTGGACGGGTGGCATGATTCAAATCATTATATTTGCCCTTCTCGTCTCATCCTCCTCCTCAATGATCGGAGGAGGAGACGAGACGTTTGGGAGCTCCTTGATCAATGTGGTCACTCCTAGCACTGACCCGGCTCATGAATATGTTCAACACTCTGGATAACGAATACTTTTTGTCCTTCTTCTTATATAATAAGTACAATAATAGAGAGGTTTGTGAGGAATGTTAGCACGATGGCCGTGTTGAAGTGTGGTTTCTCTTTGTTTCTAGCTCAGGTAGGAGATCAAAGTAACCGTACCCGCATGAACTGTATTTCATGAGAGATATCTTCCAGCTCTGAAGAGGCCACATTTTCAATTGAGAGACATGATATTGGATGGATTTTTTAATATATTTTTAAAGGATATTTTCATTATGTCCAACTAAGAGTGAAGAAGTTTATTTAGGATTTTTTAGGCTTTAATCAATTATGTTTGACAACCCTATATGTAGGGATATAGAGTTGTTTGTGGATCACAGTGGAACAGCCCAGATAATTCGTTGGACAATTTAACCTTGTTTAGATTCCAATGGCATTAAAATGTCTAAATGGAAAAAATATAAATGAATAAAAACTATAAGAATTACAATAAAATAATTATTATAAAATAATTATTATAATAATAAAATGGAGGTTTTTTTGCCTAATTGGTTCGATACAATTGCATCCGATAGGATATAAATAAGCATTATAGCATTAAAATTAGTCACTCGAACCTAGGATCTTATCAATGAGGTAGGCCAAAAATTAGCCTTCCTCTCTAGTGATTCAAACCATATCCCCCAACATTGAGAGTTGAACACGCCTTAACGCACACGGCTATCGCGATCCTTGTGGAGTTTTTCTTCGAAAGTTGAGGAAGTTTGAAAACATTGTACTTGAAAAAGATAATCATCAAGCTGCATTTTGTATATTTAGTTTTTTATTAAGCTTTAGTTTCTCTTCTAAAAATATTTTTTGACGTTTTGGTGGATCAAGTTGCTATCATCAAGTGCCTTCTTTCTCCCTGTAGGTTAGAGGAATTAAAGCCCAACTTCATGCAGGAATAATTCCTAATTATTTTATTCTATGCGCAGTTACACTACTTGCTTGCAGCTATAAATACTAATTTGTGTTTTTGAAATAAATAATGTATCTGAAGCCATGCTCAAATACCCCTTCACTTTGTTCTTCCTCCGTCTGCTAAAACTTTTCCAAGAAAAAAAGTTAACTTTAATATTCATAAAAATTGTAGTTTTTTCCTTTTATTTTGTATGTAGTTGCAAAAAAAAAGAAAACAATAAGAACCTACAACTATAATATAAAAAGATCAAAGAATTTGAAAAATAATTATTATACTCAAAAGAGTCACTAAAATAAATAAAAATACTATTTTAAATTAAGTTTTTCGTTATATGGAATCATATAAAATCATTTGAAATAAATAGACGAAAGATTTTTATAACGATCACAATGGGTTTAAACTATTCACTCAATTTAAAACATTTATAATATTTTTGTCTGGCTTAAAACAATTCAACAGTTGGAGCTTGAAGATGAGTTATAAAGTTTTAAATATAATGATATGTTTTGGACTCAATATTACTTTCTTCTCGCAAATAAGCGAGTATAAAAAGTTAATGTCTTTCTACATATAGTTTAATTTACAAAACGTTAGCTTCAATCAGATTTTCGTTGTCGGAGTGGGTCAGTCCATAATAGACCTTAACAGAATAGACCCTAACGTGTTGACATAAAGTGCTCGACCAATACATCTTGACTTGGAGAGACAATAACAAAGTTTTTCAAGCGGAAGTTGAGTGGATCAGAAATATGTGTAGTAATTTCTACGGAGATATAATAAAAAAAACTAGGTATATTGATCCGTTCTGACAATATGTAGGCTATCAATAGCTTGGATAAAATAATCATCGCCTGTAAAGATGCAATCAATAACTTTGATAATAAATATCCTTAGTTAGATATACGAATAAGAAACGCTCAAAAATGTGTCAGAGTTCATGATACTCCATACTACAAAAATATATATCTAAAAAATAATGATTTGTGAGATATAATTGAATGAGAAATAGACTTCGAACCAGAAGATTATAAACAATTTTTTAGGGGGGGGGGGGGATGGATAGATCTAATATTACTGTTTGAGATCAAGTCTCTGATCCATGAAGGAATTAAATAATGGCCGTGTTCTCATTCACAATAACAAACAACAGTAATTACTATATGACGTCACCTAGAGAAGCCAAACAGGTGGGAAAAAATGAAAATACAAATATAGGTATTATCTAGCTGTGCGCAAGTACTTTAAAAGGTTTCACATCGTATCAGGAAGCTATGAATGAGGACTTACTTTCATGGGATAATCAGAATAAAAACAACACCTTGGAAGTAAATAAAGATAATAGTAATTCTTTAATAGCTAATACAAATGACATCATTATTGGACTATGAGATGAGAAAGTATGGAAAAGCTGGGGGAGAAGGTAATTTTTCAGTTCCGAACCAAGAATTGAAGTAGTTATGATATTGAATCGTTGAATAAATTGGAACATAGTGATTCCGAACTACCTAGTTCCGAACCTCCAGTACATTTTCTCCTGTATAGGTTCATAACATGTATGATCGAACCGTTTATTTAATAATAAGTCATAAAATTACAATCCCTTTCTCATCGTCGAGGACTGCTTTGTGTATTATCAAGCAAGACAAAAAGTTTAAACAACGACATTCGAGCCAGATTTATTGGCAAGTGGCATATTATCCACACACAACTGAACATGGCCCCACTCATTACTCAAACGGATTACATCCCTTCTGCCACTCGTCGATGTGTGCCTTGCCCGATCTTTTTTTTTACCAAAAGGCAAGCTTTATTTATGTTTTTCATTTCCACAATTGCGGAGGCATAGGGATTAAGAAACACATTTAATCAAATACAATTATAGGCACACTTAATGACATTTTTTTAAATGAATATTACTATGATTCAATGATAAACGTTGAGCATTGCATGGCGAGGCGTCGAAACTACTGCTATAGACTACGTCGGCTTGGTGGGCGGTGTAGGGGATGAAAAAAAAGGAGTAAGCGAGAGCACGTCAATGAGCTTGAGGAGGACCTGTAGTTGATCACGTGTTGAGCGTGCCTTGCCGATCTTAAATCTAAAGGGTAAAAAAATGATCATTTCTACAACAACAATAAAAAAGTAAACAATTATTTTTCGCAAGTAGGTTCCATACTCAAATATTTAAATAATGCTTTATTGAAATAGTTTTGGATATATAAAGGGTATGCATA
>CP045898.1:8470794-8493038 GCA_013387185.1 Caligus rogercresseyi | reverse complement strand
TAACGGCAGTAGTGTAACCGGATTAGGAAAGAAAAAAAAAGGGGCGAATTGATGGCAAATACTCCCACTTCTCTTTTCTTTCTATCAGGTAACACTAACATACAGTTACCGATGGTAATCGTATATTCTCATATCAAAAGATCAATTTTTGGGGGAGAGTACGTATTTGCTTATATCTCTTAAAGTATAGCGATTTTTAGAACACAATATATCAAATGAAAGCTTGGTTAACCAGCTTTAATATTTTGTATACTAAATCATGTCAATTTAATAAGTAGAGAGTTATATGTACATTAAAAAAGCCTATCTCGCGTACAAAATGACGCATATAATGATTATAAATGCGTCAGAGACAAAGTAAAATTTTGAGAGGATACCTTGACGCACATCTAAAAAACAAATTATGATTTATTTTTCATAATCGATTTCTTATAGGTCAATACAGGCTCTGAATCATATGATGTAACTCAGATTGTACTGAATTCTGAATTGATAGAATGCAACCAAGGTCATTTTGGATTTATCATCTAAATTTACTAAACTTAAAAGTACTATTTACTCTGAAGCGAACAAGTCATCTTCTACAGGCGAGTGAAGTTATTGATACAAAAAAGCTATGAAATAAGCTAACAACCCACACTCCCTTTCTTGCTTTGTTTTTACTGAAAACTTTGTTTTATTAAAAAACATCAAACATACGTCTGGTAGTAAATTAGATTTCCTTTAAATTAATAATAATTATTGAAGTCTGTAACGTCCACCATTTTGAAGAAATTTGCGGAGGACAAAATATATTTTACTAAATTTTTAAAACTTTGACCTCGTTGCGCGACCTCGTAATGTTGACGATTTGTTCAAACTTTGTATGTCGTCTTCTCTTTATCACCAAGAAACAGAAAATCCACAAAGCTGCTAACATTTCAAACATTTAAAAATAAGAAAAAACCTAATATATATACAGTGTATTATATATATATATGTATATATATACTATGATTTCAAAATCTGAAAAATATATAAAATGATTTATCCTCTACTTTGATTGGAAATAAATTAAAAAAGATAAGAAATGGCCTTTTTGTTATTTATGCACAAAACCAATATCACGATATTGTATAATCATAAGTGTTATAGGATATTCGATATTCATTTTTAATATTGCCTATTCAGCATATGCACTTAATTTTTAAATGGCATTTACAAAATTATATTATGATTCGACAATATCAAATAATATCATAATATTTTATTTTAGGTAAGGATTCTTTCTATCTCTTGGACTTTATTGATAGTTATGACCAAAAAGACGATGAAAGGACACATTTAGGATTTATAGAATGCAGGGTATGTTCATTTAATTCTTTCAATAAAATAGCGAAACGTCAAAGTTTTATCAGTATGAGCGAGTCTAAAATATATTTTAGCAATGTATTTTTCATGACACAAGCAGAAAGAAACAACTAACAAAACGTTAGTTCCTATTTGACGGTGACGTCATTTAAAATTGCCGTAAACAGAAAAGTCTGATATCTTGGTAATATAGGCGTTTCCAGATTACAATATGCTTTTCCTCTATTGTTTAGAGAAACATATAATAGTAAATATCAAAAAATATACTTCAAATACAAGAGCAACTCAGATCGTCCGGCAGGATAGACCAAGCGCTTTTACTTGAACTGAACAGTTTTGTGTTGGTTATTTTTGCTTATATGTATGCTGAAAAAATTCCACCTCACTTTAAAGCATATTTTTCTTTATTTAAACATATTTAAATATTGCTACATATTCCAATATCAAAATAGTTATTAGGATACCAAATTAATTATAGATATTAATTGGTAACTTTCAGGCATTTATTATAATGTATTTACTTCTTACAACTCTAACTTTGTCTTATTATTATCTGAGAGTGTATACGATACATTAAACGATATATATGTGGGATTTCTAATATATCTTTGCAAAATATTTTCTTTGTTATTGACCTTAGTTAATAAAAGCTCTTACTACAAGTAAAAATCAAAAAGACTATTGTTATTACTTCATTTATAGAACTATAATAATATAAATTTCCATAAATAAAGTATGTAATAAAGAATATACTGAATGCTCACAAGCTCTCAAGCCATTTATTGCAAAAATGTGGTTCCGACTCGCCAAAAATATATAAGTTGCAGAGGCTACAAACTCACCGCCAATGGGTCCTTAGGGTTCCACCTGTCACAATGATTTTATATTGAGGTTGCACAATCACCGTTAATGGATCCTTGGGTTCCAATATTACAATTGAAGCATTTTGGGGTACCAATCCACCTGAATGGGTCCCTCAGGTTCAGCCTGTTTTATTTTTGCCAAATGGGATTAAAAAATCATTGCACCTGGACCTTTCGGATTCTAACATCCTCAAACCTGGAATGTTGATTTAAGAGCTCAAATATGCTCATTATTACCCCCACAAGACTCAAGGTAACGCCCCAATTCATAAACGGGTCCCGGTATCCTAATGACACAACATCTAAGTTATCTTGTGCTTAAATAGTCAACCGTGTATTCAATATATATTTATGTATATTCAAATGACAAATGTATGATTTTATATAATGAAAATAGCAATTAATGGTACCGTATTTCCCGTTAAAAAACCCCCCTCAGACGATTTTTTTTGGGAAAAAAATGACCCAAAATTAGATATCCGAATTTTCTCAGATCAAATATGCATGATTTATGAGTAGATCAAAGTTACTACCCATAAACCATCATAAATAAAACATCTTGCCTCGACAAGGAAGTTACAAAAATGCGTTATGAATAATGTAGTATTATTTCTTGGGCATATATTTTGTTTTATACAAAACTTCAAAAATATTAAATTGTCTAATATTAGTATAAGTAATCTAAAATGTTATAATATTTTTTTTATAAATCAACGTTAACAACGTATAAAGAAATTATTTAATATAAAAAGTTCGTAGAATAACCATTTTCTTTACTAAAAAACTGTGGAATAGTACAGCGTTCTTGTTTTTCTGTTGCTCTCGCCTTTCCTTCGACAGACGAGTTGTCCTTCTTGTTATATTTTCTATTCTTTAGTCAGTATATAAATTTAAGTATACATGTTAGATTTTGAGTATAAAAATTATTATTTAAAAACATCATATGTTAAGGAATATATTCATACAAAAATAGTAGATACACAAAGTTAATACCACTGGCCTAAGGGATCAAATATCTATAGTGCGTTAAGGTTTGCTGGTTTCCCAAAACTTTTTTAAAACCTTTTAATACTCTACAATACTTGACTAAATGTACAGTATTCGTTTAAAAGTTGTTTCTAAAAATCACATCAAAGGAAATTCACTGTTTTTCAAGACATTACCAGCGGGCTTAAAAATGCCTTGAACATAATTTTACAGTATATTTAAAAAATATGTAAGAATCCAGTTGCCTGCAAGAGTTACAAGTTTTCGAACGTAACGGTTAGCTAGTTTCTCAAACAGTTTTTTAAGTCTTTTGGGACTCCTTAATAAGTTAAAAGTTATTTTAATGGAGTCACACCTGTTTGTAAAAGCAAATTATATAAAAAATGAATTCATTTTCTTCGTTTTCACGAACTGTTTGAAAATTCCTGTAATATGATTTTTCAATAAAAAAACAATATTAGACCCCTCTTAGACTTTGCAATAGTGGATCTGGATGACTATGTTACTGAAATCAAATAAAATAAATAGATTTATCCTTTTACAAAAATTGTTTCAATGTATCTAGAAAATTATTTTCTAGCCATGATAGAGTTTTTGTAATCGTTGCAATATGAACCCGGATGCGTATTATTCAAGTGACTATTGTTTTTATAAAGCAAAGTAAATAAAAAAAAACATGATGCCAAGCATTTCACTTAAAAGTTTTTCCTAATTGGTTCGATAGAACTGCATCCGTTTGGATATAAATAAAACCAGTCTATCGAATCTAAGATATTATTCATGAGGTTGACTAAAATATACCTTTCCCTCTCGGGTGTCGAACCTGTGCCCTCAACATTAAAAACACATCTTTATACACGTAGCTAACGCACTCCTTTCGTGTATTTTTTCTGCACCTCAATTAATTTATATGCATTTATACTTTTTGTACAAATAATATGCTATTAAATGAATAAAAGTATCCATTGTTTTTGGTATACTTTTCATGCATGCATCCATGTAAACAAATATCTTAGCTCTTGAGTGAAGGTAGAACTTCATCGTAAAGTGATAAGTACTCTTGAAGTGGCCTCATCAAGTTTTCTTTCCAAAAACTATTTTCTTTTTATGCAAGCAAAAGTTTATTGACGTAAGAATGGGTGAAGAGATATACTTAAAATAATACAAATAGTATTTAGGCGTTGTCGATAACCTGAAGGGTATTCATGGATCCCTTTTATTGAAAGATGAAATACTCAAATATGACACATTTTTAGAGCTTTGGTAGCACTTTTGTGACGTCATATAAGCCAGAGGAGATATAATATCTGTTGTATAGAATTTAATTTTAAACTAAAATGTTTAATTATATTTTTACGCATTAACATCATTTTATATACATTTTATTTTTTGTGCTTGTATATATTTATGAAATGTGGAATTTAAAAAAATTGTTTTACTTAAAATAATGACAAATCATAGATTTCCTGGATAGACCCCTTTTTCTTGTTCATAGATTGCTTAAAACATATATCTATTTTTGAATAAGAGTTTATGTGTCCACAAACTGAATTAAATAACAAGGATGTTGAAAATCAAACAGGTTAAGCGGGAAAGGAATAGAAAAAAATCATTCATATACAATATACATTATTACGTGTAAAGGGATAATATTTATGTTTGTCAATCATCTAAGGCCTTTTAGACATTTATCTTAATATAGTCCAATGATAACAGATGTCCATTCAAATATTTTAAAAATCAATTAACTTTTTATAAAATTGAGGATCGTTCAATCCTATGAATGAGTTATTCTGTAATAGTTGATCTATTTCGATAAGAAAATATTTTCTTCGTCACTTTTTATCAAATAACCAAGTACTATGTTTAACAATTCATTTGTTTTTGTGGTAGAAGCAACGTCGTTGAATTTTTTTCATGTGATTTTAAGGATAGGAAGTTTTTGACAGACTCTTTATAAAATACATAATACTTTAAATGTGCATAAAATATTTATATATTTTAGAAAACTAATGGAATGAGTAAAAAAATTAGGGGATAAATCCAACATTCTAAAATGGTATTTTTCAAATCAAAACCATTCAAAAATATACGATACGCCGCCCTCACTTCAAGATCCCCTCCGTCTCCGAGGATTCATGGTTTTTTGCGGGGAACGTCATCAAATTTTATCCTTCAAAATCAGAAATATATTTTAAAATTATGAAAAAAATTGTGAAATATTATAAATAGTTACCTGTATGATATGTTTTATTGTTATACCTCTTGCTTAGATTTTTTATTATAAACTATAATGTTTATTTTACTTATATATTATATTTTATATAATTTTATATCTATTATCTAAACAATAAAGGAGAAAAAATATATATATATAAATACATAAAAATAATAGATTTTTATAAAGCTTATAACTTTTAAAGTATTACCTTACATATACTTCTTATACTAATATTTTGATGGTGCTTATTAATAACAAAAAAGTAGAAGACATAAGTATTTTCTTGGAATGGAGAAATGTCCCTTTAATTAATTTTGTTAACATTTAATTATTTGAATATAATAACTGTCTAAGTGACATTGATTTAGAAAAGGAGATACATTTTAACATATAACCATAATCGAAGAATAAATACTCATATTTTAAATATGGTTTCTTCAAACCATATGTAAGTATGTTTAGCTAACCAAAAAGACATCAAAGCAAAAACAATATCTGAAAATTAATTATCTTTCATTGAAGAAGGACAATAGAATAATGGGAAAACCCTGCATCACTGAGGAACGAATTAATCAAATTGAAAACTTCTCTTGTTTTGAGTAAAAACATTGATTAAAGTATAGACAAACCCGAATATACGATATATATATATATATATATATATATATATATATATATATATATATATATATATATATATTATCATAAGGATATTCTTAAAATATTTTGATTATCAATTCTTAAGGAATTCACAACCTAAAAATGATACTTTAAAAAATAATATTTATTACTGAATACACAATAAAATAATTATAATTTAATTCAAAGGCGAGGAAACTTTAGAACATCTGCTCCATAACTTATGTTACCTCAACTCCTTTCTGAAAAAAGGTTAACGAAAACTAATATCAGAACTGAGAGGTTCATTCATGTAAAAATAGCGTAACGTGACGTCAGTGAAATACTCAGCCATATAAAATGGGAAGGTTTCTTTTGCAAGAGTGTAGAAAACGATTCAATCCAATCAATCGTATAAAAGACATATCGCTACGGGCATCGTTAACTAAGTGAAAAATTGAATTTACTCAAGTTCTCAATCTAATGAGGTAATTTTTTTAAGGATCATTAGAAAAAGTAGATTCAAAGAATAAGAGAGAAAATCTTTTTTCTTCTTTTTAGGTCATGAGCAAAGTCTATTTAAAAAAATATATATATGCATTGAATCTATAATTAAACAAATAAGTGAAAATACTTTCCGGGGTCAGAGATTTGTAAAACTTACATTAGAATAATAGGGATAGATGTTTTTTACTATAAAGTTTGTTTGTTTGTTTGTTTGAGGGTAGGATCCAAAAGTACGAATTGAAGTCGAGTCTTGAGTCCAGGGCGGAATCGAATTTGCGATCTTAGCCCATTCCCTAGAACACACAACCACTTTAACCATGTTGTTTACCCATTCTACCTCGGGAAGCCAAACAGGTAACCAATGTTACAATTCCTAAGAATTGCTGGTATCTGCTTTAACTCTGGAGGATGTTGGTTAAAGCATTTTTGAGCGATCATTCTCTTAAGACAAAAGAAATCACACTCAGCCAACATATGATAAGACGTCTCATCACTCTGCTGGCAAAAACGACACTCTCGAGTGAGAAATTTGTTCGACAATGACTGATGATATCTAAGAAAGTTATGACCAGTTATTATCTGTATTTGAATACATAGAGATTCACGACTAAGATTAATCAATCGTCTCGATGCATTAGGGTCCGGCTTCGGAAGCCACAGTTTACTTTGTCTACAGGAGCTATCCTGTGTCCATCGGGAGGCCCATTCTCTATAGAGGGGTCTCCTTGTCAGGTCTGACATAAAATAATCTGGAATAGGAATGTCCTTTAATAGATTTGATCTTGATCCAGCTTTTGCAAGTCGGTCAGCTTTCTCATTTCCTGGCCAACCTTCGTGGGCTTTAATCCAATGAAGGTTGACATGTTTTACACGTCCAAGTGCATTCAAAACATTGATGCAATTGTTCACTGTACGAGACTTTACAACAACCGAGCCCAAAGATACAAGAGCTGCTTGGTTGTCGACATAAAATCAATTTTTTGGTTTGAGATTTTCTTTTTTAATAATAAGAGGGCTGCCTTTAAGATAGCCCAAACTTCAGCTTGAAACACAGTGGATTCGTCACTGAGTTTCCCAGCTGAGTTTATTATAAAAAATAAAGGATTGTACAAATGATAGCCCATCGACTTTGTTAGCAATTTTGCTACCATAGGTGTAGCATTGAATACCATTACTGGTGTTCAATACCTCACCTACAGAGAAGCTATCATAATTAATGGAAAATGTTTTCTTCCAACTCATTTTTAGACTCGCAGAAAAGTCTCTGTTAATACAAGATGAAATTCCTAACTCTTTATTTTCACGCCACTCTTCAAGAATATGACCAGGTTAGACCCAATGCTCTCCCATCCATGTGGCGTGATGTTCAAATTTAAAAGTGCCTTTCTGGCCCTCATTTTGATATATAAATCTAGAGGAGGCAAATCGAAGATTGCCTCAAGTCCTTTCGTAGGTGTACTACGATAGATAAAGGTTGTTCTTATCATACCAAGCCGTTGGATACGTTCCAGTTTCTTCAGGTAATTTTGGGTTCGACGAGACCAGACAATCGATCCATAAGAGATCTTAGGACGAATTATGCTGGTATATACCCATCTCATTGCCCTTGGAGTCGGACCCCAGTTTTCCCAACGGCGTTGTTGCAAGCCATCAGTAGTTTTTTGGATTGGTTGAGCTTGGATGTGATGTGGAGACCGAAGTTTAATCCAGAATCCAGAATCACACCTAAGTATTTAACAGAATTAGATAAGCATATGTTAATACCATTCATATTCAAGTTCCTTATTTAGGGGCCTTCTTCTTCCTGTGGAAGAGAATAGCCACTGTTTTATGAGGAGCAAACTCAAGGCCACAGCCATTACCCCACTCAAGAGCCTTGTTAATGGCATCTTGAAGGTTTACAGACCATAGAACTCGGATCCGGACCTGAAATTAAAAGAGCAACATCGTCAGCAAAGCCAATGGCCTTCACTGGGCCCGAATCAAATAACCCCAAAAGCTTGTCAAATACAAGATTACAGGCAATCGGACTGGGTACACCACTCTGAGGTGTCCCTCTGGTGAGAACTCGATTCTTTCTAATGCCCTTGAGTTGACTGTGATTGAGCGACTTGTTAGGTAGGATTCATACCACTTAATAATACTTTCTGAGACTTTCCTAGCCCTGAGGCCTTCGACCACAGACGTAATGTCTATATTATCGAATGCACCAGAGATGTCCAGAAAAATCCCGAGACTATACTGACCCCTGTTGATAGATCGTTCAATGAAGTCAACCATAGAGGAGAGAGCAGAGTCGCAGCTCCTTCCTCTTCTGAAAGCATGTTGATTAGGGTTCAGAGGAATCCTAGATAGATAATCTTCTTCAATTTTATTTAAAACAACTCTTTCGAGCGTTTCAAAATAAAAGAGGTGAGAGTAATAGGACGAAAAGACTTTACCTTGGAGTAGTCATCCTTATTTGGCTTTGGAATAAAGATGACCTTAGACTTCCTTAGTTGTCTTGGAACATATGAGAGTCGAATTGAGGCCCAAAATAGTCGGGCCAGCCATTCCATACTCTTAGTGTCTAGGTTCTGCAAGATGATGGGCTTAATTCCATCTATCCCCGATGTTTTATGAGATCCGAAGGATTCCACAGCCCACTTGATTTTGAGAGTCTTCATCCATGAGGCGTAGAAACTTGCCTCGAAAGATGACTTACTAATTTTGGTCTTTGAGTGTTCCGTTCCAGGAACCTCAGAACAACCAGGAAAAGAAGCAGTCAAAAGAAGGTCTAGTGCTTCTTCCGGAGACCCCGATCCCAGTAGCCCAACGGAGTATGTTTTGGAGCCCTGTATAACTTTGAAGAGCCTAGAAAGTTGTCTCCCGTCTTTTCAGACTCAGTGAACCACTTCCAGCTCTCCCGCTTAGCTGACATTACCAGCCCTCTGAACTCACGTCGTAAGCTCAGATATTTGTTCCAGTTAGCTTCACTTTTATCTGATTTGTAAACTTTGTAGAGTTTCCTTAGGGTCTTCTGCAGAGCGCCACCTCCCGCGACCAAAAGTCAGGTTTTTCACTTCCCAACCTAACCCAGGCGGAAGGGCACGCTGTGTCCACAGCCCTTTGGACACCTCTACAAATTGACAAAGCGCCATGTCCAACCATTTGGGCGTGATAGTGCCCGGAAGTGACATGTCTATTTTCATGGAATGCCTAAAAAGATTCCAATCTGTTTTACGGAGATTTCTTATCTTGACACTCGCCATTTGGTTTGATCAAATCTGCAGCCTCACGGACCCATTTTGACGAAGGCTCATCAAGGCATCCGATCCGGCCGCGGCCGTTCCTCCATGCCCAGAACGTGCGATATATATATATATATGGCACCTTGATATAAATAGATATATATATATACATAAATAGTATATTGCATTTTGCACCAAAAGGATTGAAGTCATACACATTTAATGTTGATGTTTATACATGCATACCTGTCAATGAATTGTCGTAGATTGATATACAACGCATTCTGTTTCATAAATAAAAATCACATTTTTCTTAAGGATATATAGACATACATTTTTAGCAAACTTTCACTTCATTCAAAAAGTATTTATAAAATGCGGTTAAAAAAGTCATTATATGATAAAAAGTACAAATTTATATGTCAACAATGGCAGCCAAAAAAACTTCATTTCATTCAAGGAATATCATTTAATTAATAAGGGGAATATATTTGCGTATACAAAAATATCAGCCTAAACAAAAACAAAAAAACTTGAATTATTCGAAAAATATCTTAATTCATTCAGTTCCATTATTTTTCATCAACAAAGTAGAACGGGAGTAAATTGTTAATTAAATATTTGAAATGTAACACCGCGTCTTGATCAATACAAGTGCCTTCTTTACATATCTGTGGGCTACATTTGACCCTGTTCCTGTTTTTGACTGCGTCAAATGAAAAAATTGTATCACATTATAAGTATAAGCTAAGTTGATATCTATAAATATAATCGGGGATTGAGAGTGAAAGAAGTTTGTTATCCGTATTTGAATAAATATAGATTTTTTAAATATTTAACAAGAAAAACGAAAAGAGTTTTTATATGTATATCCTTTGATATGTATGAACGTGTCATCGGCGTGCCCAGTTGATAATCTTGTGAAGTATCGGTGTTTGTGCTTTATATGTATTACTTCCATATAGTTTGGTCGTCTTCAAACTTAGAGGAACCATGGGCCCTTCATAGTATTCCAACGGAGTTTTGCGCCTCCTTTGTCTCCCATTTACTATTATCGTTACTGCGTAAGAGGTACTCATCATCCCTTGGGATCTCCCTTTTCTTTTCTCTTCAGTTAGTTAGAGAAGCACGCCGTTGTTCATTGAACCCTGTAAATATTACTTCACCACCTTGTTCTCTTCTGTTTTATACCAAGATACATCGTTGATACTAATTTTATATATGTCTCAGGCGTCTATACAGACCAACATCCGGATCAAAATTCAATGAGTCTTCTAATTTAAAATAGAGAATGTATTCAAATGACACAAATGCACTTTAAGGGTACGAGATGTCCAATTTAATTTGAAAAAAAATATATTCAAAATAGAATATATATATATATATTATATATATACAACCCCCGCCATTTCATAATGTATAAACTTAGGTTCCGAAATATTTTTCGTGTGACGTCACGTCTGGCAGAAAACATAAACAAATAACTTTTACTATATAACATCACTACTCAAATTATCATTAGTGCATCGTACTCTTACAAAAATGGCTTCAATTAATATAAAAAAAGAAAAAAAGACAGTGTGCAGTTACTGTTTGTCCTTCATTGGATCCCAATGCTCACAATGTATTGTACCACTCGTTTCCAACCAACATCAAACAGAGAAAAGCTTGGACCATCGCATGCAAAAGAGGAGATTCGACATTTCAGCCTGCATCATCCTTTATGTGTAGTCTGCACTTCACTGAAGAAGACTATGAGAGAGATCTAATGCATGAGCTTCTTAACCTTCCTATTAGAAAGAAAATCAAGAAAGGAGTAGTTCCGACACTTAATTTAAATGAAAAAATTGAAACAAACTTGTCGGAATATACGTCCATGCAACCATCTTCCAAAAGGAATGATAGAATATTAAAACGAAATTATCGTCAGATTACTCAAGAATGCTTAGATAAATATGAATCTTCTAATTCATCGTTACCTCCTCCTTCAAAGCAACCTCCAAGTCCACAAGTATTACTTCCAAGTTCATCAGAAGATAATTGTCATGACAAAAGAGTTTCTAAATCAATGTCTAAGGTGCCGTCAGTTCCATTGGAAGCTCTTAATAAATTTGCTCAAATTCGTGTATTTCTCCAAATAAAATTTGAAAAAAACGCCTTCAAGAGCAAAAAGCTAGACATAAAAAAAGTTTAAGAGAGAAACGAAAAATGAAACAGTGGATTAATTAAATGCTCCAATAAATTATTTACTTTTTCCTAAATATGTATTTCTAATAACATTTATGTAATATATGATTACAAACAGTATTTTGTTTTGTAATAATTTGTAAATATATATTTTTTCTTAATATGTATTTCTAATAATATTTATATAATATATGATTATAACCATATTTTGTTTTGTATTAATTCATAAATTATATACTTTTTTCTAAATATGTCTTTGTAATAATATATGATTATAAATACTATTTTGTTATAATTATTTCATTGTTTTTTATGTGCTTTAACATATAATGATTGAAGAGTTTGCTTTTTCATGAAAATATTTTGGATAATATCAGCAACTTTAAATCATCAAATTTTATGATTACTCACAAAATTTAATATTTTTCCATTTTCTAATAGAATTGTGATAATTAATTCTTCTATGATCTAATTAAAGGCCAAATTCGATTATATTTAACATATTTTACTTATACAATATACCCTCTTTTGCCATACGTGACGTCATGCTCATGAGGTAGGTTGCGTGGCGGTGTATTTTTTTTACTTTCATTGGTTAAAATGGCTCTACCTTACTTTTACTTTATATATATATATCCAATTAAAAGAAAATGAGTAAAGTTTACAATTGAGAGTTTCTTAAGTATGTTAATAATGACGATACGATTTCTATAATTGCACAGCCTGGGCCAAGTTATGTTCCGGAGCAATGGGAGGTATTAAAAACAATTCATCAACGACAAAGGGCCATCATCGTCAAGGAATGCATCAACGATTAATAATGGCAAATAACGACATTACTTCAACATCATTCTTAGATTTTTTGTCGTAGAAATTTTGAGAATTTTCACTTGTCTACACTACGTCCTTTCTTCGATTGGGTTTTTGAAGGAGGTATAATAACTTCTCGTCAGTCCAAATTATTCTATCAACAATGTTGGATGGTTCCTGCAAAATCCATTGACAAAACTGCCTTCTTTGCACTTTGTGGGTATCATTTAATGGTTGAACTGAAGTGTAATGATAAAAACGGAATCGAAGATCATGTCTAACGCTCCTCCACAACGTTGTTTTGGTTGATGAAATTTGCTGAGAAGCTTTTCTGAGGGAGCAACTGGGGGTTCTGAAAAAAACTCTTCGCTTTATAATGTTCCTTTATAGTGGGCAGCATAGCTAAGGTATTGTGCATTTGTGATACAAGCAACAAATTTGGCACAAATGTACATTGACATATAGCGAACATTTTCAGATATTGAGCCACTCGAAATTCTCTCTTCATGTCCGCCATATTGGAATTCAAAATGGCCGCCATTTAAAATCTACATTTGAGCTTATCTGTGGATCTAAAATTGCTATTGACTCGATTCTGGTGCCAAAATGTATGTTATGGGGGACAAGGAATCCAATGGTAACAATATGCAATGCATATTTTACCACTTGGATTCCAATATGGTTTGAATTGTAGTAGGGTCAAAGACGGGACGCTTACTTTTCTGTCGATGGAACTTTTACCTAATATAAACATAAAATGAATAAAAAAAATATAACATGTATGTCTAATACGTTCCTTCTAGATGTGCCCACTCTTATTTTATTTAAACATGTTGGTTATTGGTCATTTTTTGCCATCTGAAGTGTGAAAACATCATGTGGGGTTACCGTCCGGCTTGACTTCTGTTGGACAACTGGTTTTAAATCACATTAAAAAAAAATTAAAAATAATGCTTGCCCAATGGGGTATACTTTCAAACTTGTTTTAGATTTATTGACAAAGTTATGGAACAATTGTACACACATTTCAATCATAATACACAAACTAATCTTGTCCGAATATGTTCATTGTCTGAATTATTGCCAATGTTCCATGCTCTAACTGGATGCGATACTGTGTCAAGCTTTGCTAGACATGGCAAAAAGACCGCATGGGCAGTCTGGACAGTACTGCCAGAATAACTGAGGCGCTGATTCAGCTTTTTTCCGCACCAAGTGACATACCAAATGATGCAATGTGCATAATCGAGAGGTTTGTGATCCTGTTGTATGACCGAACCAGCAAATGCACGGATATTTACAAGGCCAGGTGGAAACTCTTCGCAAGGAAGAACAATGTGCAGCTGATCCCTCCGACGAAGGCAGCTTTAGAGGAACATGTCAAAAGGGCAGTGGACATGTGTGAGGTCAGATACTACTGCCAGCACCAGAACTCCACCACCAACCAACTGGGGTTGGTCAATGACTGGAGGACAATACACACCATTCTGGACCAGGCTACCTGAGGCAGCTCACTTGCATCGAGCTGGTTTCTTGCAAGTGCCAGAAAGGGTGTGTGAGACGCTGCAAGTGCAAGAAGGCTGCCCTTAAGTGCACAGCCCTCTGTGTGTGTGAAGGGGATTGCACATGAAGAGGAGTCCACAACATTCATTTACTTGTGGCAGTGCTGAACTGGTTAACATGACACAAATACAAAGTATGTAAAATACATGATGATGAATGTTCAATGTTCATCTTCATGACTTAAGTGAAGTACTGTAATAAAGATGTCCTTTTGAAAATGGATATTGTCATATATTGTTACCATTATATTCCTTGCCCCCAAACCTACATTTAGACACCAGAATCGAGTCTATAGTAGTATTAGACCCAAAGATAATCGAAAATGTAAATTTCAATCAACGGCCATTTTGAAATCCAATATGGCGGCTCATTGGTACAAAATATGCGATGCAGATTGTTTCCATTAGATTTCTTGCCCCCAAAAACATACATTTAGACACAAGAATCGAGTCAATAGCAGCATTAGACCCAAAGATAATTGAAAATATAGATTTCAGATGGCGGCCATTTTAATTGCAATATGGCGGACATGAAGGGAGAATTCCGAGTGGCTCAATATCTGAAAATGTTTGCCATATATCAATGTACATTTGTGCCAAATTTATGCTTGTATCACAAAATGCACAATCCTTTTGAAATTTTGAGCTAAACCCCCCCACTATTATGTTTTGTTTTTTACGTAACTGTCTTGATATTGTATTTTTTATCTCTTACTTTCTAGTGTATCTTATACTTTACACTGTATGGATTTAGCTAATAGATAAACATCTTCACCATAAAAAACTCTTTGCTTTCTGAATGACTGCTTCTGTTTTTCTATTATTATTTTATTTTCTTGTGGATAGAACCAGTCGCATTGAAATGATCAAGAACTCTTGGTGAACTGGATCAACTGGTAAAATTTCGGCGCACATACACAAATCTTGAAGTGAAGTATAAATTCTCGGCGTACTGTAGAAGGAGAAAGTGTGTTGGCAAATTACATAATGATCCACGTCTTCTCAAGTTCAGAAAACCATTTTCATTATTCATGAGATTAATTAATTTCTTCAGATAATCAAAAGTTAATAGGAACAGGAGTGCGATACCTCAGTACGTTAAGGCGTGTTCAACTCTCAATGTTGGGGGCGCAGGTTCGAATCCCAAGAGGATGGTCAATTTTGATCTTCCTCATTGATAAGAACCTGATTCGATAAATTAATTTTAATACTATATATTTATTTATATCCCGTCGGATGCAATTCTATCGAAGCATATATTTTTCAGGTTGTATATGACGACAATGAATTCAAACCATTATATATTTATAAATTCCCTCTTTATGTACAAAATGGCGTATTTATAATACAATTAAAATTATTTTAAATATTTCTAAATCGCAATTTAAATTACATTTCTGTTGGACCACACTTGCATCAGGTAATATTGCTGTAATATTTTAAAAAAAAATACTTATAAATGCTCTAACTGATAAAACTGAGGACGAGTATCGCTTCAAATCTTATTTGCATATTAAATATGTTTTCAAAGAACGCTTCTAAAAAGCCTACCAAACAAAACAAATAATATATATTTCCCTTCTCTGCATTGTTTTTATGACAAAACTAATTCATTTATTTACTAGAGAACAGATCCAAAGTGAGAATTTTAATGGGCTTAAAGTTATATGTATAAATTATTCTTTATGGGGCGGTAGTTTGAAGTACCTCTTATGAATTTTAATTTGTTTTCAACATTCTATGATCGTGTTTGAATACAACCAAAAGAAGAAAAATTGTGTTCTCAATTTTGATCTTTAGTTTTCATAAACTTTTTTTTAAGAGGAACATTTTCTTAAAACGTCTGAAAAAAATATCTATGATTTGACAATTTGAAAGTATATATTGATTGAAACAGAATTAGTAGAAATACATTAAAAACAATACAAATAACTACAATTAATAAGACCAAAACTCTCAATGATAAAAACACTATAAAAAATGGGTTATTAAAACAGCGATTTGATTGATATTAAGTAATGATTAGTGGAAGAGGCACGTAGCAGAATTAAATAGTCATTAAGACTTTATTTCCTAACAAAATATCTCCTTACTTCTTCCTACCGACTCAGCATGTTAAAATACTTTCATTTCCTATATAACTTTTTGGCGATATTCATTGTCAATATTGTCATAAAAACTATTTTGCAGATACTATATATATATATATATGATATGATATTATTCTTTGTACATCATTATATAATAATGCCATAAAAAGTTGTTCGTTTTTATTCATGAAAATATTATAATTTCCTTGACCACACAAGCTTCTTAGCCTGTAAGTTGAGCTGAAAATGGTACTTTTTCAGTTGTTATTTCTATCTGACTGACTTATACGTTTATTTTGCGGCTGCTCTTACATATAGTATTGGATTTTGATATGGGGAATATGCCAGGGGGGGCAGAACTCATGTAAACAAAGAGGGATATTCCAATAATAAAAATCAAAATAATTTGACGTCATAACTTAGACGATTTGCCTGTATATCTAATACCTACAGCAATAATATTATGGTGGACTAATATCGATGAAGCCACCCCTCCCCGAACCCTTGTATATAAGGTCTAGAAAAAAAATAAGATTTTTTATGACTCTGTGTAACTACATTTCAAATGCTTTTTCAGCAAAACAATGAAATGAAAAGGTTAATAATATGTTATTTGCATAAGAGTTTCACATTTGCCAGGAAAAACTCAGCAATGTATTCACACCTGATGCAGTTATGATTATTATAGGGTTGCACTGTTCTTATAAGTAGTAGTCTTTCTATCAAACAGAAGAAAGAAATGAGAGAAAAGAAAAGAGGAAGATAGAGATTTATCTATAAATCATAATAAATCGATAGGTGCCGTCATGTGTGACGTTTTCAGTTTTTCCCTTTGCTAATCAGGAGGAATCTAAACATTGCGAGTATGCACATCTTGTATCATCTATTAGAGAATATACAATCTACTTCTAAGTAATTCTGGTTCATTTAAGGAGATCATTATTTTGCAAATTTTTTTTATAAATAGTTTCAAAAAAACTAGGCACATTTATCAGAATGATTTTAATTTCTTGTAAAATATCCTGGACTCGTCATTATAAGAAGAAAGAAATTTAGGGGTTTTTCCTATTAATTACTTTTTATTCTTATCAAATCTGAAATATATAGAAATATTTAATTAATATAAAAAGAGAAACAAAGAATTTTTGAAGGTTGGCCATTGCAAATAGAAATAAATGGAATTAACGTTTAAGGAAAATGCTTTAAATAAGTAATGTTTAAAAATGTGTGAAAAAAATATTTTTTTTTTACTTTATTTTTTTTAAAGTAGTTATATACAACAATATATATAATTAAACATTAGATTATTTTATTTTGATCTGCTCTCGTGTAACACATTACATCAAACTCCTTAAAGATCTTCAAGGGGAAAGTGGAAAATGTAAGAAAAAAATACATCGGCTTATAATTTAACAGCTGTAAGGGGATGTCAATGATTTAATTCATTGCATTATTATTATATGAATGCTATACCGCAGTAAAAGCATTTTAAGGCCGATGCATCGGATGTATAAACATAACCGTGGTTTCTTGGAAGTTTCATTGTAACCATACATGAAAATTAATACTTAAACTAGAGGCATGTATACACTCAGAGAGTGCAAACTCCGCCGATCCCCTCCAGGTTGTCCAAATGACGTCACGGGGTCCTTATGAGCCTTCGAGGCGCATTATTCACGACTGGGGCGGCGTTGAGGGACGGGGAAGGGTTCCCCTCGACGGAAATTCCGAGAAGAAGACGCTCCCGGCACCCGATTTTCTGGGGAGTTCCAAAAAAACCCGGGAGGGACGAGGCGGAGATGGGGGTTGTCTCGCCAGAGCAGGCGAGGGGCTCCAGGGGGGGGGGGGGGGGAGAGACAGGACCTTCACAGGCAGTCCCTTGGAGGCTTACCATTGATTCCTGCGGTTTTGCTCCAAAACACACTTGGACTTTTGTGGTGATCCGGCCTGTTTCGGTGATATCACAACTAGGAAGAAGTGTCTGAAGTCTGAAGTGGCATGGTCATTTCGAAATATGATGAAAAAACAAAAATGCCCCAAACAGGGAAACATCCAGGGGGGGAGGCCTCGAACTCCTCCCCCTCCCCAAACCAACTCCGGGAGAGGTTGCCCCTCTCAGAATGTTTGGTCCCTTACCTGGGGATCATGCAACGAAACAAGCAACAGCAACGGCTACCCCGACCCGAGCCCATTTACACCCAACAATTCTACAAACCGATTCGGCAGGCAATTCCCTTGCCGGCCGGATGGATGGATTCACCCATGGAGTCCATACCGGGCCCAGCCACTTTGCCTTCAGGCGCGACAGCTACGTTCCCTACGGAGCCAATAATACACTCCCGCGTTCCCGCGAGACAAAACGTTTCCCTTCTCCTAGGACGAATCGCCAGGGAAATAGCAGACCTTACTGCAAGTCTCCAAGTCTGAAGATTTGTACCTGGAACGTCGCAGGGCTCAGCGGCACCAAAGAGCTCCACCTCGCCTACTTACTCGACAGGAAAGATATCGATATAGCTGTAATAACGGAAACTGAGCTAGCCTCGTCGAATGGTACCTTTATTACAAACGGATTTGTCACGTTCGAGCCTCTTGCAATGGAGTATAAAAGGATCCTCACTCTCGTGAAAACCGATCTCGCAATGCGTTATAACGCCAAGCTACGATCTGACCTCATGTCCTCGCACGTGCAAACAGTTTGGATCGAGTTGTCCCTCCCTAACCATAGCATCCTTGTCGGCGGCGTCTACAGGGAATGGACCTCTTCCAAGATCAAGTCATTTCTCAATGAGAAAGACCGTCTCGACGTCATCATCAACCAAGCAAGATCTGCGACAAGAATGTCTAAACGAGTTCTCATTCTTGGCGACTTTAATCTTGACACAATGAGATACAACGACAGGAGCTATTCAAGAAAGAACCTTTTGCAGATCCTAGGCGACGGCATGAAGGACGCAAGCCTCGACTATGCAACAACGGAGGCCACCTGGAAGTCTTTGGCAAGTTCAACGGCGAGCACCGCATCTCCTGCCTCGACCATGTCTACTTTGCAGGGTTGGACTGTAACGTCGAAGTTCTCAAGGACACGACCACTGATCATCGCCCTGTCCTCGCAAAGATCTTGGTGCCGAGTGGGAAGACTGGTACCAGGTCAATTGAACGAAGGAACTTCAAAGCAATTCAGCTTCAAGAACTGGAGGATGCCCTTCAAAAATGGCCGTGGACGACTATCTACAGCATCGAAGATGTTGACACAGTGCACCAGTTCCTCATCGATGGCATTACGGAGGCCCTCAACGAGGTAGCTCCCACTAAGACCATCAAAGTGAAGACAGGAAGGAGCTTATACCTGGCGTCAGACACCCTCGAACTCATGAGAAGAGAGACAGAGCCTCTGGGAGCGAATACCGTCGGATCCGCAACCAAGTCTCATCCTTGGTTAAACGGGACCGGATTTGCACGAATATGGGCGAGCTTCGAAAGAGTCCCAATGACCCTAAGGTACTATGGCGCCTTGCAAACGAGGCCATTGGCAAATCAAGCGTCTCCCTCCCGGCTTCGCTCGAGGTGAATGGAATCTCTACGATGGACAATGCAGAGACTGCGACTGCCGTAAATAAGTTTTATATAGATAAAGTTATTAAACTGCGGCACGGCCTCCTCCCTCGTTGAAACCCCACCGTCATCGTGGCCCAAGTCATCTGCACCATTCTCCTTCTCCTTTGCAAGCGCTGGTAAGATTGCTAAGGTCGTCAAAGCCATGAGGGCCACCGAAGCCTTGGGCGTCGACGGGATCCCCGTCTCCGTCCTCAAGAAAGGCATTGAGGTGCTTGCCGGACCAATATCGCACCTTGTAAACCGATCTTTGGCGTCCGGAACAGTTCCCACGGCTCTCAAATTGTCGAACGTTTTACCCATTTATAAGGGCAAGGGCAAGTCTGCTGCTGATCCTGCATCATACAGACCCGTCTGCATCCTGCCGGCACTCTCCAAGATACTAGAGACCGTCGTAAAGACCGACTTCGAGATCCATCTGGCCAAGACGGAGGCTCTTCCGAACACCCAGTTCGGATTCAGGAGGGGCCTGCTCGACCACAACTGCGTTGGCCACTGCCCATGCAAAGTGGTTGAAAGCCAAGCAGAGAGGGAAGGTTGTAGGGGTCCTCGGCTTTGACCTCTCAGCTGCTTTCGACACAGTTGACCAGCTACAGTTGTTGCCGAAGCTGAAGAAGCTTGGGATCGAGGGCATGCAACTGGAGTGGTTCAAGTCATACCTCTCTGGCGGATCACAGCGTGTGGTGTGGAATGGCGCCGAGTCCGACTTCCTGAACGTAAAGTATGGTGTGAGGCAAGGTTCCATCCTAGGTCCGATCCTCTACCTTGTCCTGGTTGCGGACGTCACCTCCTGCGTTGGCATTGGAGACGAGAAAAATAGCAGTTACGCGGACGATTTCTTCCTATGGGCTGTCGGTGATTCCCTTGAGGAAGTTGGGCTCTTGTTAGAGACGAAGGCGGATGCCTTCTCTAAATATGCAGGGGGGAATGGTCTCGTCCTTAACGCCGCCAAGACCCAATTCATGATTGGGGGCAAAGCCAAGAAGAAAGACACTTCAGCCTTCACCATCAGGGTTGCACCCATCCGATGAGATTGAGTTCCTTGGGGTCAAGTTCGACTCAGACTTCACCACCGCACCCCACAATGCCTACGTGGTAAAGCAGCAAAACAACGGGCAGCACTCATCTCAAGGTTGGCCGTTCATATTCCGAGAGGAAAATACCTTCGGCAACTGGCCAGGGGGCTTATGGTTGGTAAGCTCTCGTATGCAGCCGCGGTCGTGACGACACCTAGGTTTGATAAGAATAAGGAGCCGGATGCCGCACACAGGGCCGTCCAGGTCGCCATCAATGACGTGGCAAGGAGCATCGCCGGTTGCAGGAGACGGGACCACATTCGGATCGAGGATCTCCTTAGTATTGCAAAAATTCCCTCCCTCAACGAGATAACCGTCATGGCTGTGGCAGTAGAGACCTGGAAGTGCTTCCACTCCAACGATGGGGGATGTGGTGCCAGAAACCCCATTGGCGATCTCGTCTTCCCAACCCAAAGAGACCGACGAGGTCTACGACTTCGGTGGGTGCCCATTTAGGGGGGCGGCACAGACACATTTGCGTCCCACGCAGTGTCTGTGTGGAACAATTTGAGTCTTGAGGTCGGCCAGGACACTAGCTGCGGCAAGGGACGTAGCCAGGACCATTGGCCGCAGTACCCCAATTTAGGGGGATTATTTATTTTAGTATTTTAATTTTATACGTGTTTTTATGTTTATATTATATATATATGTGTATGTGTTATACACAGGAATGATGTGTTTTATATTATTTTTTATATTTATATTATATATCTAAAACGGACCAGCAAAAAGCTGATATTTAAATCAAATAAAGATTACACACACAGGGTCATTGCTGACTTAAAGAGGAGAGTCGGAAACCATTCACCAGCTAGGAGTCTCAATGCCAGGGGACTTGCCCTTTATAACGCCGCTAAAGCCATTGTTTTGGCAAGGCTCAGACTTGGTGCGCTGTAACTCGACATGGCGGCTCCGTCAGAGTCAGACTGACCTCACAGCACATCACTGTGACGGCGGAGCACCAGTCGCTCTTAACGATCTCGCCAGTGTCCTCCTAGGCGTCAGGAGGTCTGATAGAATGAGGACGGCTGCCTCCTCGACAGAACGGGAATCCCAACTATAAACGAGATTGTTGTTCGACAGTCAGGGATGAGTGCTTGGAAGGCGATCAACCCTCCAAATTCCCTCGGA
>CP045898.1:8454820-8470694 GCA_013387185.1 Caligus rogercresseyi | reverse complement strand
TTTTAGTGATCATGCTATTTACACCATTTTTTGGTTATATAAATAAAATAAGGATTATGTTGTGATTGTAAGACACCCCTCAATAAAAATAAAAGGTCAATTCGAATCAAGTTCATTACAGATATCTTAGCTTGACGATTATTTGAGCGTTATAATTGATATCGGGTAAGAAAATATTGATTTAGACGATAGCTAAAAAGATTTTAATAAGTAGTTTTTGCTCTGGATTCGAAACGAACTTTTTTTAAATTTATTCCATCTCATCATGGTTTGAACTTACATCGTTTTCAACCACAAATTGTCGTGCTACTTGCTTTTATTTGCATAATATTTCAATTTGATTAATAGTAAACTCGCCTTTTGATGTATGTATACAAATGCGTGCAAAATAGGATAACATTAATAACGTAATACATATTGAATTACTCAATGACTTTTAATCATTATTGTGAAAAGAACAGAAAACAGTTTTATAAACCATGGACTCATAATGGCACATAATCGTATCTGGGAGAGAATCTCTTTTGGAAATGGTCGATAGTGTCCAATGCAGAGAATTCATTCGATTACGCAGCCTATTAATAAAACATACTATCTTCTTGTTGTGCAAGCCATTCAAAAGGGATAGACGCTTTACCTACCTCTTGTATTTAGTCGCAGTACTATAATCTGTTTGTTTCCATTTTTATGATTTGGCTTCCTCCGAAAATAGTTTCTGATAAAGATTCTGTTTTTCATCCAATGAATTTGCTTTATTTATTTAGAAAATAAACACGATACCACCGTTCCGTATCAGCCTTCTACAAAGGACAGGCTACATCGCAGATAAAACGTTCAGAATGATCGATAACTGACACTGCTAAAGAAACTAAATACTCGTATATATATATAAATTACTCCTCTCTCCACAACAGGCAAGCGCCGGCGGAGTTGATGTTCGGACGACAACTACGATCGTCATTGGAATGGATGAAATTTTCTCACGACAAGCTCTACAATACGGTCTTGCAGAGTCAAAATTCGCAGAAGTTTTACTACGATGGAAAGCGGGAGAGACGAGTCGATTTAAACCGGGGATTCCGTCTGATCCAGAGTTATTCGAAGGAAAAGAAGCACAACTGGATCTCAGGTACCCTGAAGGATAGAACGGTTCCGTATCGTTCAAGTGCCTTACTCTCGGAAGGAAGTGAACATAGAAGGCACGCCAATCAATATCAGACTGACTCCAAACAAGACGGAGGAATAAATTGAAAGGGAGTGCCCAATCCGGTCATCCAGAATTTTGGAACAATTGTCGACTTTCTCGTGGAGGCCACCAGTTATCAGATAACGTTGTTCATATTCGAACGATGTAATTACCTTAACTTCCCAATTTTGCTTCATATTAAAGCATTTTTGGAACCCTAACTTAACTCCAGATAATTTTAATTCAATAAAAATATCTGAAGGAAACGATTTGGTGGGATCGTTGAGGGTCAGCGATGATTTATAACACGTACTCGCTGTATCTCCACACCTCTTCTTTTTTTCTTCTTTTTTCCAAGGGAGTTTTTCGTATAGTGATCTTTAAATTCTCCAATTGTACTAGACAATTTACTAGAGTAGTTTCATTCACTCGATTAAATGTGTTCAACATGTGTTAATAAGCTCTTCCCCCCCTGTCTGTGGACCATTTTATATATTCTTTTAAGTTTGTATTTAATTTTTTTTTCAAAGCCCATCTTTATTCAAAAGTTATTACTTATGGCGAACCTTCCAGTCCTCAAGCTATCAATAAGAAATATTTTAAAATAATAAATTGTCCTTATCCAATTCTTGGACACACACCAGCTGTTTCATTCATTTCATTTGATGTCTCCATTCAAATTATTGTCACCCATTTAAATATTTTTCCTATTTGAATGTCGGCGTAGAGACTACTACTTTAATTCATGCTGTCCCCATCAGAGGTTCATCTGGAAGGGGCTCTAGTCATGCCTTCCTCAAGACACTATCACGTTCAAATGGTCTAAAACAAAAGACAGAGGAAAGTCTACTTCCCAATTCAATGAATATCTGGAACTTCAAGAAAATTAAAAAAAAAACAAAAGAAGAGAGGCGAAGAAAAAACAAGTACAATTATATTAAATGTCCTCAGAACTTGAGAAAGAGAAGAGTACTAAAGGGGGGAAAAAAGAACTTACGGTTTCAGGGGGAATTCAGCGACGCTCACGCAATAGTAACCAGCAAATGAGAGAGAGAGAGAAATAATCTCCTCCAAAGCCCTCAAAACATCTTTAAAAGTCCAATTCATCAACGGGAAACGGACCAAAACTGATTTATGTATGTCTCACCCTTGCCACGAACCCAAGAAGCAGGCAGATCCTCAAATTCCTCTCCAAATGTCTTACTCGAGGAGAAATCAGATTAATCTTCGGAGCCAACTAACACATATTTGTACGCCATATTATACATCAACTTACAGTCTGAGACGTTTGTAACTCTAAGTTGTCTATCAAATTGAAATATAATCGTTAGTTTAGTGTTTAAATGGTTAGACTCACCCCTCCAGAGAAGGGAAAATCAATATTGAACACACCCCATGGAAAATATCCTAGAGTGGCTGAATATTTTTAATGATGTAATGCTTATTTATATCATAAAATATAGCCCATCATATCATAAGGGTACAAAATGCATAAATGTAAGTTAGTTAATTAGCAAAAAAACAACAAACATACTAGCATAAAGACTATTACAAAGAAGGAAAATTACAAAATTAAAATATGTACGTTGGTCTAAGTAAATAAAACAAGTATATCATTTGATCATGTTCGTACCATCAAACCTCACCTCGCAACGAGACTCAATTTTTCCTCTTCCCCAATAAAGAAATACAATAACACAAAAATGTAAGATTATAGATTGATTATAATCTTAGTTGTATTATATTTATTGCATTCAAAAATATATTTTAGTTTTTTTTTTTTAATATGATATATGTTTTGATTTTCTGTCTTTGATCATTGTGTTTGTGTATATATATATATAATAATATCTATATAATATATATATAGATATATATATATATATATATTATAAAAAAAGAATTACCGTTCGTATGTTCGTTGTTCGTTCGTTCGTTTGTTCGTTCGTTCGTTGTCGTTCGTTCGTTCGTTCGTTCGTTCGTTCGTTCGTTTCCCTGTATCTCCCGAACGGTTCATTAGATCTTGACGAAATTTTCAGTGAACAGTTTTGAGAGCTCAGGGAGTGTTTTAGTGGGGTTGTCAACTCCCGGAAAATTCGTCATCGACATGCTTATTTTATTCGCCAAACGTTTTTTGCCGATTTTTTAAAATTTACAAGTTAGATTTTGCCCAAATTTTCTGTGGATAAGACTGAGGTACTAAGACGTGTTTTTGTATTTTGTGAGTGTTTCCCTGAAAATTCGTTTTCTACATGATTACTTAAAAATATTTTTATTTCTGTTCCTGTATGTCCCCCAAGTTTAAGTTTTGTGGAAAATAACAACACTTTTTATATTGAAACATCGTGCTAATCAAATTTCAATAATGCCTAGAGATGGAGAGGGATGTCAATACCCAGCCTTAAGGAATACAAAACGGAAAAAATGGCAATGGATGCAATGACGACTTTTTAAGGAACTACTTCTCATAAGAAAATAACATAGGCACTCTATGAAACGACTTAAAAATAACTTCTTTTTACGATGTTTAAATTCCCAGCCTTAAGGAATACAAAACGGAAAAAATGGCATGACAACTTTTTAAGGAACTGGTTGAATATGAAAAATCACATGCGATGATTTCACTGAAATTATTTGTGTGATTCCTTCTTTGTGTGATATTTAAATACCCAAACGTAAGGAATACAAAATGAAAAATGGCAAGGAAGACCCAATGACAACTGTTGAAGGAACTGATTTTATTATGAAAAGAAAAGCGATGACATCACTGAAATTATTCGTGTGATTTCATCATTTTACGATGCTTAAATACCCAGCCTTAAGGAATACAAAACAAAAAAAATGGCAAGGAAGACCCAATGACCACTGTTGAAGGAACTTATTTTAATATCAAAAGTCACATGCGATGACATCACTGAAATTATTCGTGTGATTTCTTCTTTTTACGATGTTGAAATACCCAGCCTTAAGGAATACAAAATGGAAAAAATGGCAATGAAAACCCAATGATAACTTTTTAAGAAACTGATTTTAAAATGAAAGTCACTTGCGATGACATCACTGAAATTATTCGTGTGATTTTTTTATTTTTACGATGATTAAATACTCAGCCGTAAGGTATAAAACGGAAAAATGGCAATGAATACCCAATGTCAACTTTTTAAGGAACTGGTTTGAATATGAAAAGTCACATGCGATGATTTCACTGAAATTATTAGTGTGATTTCTTCTTTGTGCAATGTTTAAATACCCAGCCGTATGGAATACAAACGGAAAAAATGGCAATGAAGACCCAATGACAACTGTTGAAGGAACTGATATTATATGAAATGTCACATGCGATGACATCACTGAAACTATTCGTGTGATTTTCTTTTTATGATGTTAAATACCCAGCTTTTAGAATACAAAACGGAAAAAAAGGCAATGAAGACCTTATGCAACTTTTTAAAGAATTTATTTTTATATGATAAATCACACGCGATGACATCACTAAAATTATTGGAGTGATTTTTTCCCATCCAGACTATTGTCAAGTTGGAAAATCCCGGCAGCGCCGGGTAACATTCGCTAGTATATATATACTAATTAATATATATATACATATATATTATATATATATACATATATATTATATTATATATATATATATATATATATATATATATATATATATTGATTATTTTTTAACGTTAGATGTTTTTTTTATATATTTAGGGTCTTAAATAGGGAACTAAAAATGTAACTAAAATGTTATTATGTTATTCCAAATACAAAGGTCTTTTATAATTATTTTCAATTATGTGATGCCTTATTTTATTTAAAAAATACCAGGTTTATGAATATAGTATTAAAAGATGACCAATTAAATTTGACAATTACATATATTTTATACCATTTATATGCTTAGTTTGTTCCGAAGGTAAATTTCTGCATGCCATCGCTTTTACTAGAAAAATGCTTTGGGCGTTGAGTTTGCGTTCATTTTCTGCTGCAAAAATAACAACACTAGGGGGTTTTAATTAAATAATATGGTATTTACTGTGGAATATAATTTTTACGAAACTCTAAGTAATTCAATAATAAAAATTATACTTTATTACGAAACCTTTGGTTGTATAATGGGGTGGGGGCATCGAGATATAATACGAAGAAAGCTTATTGGCTGTTTCAAAAAATACGTTGTGCCCAAAATAAACTAATCTTTTATACAGACGTACATCACACAACCTTTTCATACCCTATTTCATTATTGTTTTTACAGTATTACTACTATTATTATTCAAAACTAATAATCATCCATTTCGTATTATTATACTATGCAGTGGTTAGCTATAAAAGTAATACTGATATCGTATATCTTAATCCTGATTGACTAAACAGGCATTGACATAACTATTGGCTCTAATGTGGGACATTAAGAGCAAAAATATGTTAATAATTTAAACTTTTTATCTAACGCATTCTAGGAAACCTTTCTTTGTACAACTCCAGAGACTAATTCTTTTTTTTTTGAGGAAAATTATTAAGCAATCTGTCATATATATTTATTGATTCATCAAAATCTATATATATATTTTACGCAAGAAGATGGCTCTCAGTATGGTTCTGATTTTTGATTTATGACAAATCCTTCGAAAATGTTAAGTGATTCGACATATGATAAATTTATCATTCTCATTTTTCGCTCATTTTTACTTTACAAAAATTTATAATCAACCATTAAACCAATTTCTTATGTCAAAATTATGTTATAAAATGTATGCGTTAATATTAGGATAAAGCATAAGAGTGAAAAATATATTTTTGAGGAGAAATGTGTTTTTCTATCATATTAATCAGTTGATTGGCAAGTAGTCATTGTAATCCATCAGCAATTTCATAATATATCATGTTATAGATATTAACAATAATATATTGAAACATTATTTGCTCTAAAATAAACAGTTGTTTTGTATATTAATACTTTTAATTGATTATATTTTATGGGAATAGAAAATAAATGGTTCTCTAATGTAATTCTCTATAGACTTTCTATTATTTGTTTGTCACTGTGTGTGTGTTTATTATTTTCATTTAATATACTTCAATAAAAAACAATATTTTGACCAGTAAAATGAGATATACTCTTTAATTGAGTGTCATTTTTGCTATATATTTTTTATTCAAGCAAAAAGCTTATATCAACTAAATGAGTAAAAACAGTTAAAGTTTATTCATTTAAATATTATCTCTTCAATTTGGAAAATATCAAAATATACATGTACATATCTTCTGCATATCTTAGACTCAAATCCATTCCACTAATTTATCAGGATGATTATAAACATGTAGCCTTACCCCTGACACTTTAGGATTCGTTGAAGATCGTAGTTAAAGTCTAGATTTTGCGATATCAATGGAATGGAACGATAATATAGAAGTTAGTAATATTTAATGATGTGGCCAGTTGCTTAATTAAAAAAACTCTTTTCACAGACAAGAATTAAAATCTGTGCTTCACTGGCGTGGTTTCCAACTGACTATGAATCAATGCTGGAGCTATATCCATCCAGTTTTGGAGAGCAACCACATAGTCGAATAATCTTTTTAACCTTTTTAAATGTATCTTTCTTAACAACAATATCTTCTCATCCCAATTATTCATTTTGTATTTGGACTATCCATAAACTCAAGAGTATTGCGGCAGGAATTTGAGATTCTTACTGAACAAAGAGTTTGTCCTTCTATCACGCTTCTTTTTAGAAAATTAATAATAATAAAAATGTTATATACGTCAAATATTTCATCTATTATTTATGGTAATTAGATTATGCCTATTGGGTAATTAGCTTGTGACCTGGCTCAGAAAGTTCTCTTCAAAATCGTTAGTATAGGAAATAGGTTGATTCTCAATGTTGAAAGCGCAGGATCGACTTTTTTTTTGTCTGTATGGTTCGGTAGAATTTCATTCGACAAGATATAAATATGCATTATAGCATTAAAATTAGTCTATGGAACCTAGGATCTAATCAATGAGGTAGAACAAAATGACCATCCCCTATCGGGAGTATTCGAACCTGCGCCCCCAACATTGAGACTTGGACACGCCTTAACGCTCACGGCTATTGCACTCCGCAGGATCGACTTCTCAGAGAGGACGGTAATTTTGGATCAACCTCATGAAAAAGGTTCTACGTTGGATGAGCTTTTGCCAATGATATAATGTTTATTGATATCCACACGTATACAATTTATAGAACTAAATAGGTAAAAAATCACAAGTCCTTTAAATTGAATATTTCAATTAATATTTAAAAAATATTGATTAAAAGCTTTTAAACTTTCACTCAAAATTTCGTATGTGATTCCTTGCTCATTTAAAAATAGTTACCTGGATTTAACAATCCTTTCTATTTTTATTTATTGTTTATATATAATTTATAGGTACTTGTAAATCCTCCTTAGAAACAATGCCAATTCATAATCCGGTAGCGTCAAGTACCATACACACATTAGAATAATTAATTAGAAAGAACTGACTTTTATGCTAAGTAATACAAATTGACGAATGTTTTCATGTGCAACGATTAAGACTCAGCTCCATAAATAAATTATTCATTTCGATATTAAATTAATACATAACAATGATACTTTTGATTTTTGCCTTCTTTTAAATTTGATACAAATGAAGATGGAGTAAATCACCAATTAAAGTGGTGGGTTGTAAAATAATTTGCATATATATTAGGGACCAAAGCGTGCTTCCAAGGCAATCTTGGTTTCATTTTCAGTACATTTTGAAGAACTTCAAAGAAAATAAGTAAAATATTATTCAAAACGCATTGTTCAAAAAACATATATGTACTATCACTCTTTTTTACCAACTCCTGAACGAGATCAGATCTAAGAATCGCCAAATTAATTAACCAAAAATTGTATATAAGTAAATTTAAAAACCTAAACCCATTCATCATTAGTGTGTAAGATGCAAAAAGCCAGAGGGCTTAATATATTAAAAAAGATTATAAATAAGTCGATAAACCCCCACATACAGACTAAACAAATGTCTCAAGTTCTGGAACATATGGCTGATTTTTCATTACAACGATATAGGGCCTTCATTTTCGACGGATTTGAATCTCCGGAATTTGTTTAGTATGACATATGGGAGAACGAGACAAATCGAGCATTTCAATCTAAAGTGGACTTCCTAAAAGTTACTATTGTGAAGAAATATGGCAACTAGTCCTCTATGACGGTAATCCTTAACTTCTCTATGGATTCTGTCGTCATTTGGAGGCTGTGATTGCAATCGATAAAGACCTCATTGAATGCACTTGTTCATATAGATCTTCTTTAAGAGTTATGTTTCATAAGAAATTAAATTAAACTTTTCAAAAAGTTTTAAAAATTGTCATTTTTCAATTCAGTCACGTTTTGCATCCGCATCCTGTATATGTTATAAGTTAAGTTTTTTATCAGATATATCTTACTTCATGATCCTTTCTTTTACATTACGTTCGATATTTTTTTTGTATTTTATAAATTATATAATAAACCTAAAAATAAATTATTTTTGACAGTTTCAACACTGGGAAATGCTGCAAAAAGAGGAAAACACCGTCAGAGCGTCGCTATTTAATTGCAAGCCTACATAGCGAAAAAGCTGATGGGAGGGGAAACCATCAATGCGAGAAATCTCGGTCAATCATGGTTTCGGCCGCCGCTCGGTACGCGGCATTTCCTTGAGGATCCCAATGGTACAAAGCTCGGCCTAGAATCATCAAATATTTCCCTTCTACTTTTCCCCTGCACACCGAATCCCTGAAAACAATCATCAGACAGTTCAAGAAGTTCAAGAACATCCAAGATATTTTATCAATAAACTTTTATTATTCTCTGTTTTTAATGCGTTTTTAGATATTTTATCAGAATATCTTATGTTAAAAAAATAGTTGATGTTTACGTTTGTATTTGTTAGATACTTTATCGTAAGAATTTTATGTTACGAATTTAGTAGATATATTCATACGTTTGTGCTGTAGGGTTCTATAAGGAAAATAATTTTAAGCTAAAATGTTATTTACGCTTTGTATTACATACAGTTTTCTTTTATAACTATTAAATATGTATATATTTTATGTGCGTTATACAAATAAAAACCTGCTGATGAAAGAAACCCTATAAAAAGACCGTTGCTCCGAAACTTCGGTTAATTATTTTTTTATAACTATTAAAATCCATCAAATATTCTCCAAATAGCAATAGTCTTCCAGGATGATAGAGACCATCACATATCCAAAAGAGCTCATTTTGAGATATAAGGAACGCATAAAAAACTGGGCTGTGGATGATTTTAATACCGACTTGACACAGAAAGAGAAAAAATGAAAACATAGAGACATCTCTCTGGCCTCTCTTTATTATAGTATTAAACCTCACAAACCTCTCCCTTTTCATAACAAAGCTGTTATTATTATTATTGCGTTACATTAAACAGCTTGAGTTATTTAACTCTAGAGGAGGAACCTTGATACGGAGTTCCCCCCTGTGTCCGGAGTCACTTATTCGACAGGATTCCTGGACGACAGGAACTCCGTCGTCTCTTGTCGGACTGACTTGTTCTATGGTAAGTAGTTTAATGCCTCCCTCTCTAGGCTTCCTCTCAAAGCTTATTAATTCTCTTAGCATTTTTCTGGCCGATTTGACGACGAAAGTGAATGAGAAGACAGTAAGACCGCCCCTCATAATTCATCTAGAAGATAAAAGAAACAACACATCAAAATGTATTGATTTTTTTGTAATAAATGTAAAAAATAATAAATAATTAATAAAAATCTGTTAGAATTTTTTTTTAAAGGGAGAGGTTTGTGAGGTTCAATACTATAATAAAAGATAGGCCAGAGAGATGTCTCTATGTTTTCAGTTTTTTTTCTCTTCTATGTCAAGTCGGTATTAAAATCATCCACAGCCAAAAACTGAGTCATTGAAATTAAGCATGTTAAGAAAACAAGCGGGGAAAATCCTTCTTGCCCCCCCCCCTCCTACCTCTCCTTTTTTCACGCAACGAAAGAGAAGAAAAAAAAGTCCTTCGACTCCGACGGTTTGTTAGAATAAGCACAAACCAAAAAGGGAATCATAAACAGCAACACTCCTAAGCAGTTTATATTTCTTGCCATTATAGAGCGCAAACACAAGTTTTCAAAGGTGTGAGCATTTGTGAGAAGGTTTCATCGTTTACGGACTTGATCAAATTCAATATAATTTACATCTTTCAAGTGAGGTAAGGAAAACTCATATGAAATTATTTAAAGTGATAAAAAAATAATTGTTTAGTTCATTGAGGTATTTAAAATAAGTTTCAATCAAAAGCAAAGAGAGGCATTCAATAGGCCTTAAAATATATTGTATCTTATGTATTATGTATGAAATGCCCCCAAATATTTTTAATTAATTGGTTTGTTCTAAGCTTAACAGTTTTTATGCTCTTAAAAATGAATTTTTAAGAATAAAAAGATAATAAACTAATTATTATATATATATATATATTCCTATACAATATTTGAGATAGATTCCATATAAAAGTAAATAGATGACAATTCTGAAAAATATATTGTAATCTGTATTAAATAAACTGAAAAAGACGATGGTAAATATTAAGATTTTCTTTTTCTAGAACTTATGGGAGTATATGTCAGGGTAAACATATTTAATAATTTTGAGGAACTTAAAGCTCGCTTTCTTAAATATAACATCTGTAAAGTTTTACGTAATCTATCTATATCTGCAAAATGTACTAATGGTAAACAATTATAAATAATTACACGAATTGATTTAATATTTATTCAATTTAACAAATGTGTTTATGTGTTTTATAAACAAATGCTTTATTCCATTACCATAACTAGAAAAAAACATTGTAATTTGATTTCTATATCTATTCCAAATACTTTTTATATCATCAAACAATAAAAAAATATTATTTAGAGAGATTCATAGCACCAGGAGATCGACTTTAAATAATCCGCCTCTTACGTTAAACTGGCTGTCCTTGATGTTATTAAAAATATATATATAAAAAATGACGAACAAAGAAACTGGCAATTTTTAAAGCTTGACGATGGAATATAGGCATTACCTTTAACACATTACTGCCTAATTCTAAAGCAAATCCCATTACTTTATATATAGACTTTGTGAAATTATTGTCTTTAATATATATATATATATATATATATACATATATATATATATATATATATATATATATATATATTATAATAAGTGAAATATGTCCATACATTATTTATAATGTTTTTAGGATAAATATATTGATGTATGAGTTAAACGTCAACTGTTTTTGTTCTTTAAAAAATCATAATCATAAGGAAACCTTTTTTAACAAATAATTTCATTTCAAAATAAACTTTCATAAGATACCAAATTTATCGACCTAACAGACAATTGATGTAGGAAAATAACGTCCTTCAACTAAAGAACAACTCAGAACAGATAAATATATCAGTTTCCTTTGCTGCAATGACTTTATATTAGCGGAGAATTTATGGTTAAATAAATTTTAATATAAATCTATACACAACAAAAGATAGTAACAAGTTTGGTACAAAAACAATGAAGTAAGATGTTTATTTTATGCACTGATTTTAGAACGATGATGTAGACCAGAAATTTGTAGACATTAGCTACAATTCAAACTAAACTTATTATGCTTCTTACTTATTTTCTAAGAATACAGTATATTCGAAATTTATATGTACTTAAAAAGTATCATACAGCCTGAAAATTACTGATGTAATTTAAACATGTATAAAATATTTATACACATAAATATTGGGGTTGATCAAAAATATATTTATTTAATAATGGATCAATTGCCTGGCGAAAAAAAATGCATTAACGACCAATCAAGTGGATATATAAATTTGAAGTAGTGGATATTTATTTTTTTCTTGTGCCTTTTGAAAATAAAGAAAATAATTATAAAACCGTATATATGGTCTGGCCACGCTTGGGTCTTTTATAATTAATTACATTCACTTAAACAAACTACCATATCTTTATTTTTATTACAATCGTACCATGAAATCTCCGAGCTTATAATGTGATATCTTGACTCAAGTTAGTGTTTTACTAACTTTTTTGAGTTATTTTGACATCTTTATTCTGTATATAAACTCTAAATACTGTCAACCCTCAATGTACCTATACATTCAATCATTTTTTTGTTATCATTTTAAATAAATATAAAAATTATGTGTATTTTTTCTTTGAAAAATAAGTTCACTATATAATTCAATTTACAAAAATCCCAATTTTCTCCATCAAATGTATCTAGACATTTAGTTATATTTGTTCTTCACGAGATTCTTTTGGCCATCTATCAAAATTGAATGTAGAAACTAATATATTTTTTTGGCGTGTTGATTAGAAAATCATTCTTTTTTGCCATTGTTATACTCAAAAACATTCATCATGAATAAAATCATTTTATTAAAGAATCCATTGAATGATATATAGAACTATATTAAGAACAAAAAAAAGAATAAAGAATGAGATTGTATGTATTCAATCGCCATGAATTAAAATTTGGTGATTCTATCTACAACATTCGAGACAAATTTTGTGTGAACGTTAACACGTGGAAACGTGTGTATCAAAAAGCATACAGTTCTGTAGACTGTTGATTTTGATATTTTAATCATGATATCATAATTACTACAATTTGAGACATATATATATATATATATATAGCTATCGAAAATGTTCATATTTCAAAAAACCTGGAAATAAAACAATCGACAACAATAATTTTATATATTTTGTAAAAAAATCTTTTATTCCTGAGGATTATTAATAAAAATTGCTCCTCGTCTAGTGTATAGAGGTATATATATTTAAGAATATGTCAACCAAGGAGTCACACCGGTTGGTTACTGCATAATTATTTCATTTTTTGCATAACAACTGTCTACCTATTCCCAACGGCTTTAATATTTTTTTAATCTCCCCCACTGCAGAGTATATACTTTAAAACTATTTTTATATATTTAATTTTATCAATGATCTCATCTGATGGTTCATTATAAATGTATTTTACATGGTTTTATATTTATATGTTATTTTGCCTGGAGACAAATTAATTTCATTATTATGGAACGGACCTACACATAGATACTATTTAACACAGCACATTGAAAGGGTATTTTTTTTATCCGCGTTGATGATGGATATTATATATTTAAAAACGATCCATCTTTTCATATGTATATGCATCGGTAAATTTCAATATACAAAGTGGATAGATAGCTTCTAAATCTTGTCTGCTGAATGGTTCTAAATAAATGCTTTCGCTAAACTATGAGTAAATAAAATTAAACTAAAAATGTATACCAATATTTTTTACTCATTTTTTTTTTTTTTTTTTTTCACAAGTTCATTTTTATTTAAAAATTAAAAAAAACCAAAAAGATCCTATATAATCATTCATGAATCACATTCTTAAATATTGTAAAAAATATATTATTAAGAGTAGAACTGTATTGGGCATTTTATGGAATAGAAGGCAACTGACATGTTTACACTTTTGTTTGAAATATAAATGCCCAATTGTCCAATAAACTGGTTCGAAGTTATTTAAACTTTAATGGTTGTGTTTGTGTAATCCTTTATTTGATTTAAATAATCAGCTCTTTGCTGGTCCGTTTTAGCTATAATAATATAAAATATATAAAAACAAATCATTCCTGTGTATAAACACATACACATATTATAAACATTAAAAACACGTATAAAATTAAAAATACTAAAATAAATAAATAAATCCCCCTAAATTGGGGTACTGCGGCCATGGTCCTGGCTACGTCCCTTGCCGCAGCTATAATGTATTATAATCATTTTACACAAATAAGGCCCTTGAGTTTATGAAATATTTAATTTTATTCCATCTTTTTTATATTGGGTCATTTATTTAAATTATACATAACATATTATATACAAAAATAATAAAAAGAAAAGAAGGGTTGCGATAATAAAATCATAAATAAACAATTTATTTTAAAATTCGCCCTCTAAAACAAAGCCCATGACATAATTACTGCATCATAATTTAAATTATAAAAAGGCGAAGTGAGTAAATCGAAAATGTGAAAGAAATTTTGTAAATTGTATATAAGAACATCTTTTAACATTTGATGTTTTATGAATCTGATTTATTATAATAAATTTTTCGTTGATAGAAGAAAGTCATGAACACTGGCTAAATCACTTTCAATGTCCTTTAATATCATAATTTTTAGACAGTTGTTTAGACAAATCGAGATATTTTCAACCTTATATTTTATTTACTCAGAAAACTATAATGTAAAGATATATAAAAAAAACTAATTTAGTATAAAATAAAACTCAATATATGTAATTGTGTCAAAATTATTTAACATACGTGATTTTAGGTGAACAAAGCTGCACAAAATTTGAAACTAATTCATATTTAATATAAAATACCGGTTATTCTAAAGAAATTGTAGATACAAGTGTAATATTTTCAAAATATACTTTATACAACATGTTTGATGTTTCAAATATGTATGCTACACTGCATGCACGAGTCGAATTTGTACACCAATGTATTGTGAAATAATTTGGCTATGTCATTGTGTTTACTATAGCCCTAAGTACATAGCTTTAAATGTAAATGCCTTTCAAATACATTTAAATATGTATATTTCGCAAAAACAATGCTATTAAAGATTTCAAATCGTATTTGTCCATAAGACATTCAGTTCTATTTCTATTATTAGTTATTTTATGCATTTATGTTTCTTTTTAAGACATATCCTTAGCTTGCATTGCTCTAAGGCCTTATTGCAAGTTGTAATGATAGTGAAGTGGAAATTGAAATGTGTAAATAATTAAATTCAATAAATACATATATGTAAAAAGCTGTTCAAAAAAGAATAAGATTTAATATCCAATTATCTGTACCCTTTGGTTTAGTTGTATGTCGTATTAAAACGGTATTCCAATATCAGATCTATGTGTCTTACATTGTAAAAGCTTCAAATAAGGTAAAAGTAATATAATAAAATAACACCCTATTATTTCGCTGTTTAACGAAAATGGTAACTGTGGACCATTATCAATATCCTTATTAAATTAAAAAGTCTTACCAAAATAAACATTGAGATCAATCCAAATGGTTTTCCCCTATTGCAACGTTATTCAGCGGATGTAATTGTATATGATGCTGTGTGTATGTTTTGACAAAGGGCACACCATCAGCAACACCCAGGTCTCTGAGCTGCTTGGGATCGACAGAAGAAGGGTTGCTGAGCTCAGGCAGCAGCTGAAGGATAACAGGAATCCTCGTGCTGTCGTCAATAGGGCCTTCAGGCCCTCCAGCAGCGCCCACAAGGCCAGGACCCTCGATTTCATCAGGAGGGTGTCAAACATCTTCGAGCACGACCCCAGTAGGTCCATCAGGGATGTCGCGAAGGAACTGGACGTTTCTCACGTACCTTTGTTGGCCTGTGGTGATGAGGATTTGCGTTGTCACAGGTACAAACTCAGGTTGGCCAGCTGGTTGACACACAAGAAGGCCCCCTAGCTCCCCCGATTTTAATCCTATGGACTATTTTTTATAGGCTACCCTGACGAACACATCAACCGACTGGCTCACAACACCAAGGC